>LR738710.1:678595371-678717405 GCA_902687465.1 Secale cereale | reverse complement strand
TATACGAGGTCGACGGAGGCCCATGGTCTAGTGCGCCGGCGAGCTCTGGCTCGAAGCTACAGCGCACAGGGGGCGAGGGGAGTGAGTCCACGGAGTTGCTAGACAAGCTCCACGCCCAGTAGAGGTGAGAGGAGGAGCGGGGGAGCTTCTGGAGCGCGCGCGCGTGCGAGGCAGAAGAGTGGCCGTTGCGGGCGGCCGGTGCGCGTGCGACGATGATCACTGGAGGGCGCAGGAGGAGGGGGGACAGCGCCGGGGCGGTCGTGGACGTCGAGGAGCATCGACTGGCGCGAGGGAGTGGCCCGAGGCTGTCGAGGGTGGCTGATTGGCTGGAGCTACAGTGCGTGTCCACATTGTTGCGTGCTCCAGAGCACGCGTATGGCTGGCACCACCGTGCCCTCGCCGCTCCGGTCAAAACCAACGTGCCCAAGAGTGTCTAGAAGGTCAGGGGAGGAGTAAAGAAATGGCCTGCGGCCTTGGATGCCCTGGAGATGCTGAGAGAGAGGGAGGATGCTGGTGACTTGGTGAAAACTTGCTATCCAGCAAGGTAAACTTGGGTTCTTACCCCTCAATCATGGATCTAAGGTGCTGGGGAAGTTACTGGGGGTAGCCAGTAACTGAATGATCATGTGGTAAAAAGTTGAGGCCATGGAGAAGAGTAAAAGTGATCAAGATGGAGGTTTTAGTAAATCTGCAGAAGGTGTTTGATCAGTGTTTGGTCAAGCAAATGACCTCCACTTGGCATGGCACTTAACAAGATTGTATAACATGTGAAAATAGGGTGCTTCACCAAATTTGGGCTCATTTGAAGAAACTAGCCAATGTAACTTTGGTGAACCCTATAAATCAACAGAAACATCTTCAACTTGTTTGAGTCAAGCTAATCATCTCCCCTTGATGCACCACTTGGTGTAGCATCATCATTTGGGGTATTGATCATGCCCACAAAGTTTGAAGCTCCAGATAAAAAGTTGGTAATGTAAAGTTGTTCAAACTTGCATTTGAACAGAAAGGGTTTTGGGGTGATCTGATCAAGTTGCTCTATTCCAAATCTTGTGCCATTTGGTCTAGATTCCTTATTAGGCCATTCTAGCATGTGTACCAAGTTTGAGAGCATTTGGACAAGTTTGGCAATGTAAAGTTGCTCAAACTTCAAATATGGACAAAATGGTTATGAAGGGGTTTGAGGATGTTTTCTTGCTTCCCAAGGCATGGGACTTGGCAAGATCACCAAATATGTCATATATGACATGATAGAATTTCCCTGGAATTTTAGGAGAAAGTTTCCTTTGTAAATATTTCAAAAGCTTGAAATATCCAGAAAGGGTTTTAGAGGGTTTAGCCCATTATTTTGAACATGACCAAGTGTTGAAACTCTTATATATGGACAATATATGTCCTCTGAGTCTCCCTTTATTTTGGCAAATATTTTTGAAATAGTTAAATAATTTTTCCCTATTAAAGACCATTTCAGGCCTTAAGAAAAAGCTTTTAAATAAAATAGGAAAATAACTTTTAAAATTATACCTTTGTGGTTTCTGGGAGTCCTATAACTACTAGGTCTCAAATGTTCCTTTTGAAATAATTTTCTCACCCTAAATCAAGTACTTGCAGTGCAAATCTCAATTCAGGGGTTTTTGGAAAACTAAATTTATAAAATACCTTTTGGCCAAATTAATTTTGTAAGAAAATACTATACTGCTATATAACACTTGGCATGATCATTGGGCAGAAGTTTTGGGTATGGAGATGCATTCTACAAGAGGTCATAGTTGACTTTAATGAGCACAAGAAAAAGCACATGAAGAAAAACTCAATTCAAATAAAAGCCAAATGATGCCAAAAAATTTTGCTGGTCCAAATTTTCATGCTTCAAAGGTACAAATAACATGTTACAAAATGCATGGTGTGACAGACCTACCCCCCTTACAAGAATCTCGTCCCCGAGATTCCTAAACTAGGTCTTAAAAGAGATCGGGAAACTCGGATCTAAGATAGTCTTCTCGTTCCCAGGTTGCTTCTGCTTCGGTGTGGTTGCTCCACTGGACCTTGAAGTATTTGATGGTACGGCTTCGCGTCCGTCGTTCTGCTTCGTCCAGAATGCGAATGGGCTTCTCGTGGTAGGTCAAATCAGGCTGCAGATCAATGGCTTGGTGATCCACATCCTTGTAGAGATTAGGCTTATCTGGAACTTGGAGAAATTTCCGGAGTTGTGACACATGGAATACATTGTGCACATCGGATAGCTCCGGTGGTAGTTCCAACTGGTAAGCCACTTCTCCTCGTCGTGCAGTGATCTCAAAGGGTCCAATGAACCTTGGTGCGAGCTTCCCCTTGACGTGGAAACGCTTGGTTCCCTTCAGAGGAGTTACCCGCAGGTACACATGGTCCCCGACATGGAAACTCATGTTCCGATGGTGAGTGTCAGCATAACTCTTCTGCCTTGACTTGGCTGCCTTTAATCGCTCTCTGACTAGTTGGACTTGTTCTTCTACTGCGCGGAGACTATCCGGTCCAAAGACTAGTCCTTCTCCAGTCTCTGACCAGTTGAGGGGTGTGCGGCACCTGCGTCCGTACAACACCTCAAATGGTGCCATCTGAAGGCTCAACTGGTAACTGTTGTTATAGGAGAACTCGGCAAAAGGGAGACAATCTTTCCACTTGGCTCCATATGCCAAGACACAGGCTCGGAGCATATCTTCGAGAATTTGATTGACTCGCTCTGTCTGACCTTCGGTCTGTGGGTGAAAAGCCGTGCTGAAAGACAACTTGGTTCCCAAGGCTTCTTGGAACTTCTTCTAGAACCTTGAGGTGAACTGGGTTCCTCGATCTGACACAATCTCCTTGGGAACCCCGTGAAGACTTACGATTCGGTCGATGTAGAGAGCTGCCAGCCGGTTGCCATCATAAGTGGTCTTGACAGGAATGAAATGGGCCACCTTGGTCAAATGATCGACTATGACCCAGATAGAGTCATGTCCTCTACTCGACCTTGGTAATCCAGTGATGAAGTCCATTCCGACTTTATCCCACTTCCACTCAGGAACTTTGAGTGGTTGAAGCAATCCAGCAGGTCGCTGGTATTCAGCCTTGACCCTTTGGCACACATCACACTTTGCAACATAGGTTGCAATCTCTCTTTTCATCCCGTGCCACCAGAATCGTGCCTTCAAGTCTTGGTACATCTTAGTTCCTCTGGGGTGGATGGAATACGGAGTGTCGTGGGCTTCTTGCAGAATCAGCGTCTTCAGCTCGGTGTTGTTTGGTACGCAGATGCGACCTTTGTACCAAACAATCCCGTGCTCGTCTTCGGAGAATCCTGGGGCCTTGCCCAGCTTCATCTTCCTCTTGATGCCTTCAATGCTTGCATGTCCTTCCTGTGCCTTCTTGACGTCGTCCATCAGGGTTGGTCTGACTTCCAAATGATCCAGAAATCCAGGGGTGACCAATTCCAAACTGAATTGTTCGAACTCCTTAAACAAGGCTGGCTGCCTTTCTTGAATAACGGCATTCAAAGAGCAAGCCTTCCTGCTTAAGGCATCGGCCACCACGTTAGCCTTCCCAGGGTGATATTGAACACTGAGGTCATAGTCTTTGATGAGTTCCAACCATCTCCGCTGCCTCATGTTCAATTCCTTTTGGGTGAAAATGTACTTCAGACTTTTGTGGTCTGTGTAGATCTCACACCGCTTCCCTAGGAGGTAATGCCGCCATGTCTTCAAGGCATGAACTACTGCCGCTAGCTCAAGATCGTGAGTAGCGTAGTTCTCCTCATGGGGTCGTAGCTGCCTGGAGAGGTATGCTATGACGCGGCCTTCTTGCATCAGAACGCTTCCCAATCCGGTTCGAGAGGCATCACAATATATCACGAACTCCTTGTGAATATCAGGTGTTGCCAGAACTGGGGCGGTGGTCAATTTCTTCTTGAGCTCTTGGAAGCTCTCTTCGCATTTTGGCGTCCACTCGAACTTCTTGTCCTTCTTGAGGAGCTGAGTCATTGGTCGTGCAATGCTAGAGAATCCTTCCACGAACTTGCGGTAATAGCCCGCTAGTTCGAGGAAGCTTCTAACTTCCTTGACGGTCATTGGAGATTGCCATTGGGTCACAGCTTCGATCTTCGCGGGATCAATAGATAATCCTTCCTCGGTCAAGACATGACCTAAGAATCCAACTTTATGCAGCCAGAACTCACACTTGCTGAATTTGGCATACAGTTGGTGCTCACGAAGCTTGTCTAGGACCATCCTCAGATGCTGCTCGTGCTCTTCCTCCGACTTCGAGAACACAAGAATGTCATCAATAAAGACAACAACAAACTTGTCCAAATATTCCATGAAGACTTTATTCATGAGATACATGAAGTAGGCTGGGGCATTGGTTAACCCAAAGGACATGATCGTGCACTCATACAGGCCATATCTGGTTACGAATGCCGTCTTTGGAATATCTTGGGGTCTGATCTTTAGCTGGTAGTACCCAGATCTGAGGTCGATCTTGGAGAACACCTTGGCTCCGCTGAGCTGATCAAACAGATCTTCGATCTTGGGAAGTGGATACTTGTTCTTGATTGTAACTTCATTGAGGGAACGATAGTCGATGCATAAGCGGATGGTACCGTCCCTCTTTGCCACAAACAGAATAGGAGATCCCCAAGGGGAGGCACTTGGGCAGATAAATCCCTTCCTTAGCTGCTCTTCCAGCTGCTTCTTCAACTCGGCTAATTCTTCCGTCCCCATTCTATAAGGCTTCTTATAGATGGGTCCTGCTCCGGGCACGAGCTCGATGATGAACTCAATGTCACGGTCAGGGGGCATTCCCGGTAGTTCATCCGGAAAGACATCACGATACTCGCATACCACCGGTACTTGATCTAGCCCAACTTCAGACAGACAATTGACTTTAGCGGCTTGAGCGGAAGAGGAGTTGGAAGCAAACTTGACTTCGACTCCTTGGTCATTGGTCACAGTGACTGTCCGATTGGCACAGTCTAACAAGCCTTGGTGCTTACTGAGCCAATCCATCCCTAAGATCACATCCAAGCCTTGCGATCTTAGGATGATAAGGTCTGCTAGGAAGTCTACACTGTTAATGGTAATACCGACTCCTTTACAGCCTATCTTGGCTCTCATCTCGGCTCTGGGGGTTTGTACCACCATAGGGTTATTCAGGGGTGTAGGGGTCATGCCACTTTTTAATGCAATTCTTTGAGTGACAAATGAATGCGTTGCTCCAGAATCAAACAAGACAGATGCAGGTGCTGAGTTGACAAGGAACGTACCCAGCACGACGTCCGGGTCTTCCTGGGCTTCTTCAGCAGTGACGTGATTCACATGCCCCTTCCCATGGTTCGGTGGATTGCGAGGAGCTGGGTTCCTTGGTGGCATTCCACGGCCTTGTCCCTGGTTCTGCGCATTGGGGCGCGGGGCATCAGGCTTCTTGTTGGGGCACACCCTTGAGATGTGTCCGGACTGACCACATCCAAAGCAAGTGACTTGGTTTGGATTGATCTTGTTGCCACCACTGGTATTGGGGTTGAAAGCTGGCCTGGGGTTGGCATACTGCTGAGGCTGAGGGTTGGCACGAGGTGCAGGAGCTCTTGGCTGCTGATAGGTTGGCTTGGCCGGGGCTGACTGCCACGGACGAGGCTTCTGGTTGCTGGAACTTCCCTTACTGACCAACTTGCGCTTGCGAGTGTCTTCCAAAGCACGCCGTTTGTTTTCAAGCATAAGTGCCTTGTTCACCAGGTCAGGGAAGGATGGGCAGTCGCACACGACAAGCGAGTATTGCAGAGTCTGGTTGAGGCCTTCCATGAAGCGCTCCCTTTTTGCAGCATCAGTGCTGACATCCTCAGGGGCATACCTTGACAGAACACTGAACTTCTGCATGTACTCCTTGACAGTGCCACTTCCTTGCTTCAGGGCTCGGAACTCACGCTTTTTGATAGCCATGATTCCGGAAGGAATGTGGGCCTTGCGGAATTCTGCCTTGAAGTTAACCCAAGTGATGTCTTGTTCAGCATGCATGACCTTGAATCCATCCCACCAAGCTCTAGCAGTTCCCCCGAGGCAGTGGGCTGCATAAGCCACCTTCTCGCGGTCTTCGGTGCATCCGACTAGTTCCAGTATCTCCTCAATGGAACGGACCCAGTCGTCTGCATCCAGGGGTTCAGCAGTCTCGATGAAGGTTGGCGGTGCATGCTTCTTGAACTCTGCCAACGTGGAACGTCCATTGCCATTCCCCGCCGGCTGGCGGTTGTTGGTGATAGCTTGAGCAATCAGCTGGAGAGCTGCAGTGTTGGCTTGGCGTTCCTCTCGGAAAGCTTGGAGAAGCTGAGCCATGTCCATGCTTGGAGGAGGTGGTGGTGGATCTTGGTCGTTGGTTTGGTCGTGGTCTGCCTCTGGCTGAGTGGATGCTCCGGCTTCGGGCTGCTGGGTAGAGGTACCAGTACGAGTTACAACAGGCATCCTGTTGGAGCGGTAAAAGGTCTCATGACTTGGAAGAGGGAAAGCAAGATAGATGGGTGCCTAGTAAGGGGGTGGGTGTGACACTAATCAAATCATGCAAGGGCCGAAAGGCCAAAACACATTCATTAAAATCCAAATGGGTGATGCAGTCGTTTACACATTCCCGAAGGAAGAATACGACATACATCCAGACACAACAAAAGCAAACACTAGATGGTTTCATATGAACCATACAAGGACTCGACTGCGCATAGGAGTTACACGACCTATCCTACTGTAGAGGTTACAACTGGCATATCCGAGTAGCGAATAATGCCTAAGCGGCGGAATGCTCGGTCGCGTATTCCGGCTCTTCTGGGTCTTCCTCCTTGTCTTCATCTGTCTGGGCCCCCTTGTCACTTGAGGGTGTGGGGGAGTGGAGGAGTTGGATACGACGGTGCTTCGTCGGTGGTGCAGGGAAAAGCTTGCGATATTCCCTTGCCTTCATCCGGCGTCGTCGAGGTGGTTCTTCATTCTTGGAAGATACATCCTCGGAGGGTCTTCCGCCTCGATATGCGATAGCGGACTGTCCAGAAGGTGCTCCTTCCTTCTTGATCCTATTTGCCTTCTCTTGAGCTCGACGAAGAAGTGACTTGGTCTTGTGAAGTTCTTCTCGAAGCTTCATTGATTCCGAGGCCAAGTCTTGTGCCAAGCTGTCGGCACATAGACTGAAGTAGGTCTGGAACCGAAGCGAGAGTCCTTCCTTCAGTGGAGGGGCTAGTGCGCTGCTTTCTTCTTCACCTTCCTTCCGGTAAGGTAAGAAGCGAGTTGTCATCTTGGCTGCCATCTCCGGAAGAAGCTCGCGGAGACGGGTTAGTGCCTTGAGTGCAGCAGCCTCGACAGCGAGAGGTAGTGTTGCCATCTGGGGTCCCTCGAAGAACCAACTTGTGGGAGGATCGTTTGCCTTCACAATCACTTCCACATGGTACTCCACCTCAGTGTCGCTCACCCAATGCTCAAGGTAGGTGAGGATGGGTGCTCGGTGGAACTGACACTCCTGGAGGCTATCCTCGAGAAGTAAGGGAAACCCAGTGGTCAGGTGCTCTTCGGGTACAGCGGCCATCTACAAAGGTGGAATGGGAGGGGTTAATAAGCTGATGAACTCAGGTTTAGAAAAGAAGAGAGGTTCAGAAGGTTTTTGAAAAAAGGGGGTCTCATCTAACTAACGCCCATGCTAACTAAGGCTTCCTACAGTCAGGATGGCTCTGATACCAGCTCTGTGGGGACCCCGACTTAGAAGTCGAGATCACCGAATGCACGTGTACAGTGATCCCAGAGATCAATGCTCACTGATCACACAGAAGCTGAAGTAACAAGAGTCTTACATCCATACAAATAGTCTTACACGAATTATGGCCATTATGGCCAAGTCGTACATAGATAGAGCCTCACGGGCTGAATAACTCAAATAGCGGAAGTCTTCGATAATGGGTAGAACCCATGCCATCTGCCTTAACCCTACATGCATTCTGACTGGGATAGCGTCCTAGTTCGCATGTTCGTCTCCAAAGAACTCTTCCTCATATTCTTGTTCTTCCATGCCTGGCCAATTAAATAACCAGTGGCAAGCCAATGAGTACTTTTAATGTACTCGCAAGCAACCCATGATGTGGTTCAAAGTAACAATGCAATTGAACGATAATGAACAATCTAGCAAAGGGCTAGAATAAATATTCTACTATCAAGTTTATGCATCAATAACCTCGCGTAACCTCGAAGACAGGTTACCGATATCAACATGAATATGATTCAACTCGTCGAGTCAAGTCACCACCTTGACTCATCACACACATACTATCACCGATGAAGTAAAATTCTGGACATAGTTAAAGTAGCACCACCCAACTGTCCATGACCGTGGACACAGTTATTCGAATAGTTTTACACTCTGCAGAGGTTGCGCACTTTACCCACAAGATCCAGGGAACTTCCGTGTCATCCACGACCCGTGGTACCTCAAGTACCCGGGGTAAGCACCCGGTCATTACCTTTCCTTAGACGACACTAACATAGAGTCCACTCGTTGGTACACGGCCCTCGGGTACAACAATAGATCACGAGACTTGCCCTAATTTCAATGTCACACGTACCCGAAGGGACCAACGGTGTGTTCGGTGCCCTGTGAAAACAGTCATGGTCGTCTATCCAAGCACGACCCCGTCCCGGGAAAGACCTCAAGTCTTCCCGTCACTAGTAATGCGGTCACCTTGCTAGTATTGACCTAAGTAATCAATAAAGCCCCGTCCCATAAGGGGTAGTGTGGTTGCACATGTTTGGTTGGGACGGTAGTCACACATAAATCTAATCCATCATTCCACCATGCACATGATTTTACCGGCACATCACTTCTTTCTCAAGTGATGACCTAATTCAACATCACCCTCGGGCATTAGGGGCACCCGATGGGTTCATGCAAAGATTTTTAACCACGAAGGTTCTTGTCACACATGCATCCTCAAGTATCAAGACTAACTATTTGTAGGTCATCTAGCACATAGCAAGATCAAGTTCAAGCATGCATCATGTGGTGGTTTCAACTAGGTCACTATCGTAACCCTAACATCATGCATCGGAAACATACGGGTTCTAAAGAACAAGTGTATCATGGTCAAAGGGCTGCTTGCCTGGATTGGCTTGGTCTTTAAAGTCTTGAAATCCTTCTCCTTCTTCTTCCACAGCAACTTTGTGCGACGATGATCACTGGAGGGCGCAGGAGGAGGGGGAACAGCGCCGGGGCGGTCGCGGACGTCGAGGAGCATCGACTGGCGCGAGGGAGTGGCCCGAGGCTGTCGGGGGTGGCTGATTGGCTGGAGCTACAGTGCGTGTCCGCACTATTGCGTGCTCCAGAGCGTGCGTATGGCTGGCACCACCGTGCCCTCGCCGCTCCGGTCAAAACCAACGTGCCCAAGAGTGTCTAGAAGGTCAGGGGAGGAGTAAAGAAATGGCCTGCGGCCTTGGATGCCCTGGAGATGCTGAGAGAGAGGGAGGATGCTAGTGACTTGGTGAAAACTTGCTGTCCAGCAAGGTAAACTTGGGTTCTTACCCCTCAATCATGGAGCTGAGGTGCTGGGGAAGTTACTGGGGGTAGCCAGTAACTGAATGATCATGTGGTAAAAAGTTGAGGCCATGGAGAAGAGTAAAAGTGATCAAGATGGAGGTTTTAGTAAATCTGCAGAAGGTGTTTGATCAGTGTTTGGTCAAGCAAATGACCTCCACTTGACATGGCACTTAACATGATTGTATAACATGTGAAAATAGGGTGCTTCACCAAATTTGGGCTCATTTGAAGAAACTAGCCAATGTAACTTTGGTGAACCCTAGAAATCAACAGAAACAATTTCATCTTGTTTGAGTCAAGCTAATCATCTCCCCTTGATGCACCACTTGGTGTAGCATCATCATTTGGGGTATTGATCATGCCCACAAAGTTTGAAGCTCCAGATAAAAAGTTGGTAATGTAAAGTTGTTCAAACTTGCATTTGAACAGAAAGGGTTTTGGGGTGATCTGATCAAGTTGCTCTATTCCAAATCTTGTTCCATTTGGTCTAGATTCTTTATTAGGCCATTCTAGCATGTGTACCAAGTTTGAGAGCATTTGGACAAGTTTGGCAATGTAAAGTTGCTCAATCTTCAAATATGGACAGAATGGTTATGAAGGGGTTTGAGGATGTTTTCTTGCTTCCCAAGGCATGGGACTTGGCAAGATCACCAAATATGTCATATATGACATGATAGAATTTCCCTGGAATTTTTGGAGAAAGTTTCCTTTGTAAATATTTCAAAAGCTTGAAATATCCAGAAAGGGTTTTAGAGGGTTTAGCCCATTATTTTGAACATGACCAAGTGTTGAAACTCTTATATATGGACAATATATGTCCTCTGAGTCTCCCTGAATTTTGGCAAATATTTTTGAAATAGTTAAATAATTTTTCCCTATTAAAGACCATTTCTGGCCTTAAGAAAAAGCTTTTAAATAAAATAGGAAAATAACTTTTAAAATTATACCTTTGTGGTTTCTGGGAGTCCTATGACTACTAGGTCTCAAATGTTCCTTTTGAAATAATTTCCTCACCCTAAATCAAGTACTTGCAGTGCAAATCTCAATTCAGGGGTTTTTGGAAAACAAAATTTATAAAATACCTTTTGGCCAAATTAATTTTGTAAGAAAATACTATACTGCTATATAAAACTTGGCATGATCATTGGGCAGAAGTTTTGGGTATGGAGATGCATTCTACAAGAGGTCATAGTTGACTTTAATGAGCACAAGAAAAAGCACATGAAGAAAAACTCAATTCAAATAAAAGCCAAATGATGCCAAAATTTTTTGCTGGTCCAAATTTTCATGCTTCAAAGGTACAAATAACATGTTACAAAATGCAGGGTGTGACAGTATGATGACGCCGACGATCGAATCTCGGGTAAGTAACATACTGATGACAAAGGGAACAACATATGTTGTTATGCGGTTTGACTGATAAAGATCTTCGTAGAATATGTAGGAACCAATATGAGAATCCAGGTTTCGCTATTGGTTATCGACCGGAGATGACTCTCGGTCATGTCTACATAGTTCTCGAACCCGTAGGGTCCGCATGCTTAACATTCAATGATGATCGGTATTATGAGTTTATGTGTTTTGATGCACCGAAGATAGTTTGGAGTCCCTGATGTGATCACGGACACGACGAGGAGTCTCGAAATGGTCGAGACGTAAAGATTGATATATTGGACGACTATATTCGGACACGGAAGTGTTCCGGATGAGTTTCGGATTAAACCGGAGTGCCGGGGGGTATCGGTACCCCCTGGGGTAACTAATGGGCTACTTGGGCCCTTAGTGGAGAGAGAGATGGCCGGCCAAGGCTGGGACGCGCGCCCCTCCCCCTTGGTCCGAATTGGACAAGGAAAGGGGGGCGGAGCCCCCTTCCTTCTCCCCCCTCTCCTTCCTTCTCCCTCCTTCCCTCTTGGTGGACTCCTACTGGGAATAGGATTCCTATTCCTAGTAGAATTCCTATTCCTAGTGACTACATCAACCGCGTCACTAGACGCTTCCGCTTTCGGTCTATGAGGGTACATAGACACACTCTCCCCGCTCGTTGCTATGCTTCTCCTAGATAGATCTTGCGTGATCGTAGGATTTTTTTTGAAATACTAAGTCCCCAACATGATACGATACCGGGGCACCTACCCCAACCTTGGCGAAAGACAAGGGGAGTGCCCATACCCGATACTCAGTTTTCCATGACAGAGGCCCACCATCGAAAGAGGAAGAATGAGTCTCACGGGTCCTGCAACTGGCAGCCAAACTCATACCTTTGAACCTTGCTTCATATTCAAAGACTTGGTTCTGAAGATCATAGATCTGGCTTTGGAGGTAGTGGATTTGCTCGTTGAGGGTGAAGATGATATCCTTCATGGACTTGCCATCCACCTTGAGATCACGGGATATGTCCGTAATCATGAGGTGATTAGCGTTGAGTCCACGCTCCACCATCTTCTTGCACCAGAAGACTTCTTGCTCCATAGCCTCCAGCCTAGCTTCCACGGTTCCCATCCTCTTGGGTCCTTCCTCATCGCGTATGTGCAGCAACCCCTCATGGATCTAGATGACCTGGGGGGCTGCACCACCTCACGCATATGACGTTCTTGAAGAACTTGTCCTTGGAGGAGCTTGGGGTAGCCATGATAGATGGGATTTGCCAGAAAACAGCAAGAAAAGAAAACAGAAGATTTCTCCGTGATACGGTGGTCAATAGGTTCGGGGAGTATATAAAGAATTTTTATCTTGGGAAACAAGCAACCTGTAAGAAAAACGAAGTCCGGAAGGTACCCGAGGTGGGCACAACCCACCTGGGTGCGCTTCCCGGTAGTTTATTATTTTCCTATTTTTGCAAATATTCCAAAACTGATAAAAAATATTTTTGTGGATCTTTCGGAGTGCGTTTACTTACCGCATCATGTATCTCCTTATTTTGACGATTCTAGAGTGTTCCGGAAGGATTCTTTTATGTGTTCCTCCGGCGTCAAAGTTTGGATAATATTGCTTTCAACATTAATGGGTGTACCTGAGATATAATGCTTTATTCTTTGCTCATTAACAACCTTCGGGTTAGTTCCTTCGGAATTATTTATCTTGATGGCTCCAGACCGATAAACCTCCTCAACAACATAGGGGCCTTCCCATTTAGAGAGGACTTTGCCGGCAAAGAACCTGAAACGAGAGTTGTACAAAAGAACATATTTTGTGACTTTGAACTCATGCTTTTGGATTCTTTTATCATGCCATCTTTTTACCTTTTCTTTAAATAACTTGGCATTTTCATAAGCTCGGGTTCTCCATTCATCTAATGAGCTAATATCAAATAACCTCTTTTCACCAGCAAGTTTGAAATCACAATTGAGTTCCTTGATTGCCCAAAAAGCTTTATGTTCTAACTCAAGAGGCAAATTACAAGCCTTACCATAAACCATTTTATAAGGAGACATACCCATATGATTATAAGCTGTACTATAAGACCAAAGTGCACCATCTAATTTCTTAGACCAATTCTTCCTAGACCTATTAACAGTCTTTTGCAATATTAATTTTATTTCTCTATTAATAAGCTCAACTTGACCACCAAACTGAGGATGACAGGGTGATGCAATTCTATGGTTAACATCATAATTAGCAAGCATTTTACGGAAAGCACCATGAATAAAGTGTGAACCACCATCAGTCTTTAAATATCTGGGAACTCCGAACCTTTGGAAAATAACTTCCTTAAGAATTTTAATAGTGGTATTGTGATCAACACTACTGGTTGGAATAGCTTCTACCCATTTAGTAACATAATCAACAACAACCAAAATATGTGTATACCCATTAGAGGAAGGAAAAGGTCACATGTAATCAAATCCCCAAACATCAAATGGTTCAACATAAATTAAATAATTCATAGGCATTTCTTGATGCTTACCAATATTACCTATCCTTTGACATTCATCACAGGATGAGATGAACTTACGGGCATCTTTGAGGAGAGTAGGCCAATAAAATCCAGACTACAATTCCTTGTGAGCAGTTCTATCTCCAGCATGATGTCCTCCATATGCTTCGGAGTGACAGTTCCAAAGGATTTGTCCATGTTCATGCTCAGGTACACAACGTCTAATAATACCATCTACTCCTTCTTTATAAAGATGCGGGTCATCCCAAAAGTAATGTCTTAAATCATAAAAGAACTTTTTCTTTTGTTGGTAAGTGAAACTAGGTGGTAAATATTTAGCAACAATGTAATTAGCATAGTCAGCATACCAAGGAGTACTATTAGTAACATTTATTGCAGCTAAATGCTCGTTAGGAAAACTATCATCAATAGGTAGTGGGTCATCAAGCACATTTTCAAGTCTAGACAAGTTATCCTCTACGGGGTTCTCAGCTCCTTTTCTATCAGTGATATGCAAGTCAAATTCTCGTAGCAAGAGAACCCACCGAATAAGTCTAGGTTTAGCATCTTTCTTTTCCATAAGATATTTAATAGCAACATGGTCAGTGTGAACAGTTACTTTTGAATCAACAATGTATGATCTAAATTTGTCACAAGCAAACACAACTGCTAAGAATTCCTTTTCAGTGGTAGCATAATTCTTTTGAGCAATGTCTAGAGTTTTACTAGCATAATGAATAACATTCAGTTTCTTATCAACTCTTTGTCCTAGAACAACACCAACAGCATAATCGCTAACATCACACATAATTTCAAAAGGTAAGTTCCAATCAGGTGGTTGAACTATAGGTGCAGAAATTAAAGCTTTCTTAAGTGTTTCAAAGGCCTCAAAGCAATCATCATCAAAAACAAAAGGAACATCCTTTTGTAAAAGGTTCGTGAGAGGTCTAGAAATTTTAGAAAAGTCCTTGATAAATCTCCTATAGAAACCAGCATGACCTAAGAAACTACGAATACCTTTGATATCCTTGGGACATGGCATTTTCTCAATTGCATCAACCTTAGCTTTGTCCACTTCAATACCCTTTTCGGAAATCTTATGACCCAAAACAATACCTTCATTAACCATAAAGTGGCATTTCTCCCAATTCAAGACACAACTTGTTTGTTCACATCTCTGTAAAACTTGATCAAGATTCCTTAAACAATCATCAAATGACTTCCAACAGACAGAGAAATCATCCATGAAAACCTCTACAATCTTTTCACAAAAGTCAGAGAATATAGCAGTCATACATCTTTGAAAGGTAGCTCGTGCATTGTATAAACCAAAAGGCATATGTCTATAAGCATAAGTTTCGAAGGGACAGGTAAATGTAGTCTTTTCTTAATCAGGTTGAGAAACAGGTATTTGTGAAAATCCAGAGTATCCATCAAGGAAGCAAAAGTGTGTGTGCTTTGATAATCTTTCTAGCATTTCATCAATAAAAGGCAGAGGGTAATGATCTTTTCTAGTTGCTTTATTTTGATTTTGTAAAATCAATAACCATCCTATAGCGTGTAACAATTCTTTGTGGAATAAGTTCATTCTTATTATTAGGAACAACAGTAATGCCTCCCTTCTTAGGAACACAATGAACGGGGCTTACCCATCTACTATCAGCTATAGGGTAGATTATACATGCTTCCAGAAGTTTTAATATTTCCGTTCTTACCACTTCTTTCATCTTCGGGTTTAACCGGCGTTGATGATCGACAACGCGTTTAGCATCAGGTTCCATATTAATCTTATGCTGGCATAGAGTGGAACTATTGCCCTTTAAATCATCAAGAGTATATCCAATAGCAGCTTGGTGCTTCCTTAGAACTTTCAATAGTCTTTCTTCTATGTTCTGAAAGTTAGCACTAATAATAAAAAGATATATCTTCTTTCCATCAAGATAAGCATATTTCAAAGTGTCAGGCAATTATTTTAATTCAAACACAGGATCACCTTTAGGTGGAGGAGGACCTCCTAAAGTTTCGATAGGTAGATTGTGTTTAAGTAGAGGACGTTGGTCAAAGAAAATATCATCTAGTTCATTTCTTTCATGCATATGTAAACCATTATCATGGTCTAGCAATGTCGGGGAAACTGATCGCCCACGAACACCTATGGGACCGGAGCCCCTTTTTGGTTAGGCAAGGGAGCGGAGGGAGCACAAAGAGCAGATCGAGGGGCACACGCGAGCAGTTTACCCAGGTTCGGGCCGCACGGATGCGTAAAACCCTACTCCTGCCTTTGGTTGTATTGAGTTCTTGAGCTCGGGAGCTTGAAGATCTACAGTGCTAGCTACACCGAGCGTGGGAGTGATCAAGTTTCCGGGATCGAACCTCCGCTACGTTGTGCATGGGCCTCCTTTTATAGCTCAAAGGGGTCACCGACAGGTGTCAACGTAGAGGAGGGTAAAAGCGTAAAATAGGTGGTAGTTGTAACAGTGAATGTACAGTGTATGTACAGTGGTCAATACCCAACCCTGACGGTGGGGGACAAGGGCATTGAATGCCCGTCGCCGTCACCCCAAAAGCGTCCGCCCGGGCGTCTCCGTTTGCCACGATGGTGGCCTCGTCACCGCAGCTCGCCACCGTGTACCCCAGGCTGCACAGCCGTCCGCCACGTGCCCCTGGAAGGGCCCTAGGGCGACGCGTGGACATATGAGCTGGAGCGCGGGCACACAGTGAAAGATCCCCCCGGCAAGCACCTTGCCGGGGTTGCTCGCTTGCCGGGCCCGGAAGCTTGTCGCTTCCCGGGTCCTGCCGGGGCGCGTGATGCACCACGATATGTCTTCTGAGATGTTGTTTTCTGGTCTTCCTGGCAAGCTCCTCTTGCCAGGGTCTTGTGAAAAATAGAGTGGTCTTGTGCTTGGAGCAGCCTTCCCGACAAGCTCCTCTTGCCGGGGCCTTGTTCTTCTGTCTCGTATACTTTGTTCTTGAATGGCTTCAAGGGAACTAGAGCGGGTTTTGGCGGGCACGTGGTGAGCCCGACCACGGGACGCTGCTACTGCCCGTGCACAAGTCGGGATACTAATGTACCCCTACATTAGTACACCGACAGGAGCCCCCGGGCGTGGGCCACACACGGTACCGAGCGCTGTTGGACCAGGCCCAAAACAGTGCACGGGCACACGTGGCCCACGGCGCGCCGTATCCCTCTCCGTATCCGCCGCATCTCTCCCTAACAGCACGCGTCGATTGCGGTGTCGTGGGAGAGATCGTGGCCTGTTTCTTTAATGGGAAAATGCGGAACGTCCCCCACTTCCCCCTTAAAAGCAGAGGAAGTGGGGGCAGTTTCCCCCCATTGCTTTCATTGTGTCTTCAATCTCCAGAAACCCCCGCCGCTCTCCGCCTCCCCAAAGGACGACAGAGAGCCGAGCTCCACCCTTCCTCCGCGCCTAGCCTCGGCAGCGCCGTCGGCCTCCCTTGCCGTCCCCGCCATGGCCCCGAAGAGCGACAAGGCGAAGAAAGAGAAGTCCGACAAGGCGGCGAAGCTGGTAGCCATGCGGAAGAGGATGGTGGTCTTCCCGCCGAGGCTAGGCGCGAGGGAGCTGCGGGACAAGTATTACCTGTTCTGGGCGAGGGAGACGAAAGCTCACCCACGCACCAGGGTCCTCCCCGCCGAAGCTGTCGACATGTACCCGGGAGGTTACCACTACTTCGCTTTGTTCTTCCACTGTGGCCTCTGTCCTCCGTATTCTGAGTTTTCTGTGATGTGATGAACACGTACGGTTTCCACCTCCTAGATTTCACCCCGAACGCCGTTCTTACAATGGCCGTTTTCGCACATCTGTGCGAAAACTTTTTCGGGGTTCAACCAAACGTAGCTCTCTTTCGCCACTTCTTCACACCTAGAGTAGAGTCTGGATCCCCACTCTCCGGCGGCATCTCCTGGATCTTCAGGCTTAACAAGAAAGAGGCGTACTTGATTGGAGAGCTTCGCGGCAAGTGGGAGGAGTGGAGAGCTGATTGGTGTTGGGTAATGGAAGAGGAACCCCAGCCGTTTACCTCCCCGCGCCGAGCGGCAATAGTGCGCGGCAAGGATTGGAGTGACTTGGCCCCGGAGGACGATAAGCTGCAGATTGCCCTCACTAGGATCCTTCGTCTCCGGGCCGCCCACCTTGCTGTAGGCGAGGTCGGGGCGGATTTCCTTCGCCGCCGCATTGCCCCCTTGCAGGACAGGAAGAGGCCTGCTTGGGAGTTCGGCAACGCGGCAGACTTTATGAGGCTGCGCCCCGGGCTGAATTATAACTTCACCGTCTTGGAGCTCAAGGGGATGGTCCGGGAGCTGTTCAAGCACGACCCAAAACACCCGGAGTGGTTCACCCCGTCGGACGGAGTAGTCCCATTATGCAACAGCTCTGCCCTTAGTGCCATCCGTGCGGCAATGCCTCAGTGCGACTCCCATGGGGTTGTTCCTACTTGGCTGATGCCTTCAGAAGAGAGCGTGCAGACCTTCTTCGACAACCTGGTTGAACGGCCGCGCAACCCCGACGAGAAGAAAGGTCTCACCCGCGCGACCACCGAACGGGACGTGGCATACATAGCCAACAAGATGAAGGAGGCCGCCGCCGCGGCGGCCGCGGGTGAGTTTGGGTACACCGTGGAGGAAGGAGAAGCAGCGGATGCAGTGAGCCGGGCCGAGGAGGAAGAAATCCTCAAGCTGCTGAGGCCTGCCGGGAAGTCTACCGGGGAGCCTGCCGGGGAGCCTGCCGGGACGAGCGAGGCTGTCGGGCAAGGCACTGAGTCCAGTGAGCCCACCGAGGAGGACGCCGAATCGGGCGATTCCGACGAAGACTCAGGCGGGTCACTGAACCTCGACGACCTTTCCTCATCCTCGGAGAACTCTCCGCCACCGCCAAGTCCTCCGCCACAGCCGAAGAAGCGCCTCCGCAAGGCCACTGAGACGGTGAAGCAGCCGGTGCCCCGACAGCAGCCGAAGCGCCGCGCGACACGTGCCACCACGACGAGCAAGGTCGTCAAGGAGGCGCCTCGCGTCCCAGCGACAAGCGGAGGGGGATCTTCCCGGAGTGGTTCTGGTGTTCCTTCTGCTCCTCGGTCCTCGGCGACGACCGGCGCGGGGTCTTCGCAACCCACGGCTCCGGAGCCCGCCAAGCGCCCGAGGGAGCCTACTCCTCCAGCTCCTCGCGCTGGGATGCATGAGGTGGAATTTGACTTCTCCGCCCTTAGCTCCGACGAGGAGGAGGAAGAGTAAGCACTTGCCACTTTTATTTCCTTTGATTTTTGTTCTTGTCTTGAATCCTCTTGCTTGGTTCAGATCTTGTTTGGCTTCCAGGACCCTGACCCAGAGGCTGGCGAAGAGGGCCAAGATCCCTGTGGTTGACCTTGAGGACGACGAGCCCGTCGCCGCGGCAGGAGACATGCCCGCGACAGGCTTGCCGGACCAGCCTGCTGCTCCGGAGAGCAGCCCCCAGCGTAAGTTCCTTGTTCACTTTTCTGTTTATCGGGCGTGCTTGAGCTTCTTATCCTTATTGATGTCTTGTTTGCTTGTTATCTTGTGCAGAAGTGGAGCCGCAGCCGCAGGAGCGTCAAGATACTGCCCCCGACGAGCCGCTTGTCCCACCATCCCCGCCAAGGAGGAGCTCCCCGGCGAGGGAGGGTGCTCCGCCAAGGGCGGGTACTCCGCCAAGGGCGAGTACCCCGCCAAGGGCGAGCACCCCGACAAGGGAGGTCACCCCGCCAAGGGAAGGCGCCGGCAGCCCTCCACAGGCGGGGGCCACTACGACACCGCCAAGGGAGAACTCCCCGGCGAGGGACCCGGTTATTGAAGAGGCCCGCACAGGTAGACCCTTGTACTTTCCTTCTTCTGAACTTTTTCTTTTTGGATATTTGCTTGACGATTCTTCTTTTCTTCTTTTTCTGTTGCCAGATCCGCCTCCCCCGGAGCCGATGGAGACGGAGACCATCGCCGAGGAGGAAGTGCGTGACAATGCTGGCGACGCCGCCACTGCTGACGAGCCCGTCGCCGACGAGACCCGCGCGGCCGCTGACGCGGATGCTGGGGAGGGGACCGGTGACCGCACTGACGGCCCCGAGGCCGCAGGAGCGCAGGACGCTGCACCGGCCGCCGACCCCTCCGCCGCCGCGACTGGGCTGGGCATCTATCTGGAGGCCGCCAACGGGGTCTTCATCCAAGTCCCGTGGGCGTCCTCGTCAAGGGAACCCGTGGAGGAGGAGGGCTTCGATGGAGAAGTCCTCGCCTCCGCCGGGCTGAAGGTTGTCGACGCGCCCGGCAGCAGCAGCGAGCCCGAAGAGGAGCAGCTCCTGCACCGGCTTCTGGCCTTGTACCGAGCCAGGCAGGCCAAGCTGGAGTCCCGAGAGGCTCTGGCCGCCAAGGCCAACATCGACTTGGAGAAGCGCGCCGCCGAGCTCCGCGCCGCCAACCAAGCGGCCCCCCGGAACTTGGCGGAGGAGCGCGAAGAGCTCGCCGAGGCGCACCAGGCGTTCATCCTCGAGAAGGCCGAGGTTGAGGAGCAGCATCGACTGGCCGCCGAGGACCTGGCTCGACGGGAGGGAGCGCTGAACCAGCGGAAGGTCGACCTCGACAGCCACGAGGACGACCTTGCCGCGCGCGAGCAGTCCATTGGCGGGGCTCTGCAGGAGGCAAGGGACGCCACTGCTGCCGCAGAGACCGCCAAGAGGGACCTGGAGGCAAGGGTGGCGCAGATGGAGTTGAGCTTGAAGACGAGCGAGGAGAGGGTTGCCGCGCTCAACTTGGCGTGGGAGAAGGACGCCCACACCAACTCGGAGCTGCAAGTCCGTCTCTCCGAGAAGGGCAAGGAGCTCAACGACGCCAAGGACTCCATCGCCGATCAGGAGCTGAAGGTTTCCACCCTCTCTGACTCACTTGACGCCGCCCGGGACCGCGAAACGAAGCTGAAAGATGACCTCCGGGCTGAAAGGGCGCTGCTGGACAGTGCCACCCTGTCGCAGAACAACTTCCAGCGGACGGTGGAGCAGTGGACCGAGGAGCTCTTCGCCTCCGCAGCCAACATCGATAAGGAGATGGTGGCGCTGAGGGCGGAGCACCTCGTGTACTCCCCCGACGAGAGCCTCCCCCACAGCGCCAAGCTGAGCCTGTTCTTCTGAGGAGTGGCGCCTGCCCTCGCGCAGCTACGGGAGAGGGTCCCCACGCAGCTGGCTAACGAGGCGCGCCGACTTTGCATGGGCACTATGGAGCGGGTGTTGACGAAGATCGTCTACCGCAACCCCGGGATTAATCTTGGGAACGTCCTCCGGACCTTGCCGCCCGAAGCTGACATGGAAGCGTTGAAGGCACGAGTTGCCCACGTCGTGGCCAAGGCGGGCAAGATCAAGAGGGTCGACGGAGACCGTGTAGACTAAGCTCCTTTCTTTCTGCTTCCCTTGCCGTTGTCGATTAAGTCACGGGTAGTAGTTGGTTAGAACAGTGGCAAGTTATCTTGTAATATAACTTTATTTTGAATAGTCAATGCAGTGTTATCTCCCTTGCTTGATCCCTTCACTTCGTATGCTTTCCCCCTTACGCTTTTTAGGGAACTTGCCGGCAAAGGGACCCTTGCCGCGAGCGCTGAGTACAGGACTCTTAACAGCCTGCTGGCAATGCCCTTGTCGGCAAGAAACCTTGCCGTAGCTAGTCGCAGCACACTTGGGTTGCTGAGCGAGCTCGAAAACGAAACAAGGGCGCGACACTTGTCGCAGCTCACTTAAGCCGTTGAGCGTGCTCGAAACAAAGTAAGGGCGCGGCTAGCCACGGGTAGGTTCCTCCGCGGACAGGTTTCCCATACAAAGTGTGGTCGTTCAAGGAAGATAACTAAGAATTTTAAAATTTTGAATGCTCAAACTTTAGCAACTTAGCTTTTGTGTTCTGTTTGCTTCCCGGCAAGGCCTTCCTTCCTTGAACAACACTTGGTCCATACCCCTGTCTCCTTCCCCCCCGGCAAACTTGTGTGCGAGGAACACTCCTTCTGCTTGAGAGAAAAAAAGAAGAGGGGAGGAAACACAGATATGGAGCCTTGCGGCCTGTTGACGCTTACCGGGATCGTGTGCTGCACAAAATGTCAGATAATACATGCAATGAAAACAAAAATGCATGACACGACAAGCTGTGCGAAGCACAAAAGTTTTACTGATGCACGGGGTCTACGCCCGGCTTTGTACAAAGGTTTACATGCAACAACGGCAAGACTTGTACAAAAGGTGGTTGCCGGAGCGGATCACGGCAACCGCGCCTCATGGGTGAAACTTGCGAAGATGCTCAATGTTCCAGGAGTTGCTCACCGGTAAGCCTTCTTCGGTCTCAAGGCGGACAACGCCGGGCCTTGTGACTTGTCTCACCCGATAAGGGCCTTCCCACTTCGGCGTCAACTTGTTGGAGTTCTTGGCGGACTGAACGCGCCAAAGAACAAGGTCGCCTTCCTCGAGACTCCTGGCCTTGACCTTGCGGCTATGATAGTGACGCAAGGCTTGCTGGTATCGAGCAGCTCGTACAGCAGCCTGGAGACGGTCCTCCTCGAGGAGCAGTGCATCATCTTGCCGCAGCTGCTCTTGCTCAATCTCATCGTAAGCGAGCACTCGAGGAGACCCGTATACGAGTTCTGTGGGGAGAACTGCCTCTGCTCCATAGACAAGAGCAAAGGGTGTCTGTCCGGTGGCTCGATTTGGTGTCGTCCTGATTGACCAAAGAGCCGCCGACAACTCCTCGATCCAGTTTCTTCCACACTTGTGCAGCCTGTCGAAGGTTCTTGTCTTGAGTCCGCGCAACACTTCAGCATCTGCCCTCTCCGCTTGACCATTGCTCCTCGGGTGGGCAACAGAAGCGAAGCAGATCTTGGCGCCAAGGTCTTGGGCGTATTGCATGAAGGTGCGACTTGTGAACTGTGTGCCGTTGTCGGTGATGATCCGGTTAGGGATTCCGAAACGGCAAACGATCGATCTGAAGAACCTGATTGCTGACTGTGCGGTCACTTTTCTCACTCGTTCCACCTCCGGCCACTTTGTGAACTTGTCGATAGCAACGTACAAGTACTCAAAGCCTCCAACAGCGCGGGGAAAGGGGCCGAGGATGTCGAGCCCCCAGACCGAAAAGGGCCAGGACAAAGGGATCGTCTTGAGAGCTTGAGCTGGCTGGTGTATTTGCTTGGCATGGAACTGGCACGCTTCACACTTGGTTACTTGTGCAGTTGCATCTTGGAGGGCTTTTAGCCAGAAGAAACCTTGCCGGAACGCCTTCCCGGCAAGTGCTCTTGCGCCAATGTGGTGTCCACATATGCCTCCGTGGATTTCTGCCAACACCTTCTGTCCATCTTCCCGGGAAATGCACTTCAATCTGACACCATTGAGTCTTCTTCTGTACAGTTCATTGCCAACGAACTGGTACATGCTTGACTGCCTGGTTATTCTCTCTATCTCTTCTGGTTCTTCGGGAAGTTCTCCAGTTTGAAGAAAACGGACGATTTGCTGTGCCCATGCTGGAGCCTGAGGCTCAACAACAAGGACTAAAGGCACCAGTGCTGCTGCGGGAACGTCAGCTTCTACGGCAAAGACTTGAGGTTCTGCCGGAGCTTCACGTTCCCCGGCAAGCCTGCCGGGGCAGGGCTTGCCGGGAACATATGCTTCAACTACACGAACCTTGGGGTCCGCAGGAGCAGAATGTTCCTCAGCAATTTGGTCGTTGATCTTGGGAACCTTGGCGGCGGCTTCAGGAAGATCCGCCGGCAAGTAGTCACCGGAGACCAACTTTCTTTTCTTGCTCTGCCCAACTGATGGTGTAACTGATGGTTGAGTTAACTTGAGCAGGAAGGTCCCTGGTTCCACAGGTAACTTCATGGCAGCGCACTTTGAGAGACCATGTGCGATATCATTTTGAGCTCTTGGAACGTGCTCCATCTGCAGGCCTTCAAAGTGTTCTTCAAGCTTCCTCACTTCATCGACATAAGCTTCCATCAAAGGACTCTGGTAGCTCTTGTTTACTTGTCGGACCACCAACTGCGAATCTCCCCGCACAATCAGCTTCTTGATCCCAAGTTCGGCTGCAATTCTGAGGCCGGCAAGCAAACCCTCATACTCAGCAGTATTGTTTGTCGCTTGCTCCTTGGGAAAGTGCATTTGAACAACGTACTTGAGGTGTTCCCCGGTGGGTGCTACG
Organism: Secale cereale; assembly: GCA_902687465.1. Classification (NCBI taxonomy): domain Eukaryota; kingdom Viridiplantae; phylum Streptophyta; class Magnoliopsida; order Poales; family Poaceae; genus Secale; species Secale cereale. Next base: position 678,693,793 of record LR738710.1, on the reverse strand, counting down.
AGTAACACACCAGCACCGGCGCCTTGCAGCGAGAAGGCACCATCGAAGTACATTATCCAATCCCTGCTTGCTTCCTTGACGGGGATGTTTGTCTCTTGAACTTCTTCGTCTGGTGTTGGTGTCCATTCCGCTATGAACTCTGCCAAAGCTCTGCTCTGTATAGTTGATGTGCTTTCAAACTTAAGACCAAAGCTTGACAGCTCCAGTGCCCACGCGACAATCCTACCCGTTGCTTCTGGATTTTGCAATATCCTCTTCAGCGGAAAGCGAGTGACCACTGTTATCTCATGTGCTTGGAAGTAATGGCGCAGCTTTCTCGAGGCCATGAGGAGGCCGAAAAGCAGCTTCTGCACCCCAGAGTATCTTGATCTAGCCCCCTGCAAGAGGGAGCTTACAAAATAAACAGGGCGCTGCACCATCTTCTTTCGCACTTCTCCTTGTTCCTGCGCAGACTTGTCCTTGTCGGGGTCAGAGCTTGTCAGGGAAGCCCCCTACTTGTCGCTGGATGTGCTTGCCGGGACTGTGGGCTCTTCCTCTGCCTCCCTCTCTGCTACCAACGCAGCACTAACCACTTGATTGGTTGCTGCTAAGTACAGCAACAACTTCTCTTGCGGCTTAGGTGCGACAAGTATAGGAGTGGAGGACATGTATCCTTTTAAATCACGCAGCGCTGCCTCCGCTTCCGGAGCATTTCATAGGACCTGCCTTTTTCAAGATTTTGAAGAAAGGCAGGGCGCGTTCTGCAGACTTTGAAATGAACCTGCTGAGGGCAGCCACACAACCAGCAAGTCTCCGTACATCCTTGACGTGCTTTGGTGCTTCGATCTGCTCGATGGCCTTGATCTTGTCGGGATTGGCTTCAATCCCCCTCTGTGACACGAAGAACCCGAGAAGCTTACCGGAGGGGACTCCGAAGACGCACTTCTCGGGGTTTAGCTTGAGTTGTATCTTGCGCAGATTTGCAAAGGTCTCATCTAGGTCTTGGATCAGGGTATCTTTGTCATTGCTCTTAACCACTATGTCATCCATGTAGGCTTCTACATTCCTGTGTATCTGTGGCTCAAAAGCAGTGTGGACTACCCTTGCAAATGTTGAGCCCGCATTCTTCAGTCCAAAGGGCATGCGTATGAAACAGTAAGTGCCACATGGAGTAATGAATGCGGTCTTTTCTTCATCCTCCTCAGCCATGAATATCTGGTGATACCCGGAGTATGCGTCAAGAAATGAAAGCAACTCACATCCAGCCGTGGAGTCAACGATCTGGTCAATGCGCGGCAAGGGAAATGGATCCTTGGGACAAGCTTTATTCACATCAGTGAAGTCTATACAAAGTCTCCACTTCCCATTAGCTTTGTGCACGACAACTGGATTTGCCAACCATGTGGGATGAAGTACACCTCTAACAAGGCCTGCTGCTTCCAACTTCTTGATCTCCTCGGCAATAAACTCTTGGCGTTCCACCGCTTGCTTCCTGACCTTCTGCTTGACGGGCCGCGCGTGAGGACAAACAGCAAGCTTGTGCTCAATTACCTTCCTGGGAACGCCGGGGATGTCAGACGGTTGCCATGCAAACACATCGACATTCGCCCGCAGGAAGGCAACGAGCGCGCTTTCCTATTTGGGGTCGAGCGTAGCACTGATGGTGAAGGTACCACCAGTGCCGTCCTCCTTGGCGGACACTTTCTTGGTTGCGGGTGGAGCTGCCATTCCTTTCTTGCACTTGCCGGTGGAGCTCGATGGTGCGTCCTCGACGGCAGCGCAGCACTCCGAAGAGGTGCGTTTGCCGGAGTGGGCCCCAGAGCTCTTGCCGGACTTGGTCTTCCCCCCCGGGAGCTTCAGCGGCAAGTGTCTTGCTGTCCGCCGCGGCTGCCGTGTCCCGGTAGATCTTGTCGGCGCAAATAAGCGCATCCTTCTTGTCTCCGGGGACAGAGATGACACTTATTGGCCCTGGCATCTTGAGCATGTTGTATGCGTGGTGAGAGGCTGCCATGAACTTGGCGAGCGCAGGACGGCCAAGTATTCCATTGTATGGCAATGGGATATCGGCGACGTCGAAGGTGATCCTCTCAGTCCTGAAGTTTTGTTCTCCGCCAAAGGTCACCGGCAGCGTGATCTTCCCCTCCGGCTTGCTCCTTCCCGGGTTGATCCCTTGGAAGGTCCCGGTTTCCTCGAGCTCGCTGTCGGGATCTGCAGCTTTCGGATTACAGCAGAGGAGATTAAGTTTAGGTCGGCCCCGTCGTCAACCAGCATCTTGGTGACCTTGAGGTTGCGGATGGTCGGCGAAACCAACATCGGCAAGCACCCGACCGCAGTGGTGCGGTCAGGGTGGTCCTCAAGGTCGAAGATGACGGGCGTGCTGGACCACTTCAGTAGCTTGCGCGACTCGACGGGTGGCTCTGCCGCATTCACTTCCCGCACCCATTGCTTGAGTTGGCGGTGGGAAGTGTGCAGAGAGGCACCTCCATCGACGCACAAAACTTCTGTGGCCTTCTGGAACTCCTGCTCGCTGTTGTCTCCGTCGTCCATGTCCTCGTCGTCGTCTTCGTCTTCATCCTTGTTGCGGCCCCGGGGAGGTCTATCTCCTTGCCGCTGTTTGGCCTTGCCGCGGCGCCCTCCCCGGCCGTTGAATGGCCGCTTCATGCCGGATTCACCTCCGCCTCCCTAGGCCTTCTCCTTGTCGCGTTGCTCGTATTCAGCCTTCTGCTGCTCTACGAGGTATTCGACTCTCTTGCAGTTCTGGAGATCGTGGCCCTTGGTGCGGTGGATCTTGCAGTACTGCTTGTCGGAGCCGTCCTGCTTGTCGGCGGCGGCTACAGTGGCAGGCTCCTTGCCGGAGCCACCAACCTGCAGTTTCTTGTCGCCAGCCTCCTTGCCGGACTTCTCCACAACCAATACTTCCTTGTTCTTCTTCTTCTTGTTGTTCCGCCGCCGGTTCTTCCTTGCCGGGGCGGCATCCTCGCTGTCCGTTCCTCCTACCCCAGCATCCTCTCCGGGGAGTCTCCTCCCTTCTTCGGCGCGCGCACACTTGTCAGCCAGAGCGTAAAGCTCGCTGACGTCCCGGATCTTGGTCATTGCCATCTCTTCCCTCATCCGGCGGTTACGCACGTTCTGGTGGAACGCGCTGATAACCGCGGCAGGGTGGACATCCGAGATGTTGTGCTGAACGCGGCTGAACCTCTGGATGTACTTTCGCAGGGACTCTCCCTCCTTCTGGGCAAGAATGTGGAGATCGCTCTCCTGGCCGTGGGGTTTGTGGCCGCCCGTGAAGGCGCCGACAAACTGGTGGCACAGATCTGCCCAAGAAGAGATGGAGTTCTCCGGCAAGTGCATAAGCCAAGACCTGACGTTTGGCTTAAGCACGAGCGGGAAGTAGTTTGCTAGAATCCTCTCGTCGCGTCCCCCGGCAGCCTGCACCGCGATGGTGTAGATGCTGAGGAACTCCGAGGGATGGGTCTTTCCGTCGTACTTCTTGGGTACGTCGGGCTTGAAGTTCTTCATGCTGGGCCACTGGACTTGCCGCAGCTCTCGGGTGAACGCAGGGCAACCTGCCGCATACGGCAAGTCGCCTGGTTCACCGGGCGCGTGCAAGTCGACAGCGGTCCTAGCACGCTGGTCGGACTATTGCCGTGCCTCTCTTCGACGCTCGATGCGAGTTCGAGCGTCCTCTTGTCGCCTGTCGTCGATGACTTGGCGCTGATCGCGGCGAGCTCGCGGATCCGACGACGCCGTGGAGTCGTCGTCGATGTTGATCCGGCGAGCTGGTGATTTTTGCTTCTGCGGCGGGGAGTGCACGGTTGTTGCACCCCCGGCGGTCTTGTCTCCATCGGCCTTCGCTTGGCTGACTTGCCGCGGCCGTGATGTTGCCGGCTGCTGTGGTGAGTCGTTGTTGGCGAAGGCGATGAGGCTCTGGATTGTGGCCCTCTAGTCCTCGGCCTTGTCCACCGCTGGAGGGAAGTCGAGGAGCAGCTGAGCCCTAGCTAGGGCTTCTGCTGGAGAGGAGGGAAGCGGTGGCGAGCGGTCCGAGGAGCGAGATATGCTCGGACTTCTAACAGCGTTAGAAGGAGCAGGTTCTCGCCCCGGCGACCGCGCCTTGCTCGTGCCGGCGCGCTGGCCTTGAGCGTCCCGCGACCTGCCGGCTTGGCTACGTCCCAGCAAGCGTATGGTACCTCCGGTACCACGCCGCTGCTGGTCCGGCGCCTCCTGAGAGGGACGTGGTGCGTGGACGGACACCGATGTCTTGGAGTGGGCTCGGTCGTCCGTTTTGTCCTTGGACTTGGCGGCGCCGTGAGTGTCCTCACCGGCGTCCACCCTTCCGCCAGCGTCTACCCCACCAACCGTTGGTTCTGGTGGTGGTGGGATCGACGCGGACGGGCCTCCTACCTCCGAAGCTTTCTTCTTCGATGGCATGCTGAGGTAGTCGATGAGGTTGATGAAGCTGGTGAAGTTGCTGAAGGTTGCGCCCGCGCGAGCGCTGGATCAGGTTCGCACAACCTCGACGCCCCCTACCTGGCGCGCCAAAGATGTCGGGGAAACTGACCGCCCACGAACACCTATGGGACCGGAGCCCCTTTTTGGTCCGGCAAGGGAGCGGAGGGAGCACAAAGAGCAGATCGAGGGGCACACGCGAGCAGTTTACCCAGGTTCGGGCCGCACGGATGCGTAAAACCCTACTCCTGCCTTTGGTTGTATTGAGTTCTTGAGCTCGGGAGCTTGAAGATCTACAGTGCTAGCTACACCGAGCGTGGGAGTGATCAAGTTTCCGGGATCGAACCTCCGCTACGTTGTGCATGGGCCTCCTTTTATAGCTCAAAGGGGTCACCGACAGGTGTCAACATAGAGGAGGGTAAAAGCGTAAAATAGGTGGTAGTTGTAACAGTGTATGTACAGTGGTCAATACCTAACCCCGACGGTGGGGAACAAGGGCATTGAATGCCCGTCGCCGTCACCCCAAAAGCGTCCGCCCGGGCGTCTCCGTTTGCCACGATGGTGGCCTTGTCACCGCGGCTCGCCACCGTGTACCCCAGGCTGCACAGCCGTCCGCCACATGCCCATGGAAGGGCCCCAGGGCGACGCGTGGACATATGAGCTGGAGCGCGGGCACACAGTGAAAGCTCCCCCCGGCAAGCACCTTGCCGGGGTTGCTCGCTTGCCGGGCCTGGAAGCTTGTCGCTTCCCGGGTCCTGCCGGGGCGCGTGATGCACCACGATATGTCTTCTGAGATGTTGTTTTCCGGTCTTCCTGGCCAGCTCCTCTTGCCAGGGTCTTGTGAAAAACAGAGTGGTCTTGTGCTTGGAGCAGCCTTCCCGGCAAGCTCCTCTTGCCGGGGCCTTGTTCTTCTGTCTCGTATACTTTGTTCTTGAATGGCTTCAAGGGAACTAAAGCGGGTTTTGGCGGGCACGTGGCGAGCCCGACCACGGGACGCTGCTACTGCCCGTGCACAAGTCGGGATACTAATGTACCCCTACATTAGTACACCGACAAGCAAATATTGTTCTAGAGGATCAGTAGGAGGCACAACAATAGAAGCAAGACCAATAATTTCATCTTTACTAGGCAATTCTTTTTCATGAAGTTTTCTATTAAACTTGGAGAAATTAAATTCATGAGATTCATTACCAAAACTAAGACCGACAGTTTGTTTCTGACAATCTATTTGAGCATTAACGATGTTTAAGAAGGGTCTTCCAAAGATAATGGGACAGAAGTCATCTTGTGGGGAACCAAGAACAAGGAAATTAGTCGGGTATTTTATTTTCCCACACAAGACTTCAACATCTCTAACAATCCCAATTGGTGATATAGTATCTCTATTAGCCAGTCTAATAGTGACATCAATGTCTCCTATTTCTGTAGGTGCTATGTCATTCATAATTTCTTGATATAAAGAGTAAGGGATAGCACTCACACTAGCACTTATGTCACATAAACCATGATAACAATGATATCCTATTTTTACCAAGACAATGGGAATGCCAACAACCGGTCTATGGTCCGGTTTGGTTCGGCTGTGGATTTCGAAAAGCAGCTGTGAAAAATCTGCAGTGGAAAAATAACTATGGAAAATATGATGTGGAAAAGATGTAGGTCATTTGGCAAACCAGCTAATACAACTTTTTCAGATTTTGGCCCGCAGCGGAATCAGATTTTGGAAAGCACATCCTGGGTTGCTTCCGCTTTTGGTTCAGATTTTGGCAGCGGATTTCTGGCATCAGATTCTGCTCGGTTTGCCCTTTGGTTCAGATTCTGCTGCGCGGCAGCGGAATCCGATGATAAAAGCTGAACCAAACAGGGCCTATGTTTATCCTTTTTATCAGGTTTGGCAATTCTAGTAGCTTCTTCATTAAAGCATATAACATGCCCATCTACATTTTCTTCCAAGAGATCCTTGACCATAGCAATATTAGGCTCTACTCTAATTTTTTTCATTAGGTTTAGGTGCTCTAATATAGCTTTTGTTAACCATGGTTGAGACTTTAGCATGTTACTTTATCCTAACAGGGAAATGTGATTTTTTAATGTAAGCAGTAGGAATAACAGGATCAACATTATAAATTATAGTATCTTCTTTAACTGGTACCAGTTCTTTAATTTCTTCTTTAATAGGTGGGTGATATGTGAACCACTTCTCTTTGGGGAGATCAACATGAGCAGCAAAATATTCACAAAAGGAGGCTACCATCTCAGATTCAAGTCCATATTTAGTGCTAAACTTTGAAAAGGCATCGGTATTTATAAAAGATTTAACGCAATCATACTTCAACTTACTACCTGACTCTTTACCTTCGTCGAGTTCCCAATCTTCAGAGTTGCGTTTAACTCTTTCTAAAGATCCCACCAGAATTCAATAGTTTTCTTCATAAAGGAACCAGCACAAGAAGTATGAAGCACGGATTGATCATTACGAGAAAGCCGAGCATAAAAATTCCGAATAATAATTTCTCTTGAGAGCTCATGATTGAGGCATGAATATAACATTGACTTAAGCCTCCCCCAAGCTTGAGCGATACTTTCTCCTTCACTAGGCCAAAAATTATATATATAATTTCGATCACGATGAACTAGATGCATAGGATATTTTTTTGGTGAAACTCCATTTTCAATCGGTTCCAGTTCCAAGATCCAATATCATCGCATAGCCTATACCATGCTAATGATTTTTCCTTAAAAGATAAAGGAAAAACCTTCTTCATAACATGAACCCTGGGTAGACCTGAAAACTTAAACAGTCCGCAAATTTGTTCCACATATATCAAGTGCATATCATGATGTTCGGTTCCCTCTCCTGCATAAGGATTAGCTAGCTGTTCTTCAATCATACCCGAAGGAATGTCATATTCAATATTTTAAGTAGGTGCAGTGGGTTGAGGGGTAGCTAATTGTGGTTCCGTTCGAGGTGAAGATACCCCGAACAAACCCCTCAAAGGATTATTCTCCATAGTAACAAGTGACAATCAATTTCAGCACACTATATGAATGTTTCCTTACCAATTTCCACTTACCAGAAGCTCTTCACTCCCCGGCAACGGCGCCAGAAAATTGCCTTGATGACCCACAAGTATAGGGGATCAATTGTAGCTGTTTTCGATAGGTAAGAGTGTCGAACCCAACGAGGAGCAGAAGGAAATGACAAGTGGTTTTCAGCAAGGTAACGTCTGCAGGTGCTGAAATTGTGTGTAACAGAGTAGTTTGATGCAATATATTTTTGTAATGAGCAAGTAATGATAGTAGTAGCAAAAGTAGCCCAACACTTTTGAGGCAAAGGACAGGCCAAGACGGTCTCTTATAATAAGCAAAGCTTTCTTGAGGATTCACGGGAATTTTATCTAGTCACTTTCATCATGTTGGTTCAATTCGTGTTCGCTACTTTGATAATTTTGTATGTGGGTGGATTGGTGCTTAGGTGTTGTTATTACTTGAACAAACCTCCTACTTATGATTAACCCTCCCACAAGCATGCACACCTACGGGAAAAGTATTAAGAATAAATTCTAACTATAGCATTAAACTTTTGGATCTAAGCGTTCCTTACGGAATAGCGCATAAATTGGGGTTTAAGCTTCTATCACTCTCGCAACCCATCATCTAATTACTACTCCACAATGCATTCCCTTAGGCCCTAATATGGTGTAAGATAGTTTTGCACATGCAGAATACTCGGGTTAAACTTGACGAGCCTAGCATGTACAAACATGGCCTCAGAACACTTGAGACCGAAAGGTCGAGCGTGAATCATATAGTAGATATGATCAACATAATATGTTCACCATTGAAAACTACTCCATCTCACGTGATGATCGGACATGGTTTAGTTGATATGGATCACATGATCATTTAGATGACTTGAGGAATGTCTATCTAAGTGGGAGTTCTTTAGTAATATAATTAATTGAACTTTAATTTATCATGAACTTAGTCCTTATAGTTTTTGCATATCTATGTTGTTATAGATCAATTGCCCGTGCTACAGTTCCCTTGAATTTTAATGCGTTCCTAGAGAAAGATGATGACCCACAAGTATAGGGGATCAATTGTAGCTCTTTTCGATAAGTAAGAGTGTCGAATCCAACGAGGAGCAAAAGGAAATGAAAAGTGTTTCTCAGTAAGGCAACGTCTGCAAGTGCTGAAATTGCAAGTAGGAGAGTAGTTTGATAGCAAGATAATTTTGCAACGAGCAAGTAACGATAATAGTAGCAAGTATGCAGCAAGATAGCCCAATCCTTTTGAGGCAAAGGACAGGCTAAAACGGTTTCTTATAATAAGCAAAGCGTTCTTGAGGGTACATGGGAATTTCATCTAGTCACTTTCATCATGTTGGTTTAATTCGTTTTCGCTACTTTGATAATTCGATATGTGGGTGGATCGGTACTTAGGTGTTGTTCTTACTTGATCAAACCTCCTACTTATGATTAACCCTCCCTCAAGCATCCGCAACTACGAGAAAAGTATTAATAATAAATTCTAACCATAGCATTAAACTTTTGGATCCAATCGATCCCTGCTACTTCTCGAGCTTGCGTTGTATTCCCTCGAAGAGGAAAGGGTGATGCAGCACAGTAGCGTAAGTATTTCCCTCAGTTTTTGAAAAGCAAGGTATCAATCCAGTAGGAGACCACGCGCGAGTCCCTCGCACCTGTACAAACAAATAAGAACTTCGCAGCCAACGCGATAAGGGGTTGTCAATCCCTTTACGGTCACTTACGAAAGTGAGATCTGACAGAGATGATAGTTTGATATTTTTGGTATTTTTGGTTATAAGAATAGAAAGTAAAAGCGGAAAAGTAAAGTATATTGTAGATTGATATGTTGAGATTAGACCCAGGGGCCATAGTGTTCTCTAGTGGCTTCTCTCATGATAGCGATATTCTACGGCGGGTAAACAAATTACTGTCGAGCAATTAATAAAAGAGCGAATAATTATGAGACTATCTAGGCATGATCATTATACATAGGCATCACGTTCGAGACAAGTAGACCGCTATCCAGCATGCATCTAGTGTATTGAGTTCATAATAACAGAGTAATGCCTTAAGCAAGATGACATGATGTAGAGGGATAAACTCAAACGTAGTGATATAAACCCCATCTTTTTATCCTCGATTGCAACAATACAATACGTGCCTTGCTGCCCCTACTGTCACTGGGAAAGGACTCCGCAAGATTGAACCCAAAGCCAAGCACTTCTCCCATTGCAATAACTATAGATCTAGTAGGCCAAACCAAACCAATAATTCGAAGAGACTTGCAAGGATATTATAATCATACATAAAGAGTTCAGAGAAGAACCAAACATTTCTCAAAGATAATCTTGATCATAAACCCACAATTCATCGGATCTCGACAAACACACCATAAAAAGAGATAACATCGAATAGATCTCCTCGAAGACCGAGGAGAACTTTCTATTGAGATCCAAAGAGAGAAGAAGCCATCTAGATACTAGCTATGGACCCGAAGGTCTGTGGTAAACTACTCACAACTCATGGTGAGGCGATGATGATAATGTAGAAGCACTCCGTGGTAGATCCCCCCTCCGGCGGAGCTCCACAACAGGCCCCAAGATGGGATCTCACGGGAACAGAAGGTTACGGCGGTGGAACTAGGGTTTTCTCTGTTGGTCTGATGGTTTCGGGGTACGTAGGTATATATAGGAGGAAGGAGGGCACCGGGGGCCAAACATGGGGCCCACGAGGCACTGGGCATGCCCTATAGGGGGGCGCCCCCCACCCTCGTGGGCACTATGTATACCCTAATCCGTGGTTCTCAAGTCTTCCGTGTGTGATTTTCTCCAAAAATATCTCTCCTGAAGGTTTCATTCCGTTTGGACTCCGTTTGATATCCCTTTTCTGTAAAACCCTGAAACAGGCAAAAAATAGCAATCTAGACTGGGCCTTTGGGCTAGTAGGTTAGTCCAAAAAATAATATAAAAGTGTATGACAAAGCCCATTAAACATCCAAAACATCATAAATAATAGCATGGAACAATAAAAAATTATAGATACATTGGAGACGTATCAAGCATCCCCAAGCTTAATTCCTGCTCGTCCTCGAGTAGGTAAATGGTAAAAACAGAATTTTTGATGTGGAATGTTAACCAACATAGTTTTTCAATGTAATTCTCTTAATTGTTGCATGAATGTTCAGATCTAAAAGATTCAGGACAATAGTCTATATTGACATAAGAAATAATAATACTTCAAGCATACTAACAAAGCAATCATGTCTTCTCAAAATACTATGGCTAAAGAAAGTTATCCCTACAAAATCATATAGTCTCGCTATGCTCCCTCTTCATCACACAAAATTTTCATATCATGCACAACCCTGATTTCAGCCAAGCACTTGTTTTCATACTCTATTCTTTCAAACCTTTCAACTTTCACGCAATACATGAGCGTGAGCCATGGACATAGCACTATGGTTGGAATAGAGAGGTGGTTGTGGAGAAGACAAAAAGGAGGGAGATAGTCTCACATCAACTAGGCGTATCAACGGGCTATGGAGATGCCCATCAATAGATATCAATGTGAGTGAGTTGGGATTTCCATGCAACGGATGCACTAGAGCTAAAAATGTATGAAAGCTCAACAAAATAAACTAGTGGGTGTGCATCCAACTTGCTTGCTCATGAAGACCTAGGGCATTTGAGGAAGCCCATCGTTGGAATATACAAGCCAAGTTCTGTAATGAAAATTCCCACTAGTATATGAAACTGACTAAACATGAGACTCTCTATCATGAAGAACATGGTGCTACTTTGAAGCACAAGTGTGTAAAAAGATAGTAGAAATTGTCCCCTTTTTGCAAGGGGCTTTATTGATTTAGCCTTTCCTCACATGGGACAATGCTCTTATAATGATGATCATCACACTTTCATTACAACTCGATATTACAACTCGATACTAGAACAAAGTATGACTCTATATGAATGCCTCCGGCGGTGTACCAAGATGTGCAATGAATCTAGAGTGACATTTATGAAAAATTATGCATGGTGGCTTTGCCACAAATACGATGTCAACTACATGATCATGCATGGCAATATGACAATATGAAGCATGTCATATGAACGGAACGGTGGAAAGTTGCATGGCAATATATCTCGGAATGGCTATGGAAATGCCATGATAGGTAGGTATGGTGGCTATTTTGAGGAATATATGGTGGCTGTTTTGAGGAAGGATATATAGTGGGTGTATGGTATCGGCGAAAGTTGCGCGGTACAAGAGAGGCTAGCAATGGTGGAAGGGTGAGAGTGCGTATAATCCATGGACTCAACATTAGTCATAAAGAACTCATATACTTATTGCAAAAATCTACGAGTCATCTAAACAAAGCAATCAACGCATGCTCCTAGGGGGGAGGTTGGTAGGAGTTAACCATCGCGTGCCCCCGACCTCCACACAAAGGTTGACACTTTACAAATACCTCATGCTCTAACTTCGTCACATAGCGGTTCACCATATGTGCATGCTACGGGAATCACTAACCTTAACACAAGTATTTCTCAATTTCATAATAACTACACTAGCATGACTCTAATATCACTATCCTCATATCTCAAAACAATTATCAAGCATCCAACTTCTCATCATATTCAATGCACTAAGCGTGAAAGTTTTTACTACATTGATATTGGATGTCTATCATGTGAAGACTAGTTTTATAGCCTAAGCACATTACCATGTTGTTTTAATAGACTCTCAAAAGGATATAAGTGAATCATGAGATTTCAACAATTTCTTCAAAATATTATCACCACCGTGCACTAAAAGATATAAGTGAAGCACTAGAGCAAAAATTGTTCAACTCAAAAGATATAAGTGAAGCACATAGAGTGTTCTAGCAATTCCTAGGCCATATTTAACTCTCTCAGATAGGTGTGTCCAGCAAGGATAATTTTGTTAAACTAACAATCAAAGACTCAAATTATACAAGACGCTCCAAGTAAAAAACATATCATGTGGTGAATAAAAATATAGCTCCGAGTATAGTTACCGATGGATGAAGACGAAAGAGGGGATGCCTTCCCGGGGCATCCCCAAGCTTAGGCTTTTGGTTATCCTTGAATTTTACCTTGGGGTGCATTGGGCATCCCCAAGATTAGTCTCTTGCCACTCTTTGTTCCATATTCCATCAAAGCAATACTCAAAACTTGAAAACTTCACAACACAAAACTTAATCAAAAATCTCGTGAGCTCCGTTAGTATAAGAAAGCAAACCACTACTCGAAGGTACTGCAATGAATTCATTCTTTGTTTATATTGGTGTTAATCCTACTGTATTCCAACTTCTCTATGATTCATACTTCCCAATACTACTCATAGATGCATTGAAATAAGCAAACAACATACGAAAAACAGAATCTGTCAAAAACAGAACAGTCTGTAGTAATCTGCAGGTTTCACATACTTCTGTAACTCCAAAAAATTCGAACTAAATTGTTAAACGTGAGGAATTTGTCTATTAATCATCTCCAAAAAGAATCAACTAAATAGCATGCTCCAGTAAAATCTGGTGATCATTCTAGCGAGCGCTAACGATTCTGTTTTTCACAGCAAGATCACATAAACTTCACACAAGTCTTCCCAAAGGTTCTACTTGGCACAAACACTAATTAAAACACAAAAACACATATAAACAGAATTTAGATGCAATATTTATTCCTAAATAGAAGTAAAAACAAAATAATATAAAATTGGGTTGCCTCCCAACAAGCGCTATCGTTTTACGCCCCTATGTAGGCACGGTACATGGCTAGATCTAGGTATTGCCATCTTTGGAAGGCAATTCTTTAATTAAGCACTTATGATTCTTAGGCACTTCTTTATCCCTATTGATAATCAAACTTTTGGGGAAGAAATCAAGAAATTCTAAAGTGTCAAAAGGGTCTCTTGCAAAAGTAACTAAATTAGGGTGAACACTTATGGATTTGAGATCCGCGATTCCTTTACTAGATGTTTCCCCCCTTGTGTTTAGGAACATACATGAACTTAGATAATTTAGTGGTAGAAGTGATACGTCCAAAATGCATCACTATTTTGTATCATAATTTATCCTTATTCATTGATATATTTCACGTTACGGTGATGTTCTTATGTTGTTTTGGTCTATTTTACACAGTTTGCAAACTCCCCGATACCGGAACAGCAGACGCGGGATTCAGTAGTAAAAAGTGGACGCTGTGTTGCTGAAGAAGAATACCTCCAAATTACCTGAAAATTGACTGGAGGTATTTTTCAGATGAATCACGAAGACAAGCAAAAGGGGAGCCAGAGGGGGGCCACAGGGTGCCCAGGCGGCCTGGGGGCGCGCCCCCCCTGGCCGCGCCGGGGGGCGCCTGGAGCCCCTGGCCCACCTCCGGAGGCCCCCTTTTGCCTATATACTCTCCGTTCTCCGAAAACCCTAAAAATAAGACTTTTTATGGAGTTCCGCCGCCGCTTCGAGGCGGAACCCTACAGAGAAGAAAAGGGCATCTCCGGCGGGCAGATTTCGCCGGGGAGATCACCTCCCGGAAGGGGAGATCGTCGCCATCGTCATCACCATCGTCACGGGCATCATCGAGATCATCATCAACATCATCCCCAACACCAGCACCATCTCCATCTTCATCCAAATCTCATCTTACAATCGTAACTCGTGTTGTAACTCGTACTACCTATCATCTCTACTCCATCGGTGTTGATTACTACTTTGCGGTGAATGCTATTGAGTTTTGTTGGAGAAATATTATTATGTCCAGATTGTTTATCACATATTTATCCCTACTGATCATGATCTCTTTTATGTCTCGTGAGTAGTTACCTTAGTTCTTGAGGACATGGGGAAAGTCTTGTTGTTAGTAGTCATATGCTGTTGAAGTAATATGTGTTGTTTGATACTTAAGTTGCGTTGTCATTCTACTAGTGGTGTTGTGTGAGTCGAACACCCAACACTTCGCCTTATTAAGGACCTAGGAGAATACATTGTGTATAAAGAATGCTTATGGTGGGTTGCCGGAGTGACAGAAACCTGAACCCCAGTTCGCACGCTTTTGCATAAGGGAATAATGGATCCTCGATCGTATTGCTATGGTTAGGCTTTTACCTTAAATTCTATCTTGTATTTGCGGATGCTTGCAAGGTGTTTAATCATAAGAGTGCATTCATCTTAGTCTAGAGAGTGCACTAGCATAGATCCACCCACTCAACACTTATCAACACATAACATAGTATCGATACAGAATATGGCGAAAGCACATGACTACCTCTCTCGTGTGTCCTCAAGAACTCTTTAGTCTTTATAAGTTCAGTTGCTATGCCTCTCCTTTGCTAAGAAAGGATTGGCCCACTTGTTACTCTCAGTACCTTTTACATTACTTGCTTTTACTATCCTGTTGCTTATACCGAGAAAACCCCTAAAAGTTATCTTTCAGTGCTTGCAGTAATTTCTTGCTCAGAATCGCTTATCAATACCTTCTGCTCCTCGTTGGGTTCGACACTCTTACTTATCGAAAATGCTGCAATAGATCCCTTACGGTTGTGGGTCATCAAGTACCGTTTTCTGGCGCCATTGCCGGGGAGCGTAGCGCTATTGGTAAAGTGAAACTGGTAAGAAAGTTTTTTATATATAATTCTATTTTTGCTTTTGCTATTGCTGCTCTTTGTCCTTATGGATAACCCTATTATTGGATCGTTGCTTGCGGGAAGACGCCCCACACCCGTGGTGGTTGATCCTCCCCCTACTGAAATTGTGCCTTATAAAATACCAGCTGGTATTATCGATTATGTTTTGGCTAATTGTTATGCAGGAGACAGACATCCCGGTGAACACTTGCTATATCTGTCACAACTATGTTCATTATTTAAGCTTGCAGGTGTATCGAGGGAGTTTGTCATGAGGAAATTGTTTGTCGTATCACTTATAGATAAAGCTTCAGATTGGTATGGGCTTCTCGATAACTCACACTTGCTGGACTGGCAGGAGCTTATGTCTCTCTTTTATACTAAGTTTTATCCTCTTCATGAAATTCATCGAGACATGAATTATATCTATAACTTTAGGTCTCGTGACGGAGAAAGCATTGCTCAAGCTTGGGGGAGATTGAAGTCCCTAATGCTCAAATGCCCTATTCATAAGCTTCCCAAGGAAATTATACTTACAAATTTTTATGCCAGGCTTTCTGGTCAGGATAAGGAGATGCTGGATGCCTCCTCTAGTGGGGTATTTCAGAAGAAGAGTGTTGAAGAAAGGTGGGATCTCCTTGAAAGAATCCAGAGGAATACCGAAGATTGGGAAATTGATAAAGGTATTGAACCCGCTATAAATTATGAACATGATTATATTGAGAGCTATGTGGAAACTGATTACTTCAATACTTTTTGCTCTAAGATTGGTCTTGATTCCCATCTAGTGATTGATTTGTGTAAGAATTTTGCCTCTCACGTTGATTCTTTTAAAAAGAAGAGAGACCAGCACCATGAACCTTTTAAAGAACCACCTATTGATGTTTATGTTGCTGACCCTATTTTGCCTGCAGTTATATATGAAAAGCCTCCTTTTCCCACGAGGATAAGGGAGCACTCTCTTGTGACAGGCATAATAAATAAAAGTGAGAGAAGAGTTGATGAGCCTGAGGACCAGATCAGGGTCGATCCTCAAGTTGCATTGATTAAATACCTTGCCACTAATGATGTTTTGGATTCCAATATAAATTTTTGTGCTGTTTCCACTAACCTTGTCACAGCCAAGAATAAAGGCCCAATTTCAGGTACTCCAGTGGTATCTGTTAAAATAGGAGATCACAATTATTATGGGCTATGCGATTTGGGATCGAGTGCAAGTGCTATCCCCTATTCACTTTATGAAGAGATCATCGGTGAGATTTCCCCTTCTGAACTTTAAGAAGTTGATGTTACTATTCATCTTGCAAATAGAACAACTATCTCTCCTATCGGAATTGTGAGGGACATTGAAGTCCTATGTGGAAAGGTAAAATACCCTACCGACTTTCTAGTACTTGGTTCAGAGAGGGACAATTTTTGTCCAATTATTTTTGGTAGACCTTTTCTTAGAACTTGTGGAGCTATAATAGATTGCAAGAAAGGTAAAGTTTCTGTTGAATTCGATGGTGAGCCATATGAATTTAATTTTTCTAAGTTCTCTAAGCAGCCTCGTGGTACTGATTTACCTTGTGATGATAAGATTATTGAAAGTATTGCCTCTATTGCTATTCCCCCTAATGATCCTTTGCAGCAATACATGGAGGACCACGAGAATGATTTGCATATGCAGGAAAGAAATGAACTAGATGAAATATTCTTGAGGCAGCCTGCTATCCTGAAGCACAACCTTCCGGTTGAACCTTTGGGAATTTTATCAAAACCGAAAGAAGACCCGGTGTTCGATCTTAAACCCCTTCCCGATACGCTCAAGTATGCTTATTTAGATGAAAAGAAAGTATATCCTGTTATTATCAATTCTAACCTTTCAGGATATGAAGAGGAGCGATTATTGGGAATACTTCGTAAACACCGAGGCGCAATTGGCTACACCCTTGATGACCTTAAAGGGATTAGTCCATCTATCTGCCAACATACTATCAACCTTGAGCCTGATGCAAAACCAGTTGTTGATCATCAACGACGGTTGAACCCGAAGATGATGGATGTTGTGAGAACTGAAATTCTCAAGCTTCTAGCCGCAGGTATTATCTACCCTATAGCTGATAGTTAGTGGGTAAGTCCGGTACATTGTGTACCTAAGAAAGGAGGTACAACTGTGGTTCCTAATGATAAAAATGAATTAATACCTCAGAGAATTATTATTGGATATAGAATGTGTATTGATTACAGGAAGTTGAACAAGGCAACCAGGAAGGATCACTATCCGTTGCCGTTCATCGACCAAATGCTTTAAAGGTTATCCAAAAATACCCACTTTTGTTATCTCGATGGTTATTCTGGCTTCTCTCAAATTCATGTTAACACTGTCGATCAAGAGAAGACCACTTTTACTTGTCCCGTTGGTACTTATGCTTACAGACGTATGCCTTTTGGTTTATGTAATGCCCCTGCTACTTTTCAAAGGTGTATGTCTGCTATCTTTCATGGTTTCTGCGGGGATATTATGGAATTCTTCATGGACGATTTCTCCGTCTATGGAACTTCTTTTGACCATTGTCTTCACAACCTTAATAAAGTTTTGCAGAGATGCGAGGAGACAAATTTGGTACTCAACTGGGAAAAGTGCCACTTTATGGTTAATGAAGGAATTGTTCTTGGTCACAAGATTTCCGAAAGGGGAATTGAAGTGGACAAGGCCAAGATCGAAGCTATTGAAAGGATGCCCTATCCAAGGGACATCAAAGGTATTCGCAGTTTTCTCGGTCATGCAGGTTTTTATAGAAGATTTATTAAAGACTTTTCTAAAACCTCGAGACCCCTCACTAATCTTCTCCAGAAGGATGTTCCTTTTGTATTCGATGAAAATTGTAAGGAAGCTTTAATAACTGCTCCTATAGTACAACCACCTGACTGGAATTTACCTTTTGAGATTATGTGTGATGCAAGTGATTTTGCTGTTGGAGCTGTTTTAGGAAAAAGAGGTTATAAGAAATTGAATGTTATACATTATGCTAGTAAAACCCTTGATAGTGCTCAAAGAAACTATGCTACTACTGAGAAGGAATTCTTAGCTGTAGTTTTTGCTTGTGATAAGTTTAGGCAGTATATTGTTGATTCCAAAGTTATTATTCATACTGATCATGCTGCCATTAAGTATCTTATGACAAAGAAGGATGCCAAGCCAAGGCTTATCAGATGGGTACTCCTTCTTCAAGAATTTGATTTGCAGATTGTTGATAGGAAAGGGGAAGACAATCCGGTGGCGGACAATCTTTCAAGGATGGAAGATATACCGCACGACCCCATCCCAGTTAACGATAGTTTCCAGACGAGCAACTTGCCGTTGTAAAAGTACAATCTCTTTCCGATCCTTGGTATGCAGATTATGCTAATTTTATTGTTGCAAAGTATTTGCCTCCAGGTCTAACATTTCAGCAAAGGAAGAAGTTCTTTCATGATTTGAGGCACTACTTTTGGGATGACCCACATCTTTTCAAAGAAGGTCCCGACGGGATCGTGAGAATATGCATTCCGGAACATGAGCAGAAGGACATTCTCAGACGGTGTCATGATAGTCCCTATGGAGGACATCACTCCGGTGAGAGGACTGCACATGAGGTTCTTCAATCAGGTTTTTATTGGCCTACTCTCTTTAAAGATGCTAGAAATTATGTTTTAGCCTGTGATAAATGTCAAAGAGTTGGTAACATTAGTAGAAGGAATGAGATGCCTATGAATTACTCACTAGTGATTGAACCTTTCGATTGTTGGGGTTTTGATTTTATGGGTCCTTTTCCTTCTTCGCACAAGTACACTCACATTTTAGTAGCTGTTGATTATGTGACCAAGTGGGTTGAAGCAATCCCCACTGAAAGTGCTGATCACAAGACATCTTTGAAAATGCTTAAAGATGTAATTTTTCCTAGGTTTGGTATACCAAGGTATCTCATGACCGATGGAGGATCACACTTCACGCACGGAGCTTTTAGAAAAGCTTTGGCTAAATACGATGTTAATCATAGAATTGCTTCACCATATCATCCTCAAACTAGTGGGCAAGTTGAGCTCACCAATAGAGAGATTAAGTTGATCTTGCAGAAAACAGTAAACAGAAATAGGAAGGGTTGGTCAAACAAGTTAGGAGATGCTTTGTGGGCATATAGAACTGCTTACAAAAACTCCATGGGCATGTCTCCCTATAAGATGGTGTATGGCAAGGCTTGCCATTTGCCGTTAGAATTAGAGCACAAGGCTTTCTGGGCTGTTAGAGAGCTTAACGCTGACCCAAAACTAGCTGGTGAGAAGCGTCTCATGAACTTGACTTCTCTAGATGAATGGAGAAGTGAAGCTTACGAGAGCGCTAAAATGTTCAAGGAAAAGGTAAAAAAGTGGCATGATAGGAAGATTTTGAAACGTGAATTTAATGTTGGTGATAAAGTTTTGTTGTTTAGATCCCGTTTCAGGTTTTCTCCAGGTAAACTACTTTCCAGGTGGGAAGGACCATTTCATATTGAAGAAGTTTATCGGTCTGGTGCAATTAAGATCAACAATTTTGAAGGCACCAAACCTCAAGTTGTGAATGGGCAAAGACTTAAACATTACATAGCAGGAGACCCTGTCAATGTTGATGTGAATATAATATACACAACAACTCACGAAGAACATGTTGCAGCCCTGTTTCAGACGCCAGCAGAAGCAGAATAAAGAAAAGGTATGTAGTACGGTAAGGAAACACCGCAAACCATCATAAAAGTTCCGTATTATGAGTTTTTGCAAAATTAGTAAAATTCCGAGTCTAAGTGGAGCCGGAGACGACCTCCAGGGAGTCCAGGCGCCCCCCTGGCGCGCCCCCCCTGGGCCGCGCTGGCAGGCCGCCTGGACACCCGGGAGCCCGTCTCCGACCCCGCTTTGGTCCGTTACCTTCCTTTCTATGCATAAATTTTTCCTATATATATGCCCGGATTGTTCTGGCAACGTATCTTGCGATTTCGCGTGTTTTCTCTTCGATCTATTTCTGCCAGGGAATCTTTTAGCTGAATTTAGGTGCCATGGCTTCTCCAAGTTCCCCCAAGGACAAGTTCGTCGTCAACGTCATCAACCCTTACCTCGCTGAGGTGAAGAAGCACCCTCAGGTTGTTCGGATGGAGGACGGTGTCCTTCATCAAGAAGATCTGAAGGGACCTATCAAGGAGGGGAGCATCCAGGCCAGGCTGGAAGAAGTGGAGCAAGAAGTCTTCGAGTACAAGAAGATGATCGAGCGTGGTGTCGAAGCTAACTTTGACATCACCAACGAGCTGAAGAACTACTTCCTGAAGGAGATGAAGGAGATGTGGGAAAGAATCGCCGCGTCTGAAGACAGAATTATAGAACTCCAAGGGCAAATTAATGATCTACATAACCAGAACTGTGAGTATGAACTAAGGTTTCTGCGCATGGGTTTGGGTGCTGAATGCAGGATTCAGGAGACGAGCTTCTCATATGAGACTGGAGAACCCCTTCCATGGAAGCGTTTCGCCAAGGACTACTTGATCAACGTCAACAAGGATGATGAGTGAAATCTCCTGGGGTAATGGCATTCCCTTGGCTTGTTCCAAGCTTGGGGGAGTGCCCGGCATCTTTATCTTTACCTTTTGTTTTTTAGAGTCAAGTAGAGTCGTATCATGTCTAGGGAGGTTATTATATGAGATAGGTGTGTGCATTGAGGTCTATCGCTCCTTCGGTGAGGAATTGTATCCGTGAGTGTGGAGTCGTTTATGATGGAATATTAATGAGAAGTTTATTGGTTCCTTTTGCTGCACTCGGTATTCTCTTCACGCAATCAACCTTATATGATGATTCTTATGGGGAGTATTGACCTTATGTCAGGTATGGCTATGAACCTTTATTTAATCTTGGCAAATATAGCTTTGGTCATAACAACAAGCATGATTTTCTTAAATTATCAACATAGTCAAAACTTTATGTTATTATGCTTGAAGTGTTATGCTGACAAGGAAGACAACTTGATGTGTTATGCTTATTTCGATGTTCATGCTTTACATTGCTTTGCATCTTAGTCATCATCAATTGTCTGTTCTCTCAAAACCTTTGCTAGCCTAACTCTGTACTAAGCGGAATTCTGCTTGTGCATCCATACCCTTAAGCCAATATCTTCCATATGAGTCCACCATACCTACCTACTCGTGGTATTCCGCTACCACCTCCTAAAAGTATATAATTTATGTGTTATCCTCAAATGTTCAAAATCTTTTATTTTGTGCCTCTGTTCTAGCTCATGAGGAAGTAATAGCTAATTCATAGTCTTTTTGAGTTGGACAAGCTTCACCCCGGGATTGCATGTATAATGTGCAAACCCATAATACGAGAAGGAGCTGGCATAGAGTGCGCCCGGCTTAAAAATAATATAACAAACAAACCCTCCTTCACGCTTTGTTCATGACAAATCAGAAAACTTTGGCAGTGATAAACAAAGGAGAATAAGAGGATGTTATCGTCCTCGTGCGGGAGCCGTTCCTCGAAACTTGTCCAGCTCAAAAAGCAATTGAGTTATCTATTAGCATTCGTTGACAAATCATGCACCCCTAAAAACTTGTTTTCGTTCTGTTTGATTTGAGGATAGCACATGAGTTTTCCCTACTACCCTAGAGCAGGGCCTATCTTTTAATTTTAAGTTGAGTCAGTTACTTCTACTTCCTTCTATTTCTCAAAGAGAGCAGACGTTTGATGTTGATAAGGATTCATTCATATAAAGCTGCATTAAGATTTGTCATATCATATCCTTGTTGACATTATCATTCGATAAGTAAGTTGTTTGTCATGCCCAGCTAAGGCAAACATCTTCCTCTGTGTTAACAATTTCACTTCTTGCCTATTAACATGTTATTTTCAAAAAGCTTCAATTGATCTCATCAAATATAAGAGCGAAAGTTAAATCTATTGTTGTTCTTTGACCAAAGGACATGTTTGCCATGATATAATGAGTTTCCTTAGCCCTACTTTCGAATATAAGTGTTATCACTCTTTCATAAGGGCCTTATGAGTTGAAGATTGCTGTTGAGGATATTTGAGTTAGTAAAGAAACTATGATGCTTCTTGTCCGTATTCTATTTATCGACACTTCACTCTCCAAACTTGTGGACAGGTTTACCGAGTTCATATTCGCTTGGGGACAAGCGAGGTCTAAGCTTGGGGGTGTTGATACGTCCAAAATGCATCACTATTTTGTATCATAATTTATCCTTATTCATTGATATATTTCACGTTACGGTGATGTTCTTATGTTGTTTTGGTCTATTTTACACAGTTTGCAAACTCCCCGATGCCGGAACAGCAGACGCAGGATTCAGCAGTAAAAAGTGGACACTGAGTTGCTGAAGAAGAATACCTCCAAATTACCTGAAAATTGACGGGAGGTATTTTTCAGATGAATCACGAAGACACGCAAAAGGGGAGCCAGAGGGGGGCCACAGGGTGCCCAGGCGGCCTGGGGGCGCCCCCCCTGGCCGCGCCGGGGGGGGCGCCTGGAGCCCCTGGCCCACCTCCGGAGGCCCCCTTTTGCCTATATACTCTCCGTTCTCCGAAAACCCTAAAAATAAGACTTTTTACGGAGTTCCGCCGCCGCTTCGAGGCGGAACCCTACAGAGAAGAAAAGGGCATCTCCGGCGGGCAGATTCCGCCGGGGAGATCACCTCCCGAAAGGGGAGATCGTCGCCATCGTCATCACCATCATCACGGGCATCATCGAGATCATCATCAACATCATCCCCAACACCAGCACCATCTCCATCTTCATCCAAATCTCATCTTACAATCGTAACTCGTGTTGTAACTCGTACTACCTATCATCTCTACTCCATCGGTGTTGATTACTACTTTGCGGTGAATGCTATTGAGTTTTGTTGGAGAAATATTATTATGTCCAGATTGTTTATCACATATTTATCCCCACTGATCATGATCTCTTTTATGTCTCGTGAGTAGTTACCTTAGTTCTTGAGGACATGGGGAAAGTCTTGTTGTTAGTAGTCATATGCTGTTGAAGTAATATGTGTTGTTTGATACTTAAGTTGCGTTGTCATTCTACTAGTGGTGTTGTGTGAGTCGAACACCCAACACTTAGCCTTATTAAGGACCTAGGAGAATACATTGTGTATAAAGAATGCTTATGGTGGGTTGCCGAAGTGACAGAAACCAGAACCCCAGTTCGCACGCTTTTGCATAAGGGAATAATGGATCCTCGATCGTATTGCTATGGTTAGGCTTTTGCCTTAAATTCTATCTTGTATTTGCGGATGCTTGCAAGGTGTTTAATCATAAGAGTGCATTCATCTTAGTCTAGAGAGTGCACTAGCATAGATCCACCCACTCAACACTTATCAACACATAACATAGTATCGATACGGAATATGGCGAAAGCACATGACTACCTCTCCCGTGTGTCCTCAAGAACGCTTTAGTCTTTATAAGTTCAGTTGCTAGGCCTCTCCTTTGCTAAGAAAGTATTGGGCCACTTGTTACTCTCAGTACCTTTTACATTACTTGCTTTTACTATCCTGTTGCTTATACCGAGAAAACCCCTAAAAGTTATCTTTCAGTGCTTGCAGTAATTTCTTGCTCAGAATCGCTTATCAATACCTTCTACTCCTTGTTGGGTTCGACACTCTTACTTATCGAAAACGCTGCAATAGATCCCTTACGGTTGTGGGTCATCAAGAAGTATTTGGAGTAGTTTTTATGGCAGAAAGAGCAGAACCCACATTAGTAATAATATCCTCAAGCTTATTGATTCTAGTAGAATCCTGATCTAGCTTTTCTTTAACTATGGGTTCCTTTTCCTTAAGATTTTTCAGAACAACTCCTACCTTGGATCCATATTGGGTAATTTCATTATTAATTTTTCTATCCAAGTTCTCTACCAGTTCTACCGTAGCAACTTTGTTTTCAATGATTTCTAATGTTTTCATAACATGCTCCAAAGTTAAAACGGTCCCATTAACCATAAGAGGTGGTGAGCCAAATAATTCAGTCATCGCATTATAAGAATCAAAAGTATGGCTACCCAAGAAATTCCCTTCGGTAATGGTATCTAAGATAAATCTATTCCACGGAGTTATGCTAACATAAAAATTGCGAAGAAGCACGGAAGTGGAAAGCTTCCTATTAGATCTATTTCGAGCGTTGCAAATTCTATACCAGGCATCTTTTAAGTTTTCTTCCTCCCTTTGTTTAAAGTTGAGAACCTCACTCTCGGGAATGTTGATAATGATAGGTGTGCTAGACATGATGACAAGCAAGCAAGCAACACACAAGAAAACAAGAAGCAAGCGAACGATAAACACACGGCAGAAGAAGGGCAAATAAAACGGCAAGGGTGAAGTGGGGGAGAGGAAAACGAGAGGCAAAAATGTAATACGAAGGATAAGGGTTTGTGATAGGTACTTGGTATATGACTTTTGTGTAAGCCTCCTGCTACTTCTCGAGCTTGCGTTGTATTCTCTCGAAGAGGAAAGGGAGATGCAGCACAATAGCATAAGTATTTCCCTCAGGTTTTGAGAACCAAGGTATCAATCCAGTAGGAGACCACACGGGTGTCCCTCGCACCTGCAAAAACAAATAAGAACTTCGCAGTCAACGCGATTAGGGGTTGTCAATCCCTTTACAGTCACTTACGAAAGTGAGATCTGATAGAGATGATAATTGATATTTTCAGTATTTTTTATTATAAGAACAGAAAGTAAAAGCGGAAAAAGTAAAGTAGATGTAGATTGATATGTTGAGAATAGACCAGGGGGCCATAGTGTTCTCTAGTGGCTTCTCTCATGATAGGGATATTCTACGGCGGGTAAACAAATTACTGTCAAGCAATTGATAGAAAATCGAATAATTATCAAACTATCTAGGCATGATCAAGGTTGTCAGAATCCCAATTCTGTTATACGATTCTACGACTTTACGATCCAAACTAAGCCCTTTGATTCTACGACTTTACTTCATAGAATCTACGTTTCTACGATCCTGATAGTGAAGATTCTATGATTTGCGATCCTACCATCGGCGCTCTGATCCGATTCAAAATCGCGATTCTGACAACCTTGGGCACGATCATTATATATAGGCATCACGTCCGAGACAAGTAGACAGAAATGATTCTGCATCTACTACTATTACTCCACACATCGACCGTGTCGGTGTACTAAGGTAGGGGTGCCTTAGTACCCCAACTTGTGCACGGGCAGTAGCAGCTTCCCGCGGCAGGGCTTACCACGCGCTTGCCGAGGCCCACTCCAGATCCCTTCAAGCCATTCAAGAACAAAGTATTTAAGTTAGAAGACAAGACCCCGGCAAGAGGAGCTTACCGGGAAGGCCGCACCAGGCTCAAGAACATCTTTCCAGCACAAGACCCTGGCAAGAGGCGCTTGCCAGGAAGGCCAAAGGATAAACACCACAAGAGATACATCGCGGCACATCGTGCGCCCCGGTAGGGCCCTGGAAGCGGCAAGCTTCCGGGCCCGGCAAGATAGCGGCCCCGGCAAGGTGCTTGCCGCGGGAAGATCACACTGCGTGCCTGCGCTCCAGCTCACTTGGCCACGCGTCGCCCTGGGGCCCTTCCAGGGGCGCGTGGCAGATGGCTGTGCAGCCTGAGGGACACGCTGGCAAGTCACGGTGACGAGGCTACCGCCGTGGCGAACGGAGACGCATGGACAAACGCTTTTGGGGTCGACGGCGACGGGCATTAAATGCCCTTGTCCCCCACCGTCAAGGTTAGGTGAAGACCGCTGTTCATACACTGTTCATGCACTGTTACAACTACCACCAAATTTACACTTCTACCCTCCTCTACGTTGGCACTTGTCAGTGACCCCTTGAGCTATAAAAGGAGGCCCATGCACAACGTAGAGGAGGTTCGATCCCAGAAACTTGCTCACTTCACACTCGGTGTAGCTGGTACTGTAGATCTTCAAGCTCCCGAGCTCCGAAAACTAAATACAACCAAGGCAGGAGTAGGGTTTTACGCGTCATCGCGGCCCGAACCTGGGTGAACTGCCCGCGTGTGCCCCTCGATCCGCTCTCCGCGTTCCCTCCGCTCCCTTACCGCAACGTAGAAGGGGCTCCGGTCCCATAGGTGCTCGTGGGAGGACAGTTTCCCCCGACAACTTTGGCGCGCTAGGTAGGGGGCGTCGAGGTTGTGCGAACCTGATCCGGCGCTCACGCGGGCGCATTCTTCATCAACCTCTCCAACTTCATCGGCTACATCAACATGCCTCCGAAGAAGAAGGCTTCGGAGGTTGGAGGCCCGTCTGCGTCGATCCCACCACCACCAGAGCCGACGGTTGGTGGGGGAGGCGCCGGCGGAAGGGTGGACGCCGGAGGGGACACTCACGGCGCCACCAAGTCCAAGGACAAGACGGACGACCGGGCGAACTCCAAGGCCTCGGTGTCCGTGCACGCACCACGTCCCTCTCAGGAGGTGCCAGACCAGCAGCGACGTGGTACCGGAGGTACCATCCGCTTGCTGGGACGTGGACAGGCCGGCGAATCACGGGACGCTCAAGGCCAACGCCCCGGCACGAGCAAGGCGCGGTCGCCGGGACGGGAACATGCTCCTTCTAACGTGGTTAGAAGTCCGAGCGTGTCCCGTTCCTCGCACCGATCGCCGCCGTTTCCCTCCTCTCCAGCTGAAGCCCTGGCCAGGGCTCAGCTGCTCCTCGACTTCCCTGCAGCGGCGGACAAGGCCGAAGACTGGAGGGCGACGATCCAGAGCCTCATCGCCTTCGCCAACAACGATGCGCCGCAGCAGCCGGCAACTTCACGGCCGCGGCAAGTCGACCAAGCGAAGGCCGATGGCGACAAGACCGCCGGGGGTGCAACTACCGTGCACTCCCCGCCGCGGAAGCAGAAAACGCCGCCCCGCCGGATCAACGTCGACGACGACTCCACGGCGTCGTCGGATCCGCGGGCTCGCCGCGATCAGCGCCAAGTCCTCGACGACAGGCGACAAGAGGACGCTCGAACTCGCATCGAGCGTCGACAAGAAGCTCGAAGGCAATCTGATCAGCGTGCTGGGACCGCTGTCGACATGCACGCGCTCGGTGAACCAGGCGACTTGCCGTACGCGGCAGGCTGCCCTGCGTTCACCCAAGAGCTGCGGCAAGTCCTGTGGCCCAGCATGAAGAATTTCAAGCCCGACGTACCCGAGAAGTACGACGGCAAGACACACCCCTCGCAGTTCCTCAGCATCTACACCATTGCGGTGCAGGCTGCCGGGGGACGCGACAAGAAGATCCTAGCCAACTACTTCCCGCTCGTGCTTAAGCCAAACGTCAGGTCTTGGCTTATGCACTTGCCGGAGAACTCCATCTCTTCATGGGCAGATCTGTGCCACCAGTTTGTCGGCGCCTTCAGAGGCGGCCACAAACCCCACGGCCAGGAGAGCGATCTCCACATCTTAGCTCAGAAGGAGCGAGAGTCCCTGTGCAAATATATCCAAAGGTTCAGCCGTGTACAACACAACATCCCCGATGTCCACCCTGCCGCGGTTATCAGCGCGTTCCACCAGAACGTGCGTAACCGTCGGATGAGGGAGGAGATGGCCATGACCAAGATCCGGGACGTCAGCGAGCTTTACGCTCTGGCTGACAAGTGTGCACGTGCTGAAGAGGGGAGAAGACTCCCCGGAGAGGATACCGGCGCGGGAGGAAGCGACAGTGAGGATGCCGCCCCGGCAAGGAAAGGTCGGCGGCGGAGTAACATGAAGAAGAAGAGTAAGGAAGTGTTGGTTGTCGAGCAGTCCGGCAAGGAGGCTCCCAACAAGAAGGCACAGGCTGGTGTCTCTGGCAAGGAGCCCGCCCCTGTAGCGGCAGCCGACAAGCAGGACGGCTCCGACAAGCAGTACTGCAAGATCCACCGCACCAAGGGCCATGACCTCCAAAACTGCAAAAGGGTAGAGTACCTCGTAGAGCAGCAGAAAGCTGAATACGAGCGTCGCGACAAGGAGAAGGCCCAAGGAGGCGGAGGAGAGCCCAGCAAGAAGCGGCCGTTCAATGGCCGGGGAGGACGCCGCGGCAAGGCCAAGCAGCGGCAAGGAGACAGACCTCCCCGGGGCCGCGACAAGGATGAAGACGAGGACAATGATGAGGATATGGACGAAGGAGACAACAACGAGCAGGAGTTCCAGAAGGCCACAGAAGTCCTGTGCGTCGATGGAGGTGCCTTTCTGCGCACTTCCCACCGTCGAGTCGCGCAGGCTCCTGAAATGGTCCGGCACGCCCATCATCTTCGACCTTGAGGATCACCCCGACCGCACAACCGCGGTCGGGTGCTTGCCGATGTTGGTTTCACCAACTATCCGCAACCTAAAGGTCACCAAGATGTTGGTAGACGGCGAGGCCGGCCTCAACTTCATCCCTTCCGCTGTGATGAAGAAACTGCAGATCCCCGACGGCGAGCTCGAAGAAACCGGGACGTTCCTAGGAATCAACCCGGGAAGGAGCAAGCCGAAGGGGAAGGTTACACTGCCAGTGACCTTTGGTGGGGAGCTCAACTTCAGGACGGAGAGGATCACGTTCGACGTCGCCGATATCCCATTGCCTTATAATGGGATACTTGGCCGTCCTGCGCTCGCCAAGTTTATGGCAGCTTCCCACTACGCGTACAATATGCTCAAGATGCCAGGGCCGATAAGCGTCATCTCTGTCCCCGGCGACAAGAAAGATGCGCTTATTTGCGCCGACAAGATATACCGGGATGCAGCAGCTGCGGCAGACGGCAAAACACTTGCCGCTGAAGCTCCCGGGGGGAAGGCCAAGACCAAGTCCGGCAAGATCTCTGGGGCCCACTCCGGCAAACGCACCTCTTCGGAGTGCTGCGCTGCCGTCGAGGACGCGCCATCGAGCTCCACCGGCAAGTGTAAGAAAGGAATGGCAGCTCTACCGGCAACCAAGAAGGTGTCCGCAAAGGAGGACGACACTGGTGGTACCTTCACCATCAGTGCTGCACTCGACCCCAAATAGGAGAGCGCGCTCGTTGCCTTCCTGCGGGCGAATGTCGACGTGTTTGCATGGCAACCGTCTGACATCCCCGGCGTTCCCAGGAAGGTAATTGAGCACAAGCTTGCTGTTTGTCCTCATGCGCGGCCCGTCAAGCAGAAGGTCAGGAAGCAAGCTGTGGAGCGCCAAGAGTTCATTGCCGAGGAGATAAAGAAGTTGCAAGCAGCAGGCCTGGTGAGAGGCGTAATCCATCCTACGTGGTTGGCCAATCCAGTTGTTGTGCGCAAGGCCAATGGGAAGTGGAGACTTTGTATAGACTTCACTGATGTGAATAAAGCATGTCCCAAGGATCCATTTCCCTTGCCGCGTATTGACCAGATTGTTGACTCCACCGCCGGATGTGAGTTGCTTTCATTTCTTGATGCATACTCAGGTTATCACCAGATATTCATGGCCAAGGAAGATGAAGCAAAGACTGCATTCATTACTCCATGCGGCACATATTGCTTCATACGCATGCCCTTTGGATTGAAGAATGCAGGCTCGACATTTGCAAGGGTGGTGCACACTGCTTTTGAGCCACAGATACACAGAAATGTAGAAGCCTACATGTATGACATAGTGGTCAAGAGCAAGAGCAAGGATACCCTGATCCAAGATTTGGAAGAAACCTTTGAGAATCTGCGCAAGATACAGCTCAAGTTGAACCCCGAGAAGTGCGTCTTCGGAGTCCCCTCCGGCAAGCTTCTCGGGTTCTTCGTGTCCCAGAGGGGGATTGAAGCCAATCCCGACAAGATTAAAGCCATCGAGCGGATTTAAGCCCCGAAGCGTGTCAAGGACGTAAGGAGGCTTGCTGGTTGTGTGGCTGCCCTTAGTAGGTTCATTTCAAAATCTGCAGAACGCGCCCTGCCTTTCTTCAAAATCTTGAAAAAGGCAGGTCCTATGAAATGGACTCCGGAAGCGGAGGCTGCGCTGCAGGACTTGAAAGGATACCTATCCTCCACTCCAATACTTGTCGCACCTAAACCACAAGAGAAGTTGTTGCTGTACTTAGCGGCGACCAATCAAGTGGTTAGTGCTGCGTTAGTAGCGGAGAGTGAGGCGGATGAGAAACCCACATCCCCGGCAAGCGCATCCAGCGGCAAGCAGGGGGCTTCCCCGACAAGTTCTGGCCCCGACAAGGACAAGTCTGCGCAGGAACAAGAAGAAGTGCGAAAGAAGATGGTGCAGCGCCCAGTTTATTTTGTAAGTTCCCTCTTGCAGGGGGCTAGATCAAGATACTCTGGGGTGCAGAAGTTGCTTTTCGGCCTCCTCATGGCCTCGAGAAAGCTGCGCCATTACTTTCAAGCACACGAGATAACAGTGGTCACTCGCTTTCCGTTGAAGAGGATATTGCAAAATCCAGAGGCAACAGGCAGAATCGTCGAGTGGGCACTGTAGCTGTCAAGCTTTGGTCTCAAGTTTGAGAGTACTTCAACCATACAGAGCAGAGCTTTGGCAGAATTCATAGCGGAATGGACCCCAACGCCGGATGAAGAAGTTCTAGAGACAAGCATCCCCGTCCAAGAAGCAAGCAAGGAGTGGATAATGTACTTTGATGGTGCCTTCTCGCTGCAAGGCGCCGGTGCCGGCGTGTTGCTCATAGCGCCCACCAGAGGGCACCTCAAGTATGTTGTTCAAATGCACTTTCCCAAGGAGCAAGCGACAAACAATACTGCTGAGTATGAAGGACTGCTTGCCGGCCTCAGAGTTGCGGCCGAACTTGGGATCAAGAAATTGATTGTGCGGGGAGACTCACAGTTGGTGGTCCGGCAAGTGAACAAGAGTTACCAGAGCCCCCTGATGGAAGCTTATGTAGATGAAGTGAGAAAGCTTGAGGAACACTTTGAGGGCTTGCAAATGGAGCACGTTCCAAGAGCTCAGAATGATATCGCAGATGGCCTTTCAAAGTGTGCTGCAATGAAGTTACCTGTGGAACCAGGGATCTTCGTGCTCAAGCTAACTCAACCATCTGTTAGACCATCAGCTGGGCAGAGCAAGAAGAGGAAGTTGGTCTCCAGCGACTACTTGCCGGCGGATCTTCCTGAAGCCGCCGCCAAGGTCCCCAAGATCAACAACCAAGATGCTGAGGAACAGTCTGCTCCTGCTGACCCAAGGGTCTGTACAGTTGAAGCAGGCGTTCCCGACAAGCCTTGCCCCGGCAGGCTTGACGGGGAACCCTGAGCTCCGGCAGAACCGCAGGTTCTTGCCGTAGAAGCTGAGGTTCTCGCAGCAGCACTGATGCCTTTAGTCCTTGTTGTTGAGCCGCAAGCTCCAGCATGGGCACATCAAATCGTCCGTTTTCTTCAGACTGGAGAACTTCCCGAAGAACCAGAAGAGATAGAGAAGATAACCAGGCAGTCAAGTATGTACCAGTTCGTCGACAACGAACTGTACAGAAGAAGACTCAACGGTGTCAGGTTGAAGTGCATTTCCCGGGAAGATGGACAGAAGTTGTTGGCGGAGATACACGGAGGCATATGTGGTCACGACATAGGCACAAGAGCACTTGCCGGAAAGGCGTTCCGGCAAGGTTTCTTTTGGCCAGAAGCCCTCCAAGATGCAACTGCACAAGTAACCAAGTGTGAAGCATGCCAGTTCCATGCCAAGCAAATTCACCAGCCAGCTCAAGCTCTCTAGACGATCCCTTTGTACTGGCCCTTCTCGGTTTGGGGGCTCGACATCCTCGGCCCCTTTCCCCGCGCTGTCGGGGGCTTTGAGTACTTATACGTTGCAATCGACCAGTTCACAAAGTGGCCAGAAGTGGAACCGGTGAGAAAGGTGACAGCACAGTCAGCAGTCAGGTTCTTCAGGACAATTGTTTGCTGTTTCGGAATCCCTAACAGGATTATCACCGACGACGGCACACAGTTCACAAGCCGCACCTTCATGCAGTACGTCCAAGACCTTGGCGCCAAGGTCTGCTTTGCTTCCATTGCTCACCCAAGGAGCAATGGTCAAGCAGAGAGGGCCAAAGCTGAAGTGCTGCGCGGGCTCAAGACAAGAACCTTCGACAGGCTGCACAAGTGCGGAAGAAACTGGATAGAGGAATTGCCGGCGGCTCTTTGGTCAATCAGGACGACACCGAATCGAGCCACCGGACAGACACCCTTTGCTCTTGTCTATGGAGCAGAGGCAGTTCTCCCCACGGAACTCGCATACGGATCTCCTCGAGTGCTCGCTTACGACGAGCTCGAGCAAGAGCAACTGCGGCAAGATGATGCATTGCTCCTCGAGGAGGAACGTCTCCAGGCTGCTGTACGAGCTGCTCGATACCAGCAAGCCTTGCGTCGCTATCATAGCCGCAAGGTCAAGGCTAGGAGTCTCGAGGAAGGCGACCTTGTTCTTCGGCGTGTTCAGTCCGCCAAGAATTCCAACAAGTTGACGCCGAAGTAGGAAGGCCCTTATCGGGTGAGGCAAGTCACAAGGCCCGGCGCTGTCCGCCTTGAGACCGAAGAAGGCTTACCGGTGAGCAACTCCTGGAACATAGAGCATCTTCGCAAGTTTCACCCATAAGGCACGGTTGCCGTGATCCGTTCCGGCAACCACCGTTTGTACAAGTATTGCCGCTGTTGCATGTAAACCTATGTACAAAGCCGGGCGTAGACCCCGTGCATCAGTAAAACTTTTGTGCTTCGCACCATTTGTCATTTCGTGCTTTTCCTTGTATTTGCATATATCATCTGACATTTCGTGCAGCACACACTCTCGGTAAGCAGTAACAAGCCGCGAGGCTCCGTATTTGTATTTCCTTCTCTTTTGTCTTTTTCTCTGGGACAGGAGGACTGTTCCTCGCGCACAAGTTTGCCGGGGGGGAAGGAGATAGCAGTATGGACCAAGTGCTGTTCAAGAAAGAAAAGTTTTGCCGGGAAGTAAATAACCCAATGAAAGCTAAGTTATCAAAGTTTGAGCATTCAAATTTTTAAAATTTTAGTTATCTTCCTTGAACAACCACACTTTGTATGGAAAACCTGTGCGCGAAGGAACCTACCCGTAGCTAGCCGCGCCCTTACTTTGTTTCGAGCATGCTCAATGGCTTAAGTGAGCTGCGACAAATGTCGCGCCCTTACTTCGTTTTCAAGTTTGCTCAGCAATGTAAGTGCGCTGCGACTAGCTGCGGCAAGGTTACTTGCCGACAAGGTCTTTGCTAGCAGGCTGCTAAGAGTCCCGTACTCAGCGCTCGCGGCAAGGGCCCCTTGCCGGCAAGTTCCCTAAAAGCGTAGGGTAAAAAGCATACAAAGTGAAGGACCAAAAGCAAGGGAGATAACACTGCGTTGATTACCCAAATTAAGAGTATATATTACAAAGATAGCTTGCCGCTGTTCTAATCAACTACTGCCTATGACTTAATTGGCAGCGGCAAAGAAAGCAAGAAGCCTAATTCCTAAGGTCTCCCTCGACCCTCTGGATCTTGCCCACCTTGGCTACGATGTGGGCAACTTGGGCCTTCAACGCCTCATGATCAGCCTCGGGCGGCAAGGTGCGGAGGACGTTGACGAGGTTGATGCCGGGGTTACGGTAAACAATCTTCGACAGCACCCGCTCCATGGTGACCATGCAGAGCCGGCGTGCCTCGTCGGCCAGCTGCTCGGGGATCTTCTCCCGCAGCCTCGCAAGCGCCGGCGCCACTCACCTGAAGAACAGACTCAGTTTGGCGCCGTGGGGGAGGTTCTCGTCGGGGGAGTACACGAGATGCTCCGCCCTCAGCGCCATCATCTCCACGTCTATGTTGGCGGCGGAGGTGACGAGGTCCTCGGTCCATCGCTCCACATTCTGCTGGAATTGAGTCTGCGAGACGGCGGTGCTTTCCAGCAGGGCCCTCTCAGCACGGAGATCGTCCTTCAGCTTCGTCTCGCGGTCCCGGGCAGCGTCAAGCGAGTCAGTCAGCGTGGAGACCTTCAGCTCTAGATCGGCAATGGAGTCCTTGGCATCAGTGAGCTCTTTACCCTTATCGGAGAGGCGGATTTGCAACTCCGAGTTGGTGTGGGCATCCTTCTCCCGCTCCACATTGAGCGCGGTGACCCTGTCTTCACTAGCCTTCAAGAACAGCTCCAACTGCGCTGCTCTGGCCTCCAGCTCCTTCTTGGCGGTCTCTGCGGCAGCGGCAGCATCCCTCGCCTCCCGCAGAGCCCCGCCAATAGCCTGCTCCCGGGCGATGAGGTCGTCCTCGTGGCTGTCGAGGTCGACCTACCACTGGTTGAGCGCCCCTTCCCGCCGAGACAGCTCTTCGGCGGCCAGACGCTGCTGCTCCTCGACCTCGGCCTTTTCGAGGACGAATGCTTGTTGCGCCCCGGCAAGCTCCTCGCGCTCCTCCGCCAAGTTCCGGAGGGCCGCCTGGTTGGCGGCACGGAGCTCCGCGGCGCGCTTCTCCAGGTCAGCACCAGCCTTGGCAGCCAGGGCCTCCCGAGACTCCAGCTTCGCCTGCCTGGCCCGGTACAAGGCCAGGAGCCGGCGAAGGAGCCGCTCTTCTTCGGGCTCGTCGCTGCTGCCGGGCGCATCCACAACCTTCAGCCCGGCGGAGGCGAGAACCTCTCCGTCGAAGGTCTCTCCCTCCGCGGGGACCCTAGATGAGGACGCCCACGGGACATGAATGAAGACCCCGTTGGCGGCCTCCAGGTAGACACCCGACCGCTCCGTGGAGGCGGAGGGGTCAGCGGCCGGTGCAGCGTCCGACGCTCCTGCAGCCTCCGGGCCAGCAGTGTGGTCGCCGGTCCCTTCCCCAGCCGCGGCGTCGGCGGTCGGGGCGGTCTCTTCGACGGCTGGCTCGTCGGCTCCAGCCATTCCCTCAGCAGTAGTGGCATTGCCGTCGTCGCCATGCACACCCTCCTCGGCGGTGGCCTCCGTCTCCATCAGCTCCGGGGCGGGAGGATCTAGTAGAAGAAAAAGAAAAGAAACATCGTCAAGCAAATATCCAAAAAGAAGAATTCGAGAAGAAGAAGCTACAAGGTCTACCTTCGCGGACTTCCTCGACGACGGGGTCCCTCGCCGGGGAATTCTCCCTTGGCGGCGGAGTAGTAGACCTTGCTGGCAGAGGGCCGCTTGCACCCTCCCTTGTCGGGGTGCTCGCCCTTGGCGGGGTACTCGCCCTTGGCGAAGTACCCATCCTTGGCGGAGCACCATCCCTTGCCGGGGAACTCCTCCTTGGCGGGGAGGGTGGAGCAAGTGGCTCGTCGGGGGCAACCTCCTGGTGCTCCTGCGGCTGCGGCTCCACCTCTGCACGAAACAACAAAACGTCAGTACGAGCGATAACCTCGAGCGCGCCCGTCAAGCAGAAAAATGGATACCAGGCTTACGCTGGGGGCTGCGCTGGGGGCTGCTCCTCGGAGCAGCAGGCTGATCCGGCAAGTCTGCCGCTGGCGCGTCTCCTGTCGCTGCGGCAGGCTCGTCGTCTTCGATCTCGACCACAGGGACCTTGGCCCTCTTCGCCATCCGCTGGGTCAAGGTCCTGGAAGCCAAAACAAGATCAAGATCAGAACCAAGCAAGAGAAATCAAGACAAAATCAAAGGAAATGAGACTAGCAAGTACTCACTCTTCCTCCTCCTCTTCGTCGGAGCTGAGAGCGGAGAAGTCAAATCCAGCCTCGGTCGCTCCAGCGCGAGGAGCCGGAGGAGAGGGCTCCCTCGGGCGCTTGGCGGGCTCCGGAGCTGTGGGCTGAGAAGACCCAGCACCGGTCGTCGCCGAGAACCGAGGAGCAGAAGGTACCCCGGAGTCACTCCGGGAAGACCCCCCTCCGCTTGTCGCTCGAGCATGGGGCGCCTCCTTGGCGACCTTGCTCGTCGTAGTGGCGCGCATCGCCCGGCGCTGCGGTCGTTGCTGAGGCGCCGGCGTCCTCGCCGTCTCGACGGCCTTGCGGAGGCGCTTCTTCGGTTGCGGCGGAGGGCTTGGGCTCGGTGGTGGCGGAGAGTTCTCCGAGGACGAGGAGGCGTCGTCGTCAAGGTTCAAGGATCCGCCAGAGTCTTCATCAGAATCGCCGGACTCGGCCTCCTCCTCCTCCTCCTCCTCGGCAGGCCCGCTGGACTCGGTTCCCTGCCCGGCAGCCTCGCCAATCCCGGCAGGCTCCCCGGTAGGCTCGCCGGCAAACTCCTCGGGCGTGATCTGCAGCAGCTTGAGGATTTCCTCCTCCTCGGCCTGGCTCACCGCGTCCGCCGCCTCCGCTTCGTCAACAGTATACCCAAATTCGCCTGCCGCTGCTGCCGCGGCGGTCTCCTCCATCCTGGAGGCAATGTACGCTATATCCCGCGCGGTGGTCTCCCGGGTGAGCCCCTTCTTCTCATCAGCTTTGCGTGGTTTTTCAACCAAGTTGTCGAAGAAGGCTTGCACGGTCTCCGCCGAGGGCTCCAGCCAAGTGGGGACGACCCCGTGGGAGTCGCACTCTGGCATTGCCGCGCGGATATCATTGAGGGCCGTATTGTTGCACAAAGGGACCACTCCGGTCGACGGTTTGAACCACTCCGGGTGCTTGGGGTCGTGTTTGAACAGTTCCCGGACCATCCCCTTCAACTCCAAGACGGTGAAGTTGTAGTTCAACCCGGGGCGCAGCCTCATGCGGTCTGCCGCATTGCCGAGCTCCCAAGCAGGCCTCTTCCTTTCCTGCAGAGGGGCGATGAAGCGGCGGAGGAAATCAGCTCCAACTTTGCCTACTGTCAGACTGGCAGCCCGGAGACGAAGAATCCTAGTTAAAGCAATCTGCAACTTGTCGTCCTCCGGGGCCAGGTCACTCCAATCCTTGCCGCGCACTATGGGAGTCTGGCGCAGCAAGGTAAACTGCTCAGGATCTTTCTCCAAGATCCAACACTAATCTGCCCTCCACTCCTCCCACTTGCCGTGGAGCTCTCCCTTCAAGTACGCCTCCTTCTTGTTCAGCCTGAAGATCCAAGAGATGCCACCGGAGAGAGGGGATCCGGATTCTACTCTAGGCGTGAAGAAGTGGCGGAAAAGGGCTACATTTGGGTGGACTCCAACGTAGTTTTCGCACAGATGTGCGAAAACGGCAAGGGTGAGAACGGCGTTGGGGGTAAAATCTAAGAGACGGAAGCCGTATGTATTCATTACATCGCAGAAGAACTCCGAGAACGGAGGGCAAAGACCACAGTAGAAGAATGCGGCAAAGAAGTAGTAACCTCCCGGGAACATGTCGACGGCCACGGCGGGGAGGACTTGGGTGCGGGGGTGATCCTTCGTCTCCCTCGCCCAGAACAGTTAGTACTTGTCCCGCAGCTCCCTCGGGCTGAGCCTTGGCGGGAAGACCACACTCTTCCTCCTCATGGCCGCCAGTTTCGCCTCCTGCTCAGACTTCTCCTTCTTCGCCTTGTCGCTCTTCGCCTTGTCACTCTTCGCTTGGTCGCTCTTCGGGGCCATAGCGGGGGCGGCGAGGGAGAACGGCGGCACGGCGGGTGGGGTGGACGGTGGAGGAAAGGCAGAAGCAGGGAGCGGCGGGGGTTTCTGAGAACTCAAGGCGCAATGAAGACGATGGGGGGGGACTGCCCCTGCTTCCTCTGCTTTTAAGGGGGGAGTGGGGGACGTTCCGCATTTCCCATTAAAGAATAGGCCACGATCTCTCCCACGACGACGCAATCGACGCGTGCCGTTAGGGAGGGATGCGGCGGATATGGAGAGGGATACGGCTTGCCGTGGGCCGCTTGTGCCCGTGCACTGTCTTGGGCCTGGCCCAACAGCGCTCGGCACCGTGTGTGGCCCAGGCCCGGGGGCTCCTATCGGTGTACTAAGGTAGGGGTGCCTTAGTACCCCAACTTGTGCACGAGCAGTAGCAGCTTCCCACGGCAGGGCTTACCACGCGCTTGCCGAGGCCCGCTCCAGATCCCTTCAAGCCATTGAAGAACAAAGTATTTAAGTTAGAAGACAAGACCCCGGCAAGAGGAGCTTACCGGGAAGGCCGCACCAGGCTCAAGAACATCTTTCCAGCACAAGACCCTAGCAAGAGGCGCTTGCCAGGAAGTCCAAAGGATAAACACCACAAGAGATACATCGCGGCACATCGTGCGCCCCGGCAGGGCCCTGGAAGCGGCAAGCTTCCGGGCCCGGCAAGATAGCGGCCCCGGCAAGGTGCTTGCCGGGGGAAGATCACACTGCGTGCCTGCGCTCCAGCTCACTCGGCCACGCGTCGTCCTGGGGCCCTTCCAGGGGCGCGTGGCAGATGGCTATGCAGCCTGAGGGACACGCTGGCAAGCCGCGGTGACGAGGCTACCGCCGTGGCGAACGGAGACGCATGGACAGACGATTTTGGGGTCGACGGCGACGGGCATTAAATGCCCTTGTCCCCCACCGTCAAGATTAGGTGAAGACCGCTGTTCATACACTGTTCATGCACTATTACAACTACCACCAAATTTACACTTCTACCCTCCTCTACGTTGGCACTTGTCGGTGACCCCTTGAGCTATAAAAGGAGGCCCATGCACAACATAGAGGAGGTTCGATCCCAGAAACTTGCTCACTTCACGCTCGGTGTAGCTGGTACTGTAGATCTTCAAGCTCCCGAGCTCCGAAAACTAAATACAACCAAGGCAGGAGTAGGGTTTTACGCGTCATCGCGGCCCGAACCTGGGTAAACTGCCCGCGTGTGCCCCTCGATCTGCTCTCCGCGTTCCCTTCGCTCCCTTACCGCAACGTAGAAGGGGCTCCGGTCCCATAGGTGCTCGTGGGAGGACAGTTTCCCCCGACAGACCGCTATCCAGCATGCATCCAGTGTATTGAGTTCATAAGAACAGAGTAACGCCTTAAGCAAGATGACATGATGCAGAGGGATAAACTCAAGAAATATGATATAAACCCCATCTTTTTATCCTCGATGGCAACAATACAATACATGCTTTGCTGCCCCAACTGTCAATGGGAAAGGACACCGCAAGATTGAACCCAAAGCCAAGCACTTCTCCCATTGCAAGAACTATAGATCTAGTAGGCCAAACCAAACCAATAATTCGAAGAGACTTGCAAGGATATTATAATCATACATAAAGAGTTCAGAGAAGAACCAAATATTTCTCAAAGATAATCTTGATCACAAACCCACAATTCATCGGATCTCGACAAACACACCGCAAAAAGAGATTACATCGAATAGATCTCCTCGAAGACCGAGGAGAACTTTGTATTGAGATCCAAAGAGAGAGAAGAAGCCATCTAGATACTAGCTATGGACCCGAAGGTCTGTGGTAAACTACTCACAACTCATGGTGAGGCGATGATGATGATGTAGAAGCACTCCGTGGAAGATCCCCCCTCCGGCGGAGCTCCGGAACAGGCCCCAAGATGGGATCTCACGGGAACAGAAGGTTGCGGTGGTGGAACTAGGGTTTTTTCTGTTGTTCTGATGGTTTCGGGGTACGTAGGTATATCTAGGAGGAAGGAGGGCACCGGGGGCCAAACGTGGGCCCACGAGGCAGGGGGCGCGCCCTAGGAGGGCGCCCCCACCCTCGTGGGCACCACGTAAGCCCTACTCCATGGTTCTCAAGTCTCCCGTGCGTGATTTTCTCCAAAAATATCTCTCCCGAAGGTTTCATTCCATTTGAACTCCGTTTGATATCCCTTTTCTGTAAAACCCTGAAACAGGCAAAAAACAGCAATCTGGACTGGGCCTTTGGGTTAGTAGGTTAGTCCCAAAAATAATATAAAAGTGTATGACAAAGCCCATTAAACATCCAAAACATCATAAATAATAGCATGGAACAATAAAAAACTATAGATACGTTGGAGACGTATCAAGCATCCCCAAGCTTAATTCCTGCTCGTCCTCGAGTAGGTAAATGATAAAACAGAATTTTTGATGTGGAATGCTAACCAACATAGTTTCCCAATGTAATTCCCTTAATTGTGGCATGAATGTTCAGATCTGAAAGATTCAAGACAAAAGTCTATATTGACATAAGAAATAATAATACTTCAAGCATACTAACAAAGCAATCATGTCTTCTCAAAATACTATGGCTAAAGAAAGTTATCCCTACAAAATCATATAGTCTCGCTATGCTCCCTCTTCATCACACAAAATATTCATATCATGCACAACCCCGATTTCAGCCAAGCACTTGTTTTCATACTCTATTATTTCAAACCTTACAACTTTCACGCAATACATGAGCGTGAGCTATGGATATAGCACTATGGGTGGAATAAAGAGGTGGTTGTGGAGAAGACAAAAAGGAGGGAGATAGTCTCACATCGACTAGGCGTATCAACGGGCTATGGAGATGCCCATCAATAGATAACAATGTGAGTAAGTAGGGATTGCCATGCAACAGATGCACTAGAGCTATAAATGTATGAAAGCTCAACAAAAGAAACTAGTGGGTGTGCATCCAACTTGTTTGCTCATGAAGACCTAGGGCTTTTGAGGAAGCCCATCGTTGGAATATACAAGCCAAGTTCTATAATGAAAATTCCCACTAGTATATTGAAGTGACTAAACATGAGACTCTCTATCATGAAGAACATGGTGCTACTTTGAAGCACAAGCGTGGAAAAAGATAGTAGCAATTGTCCCTACTCTCTTTTCTCTCTTTTTTTGGAGGGGCCTTCTCTTTTTTTATCCCCTCTCTATTTTTTTGGGCCATCTCTTTTTTTATTGGCCTTTCCTCACATGGGACAATGCTCTAATAATGATGATCATCACACTTTTATGGATTTACAACTCGATATTACAACTCGATACTAGAACAAGTATGACTATATATGAATGCCTCCGGCGGTGTACCGGGATGTGCAATGAATCAAGAGTGACATGTATGAAAAATTATGCATGGTGGCTTTGCCACAAATACGATGTCAACTACATGATCATGCATGGAAATATGACAATATGATGCGTGTCATATGAACGGAACGGTGGAAAGTTGCATGGCAATATATATCGGAATGGCTATGGAAATGCCATGACAGGTAGGTATGGTGGTTGTTTTGAGGAATATATATGGTGGCTGTTTTGAGGAAGGATATATAGTGGGTGTATGGTACCGGCGAAAGTTGCACGGTACAAGAGAGGCTAGCAATGGTGGAAGGGTGAGAGTGCGTATAATCCATGGACTCAACATTAGTCATAAGAACTCATATACTTGTTGCAAAAATTTACGAGTCATCAAAACAAAGCAATCAACGCATGCTCCTAGGGGGGAGGTTGGTACGAGTTAACCATCGCGTGCCCCCGACCTGCACACAAAGATTGACACTATACAAATACCTCATGCTCTAACTTCGTCACATAGCGGTTCACCATATGTGCATGCTACGGGAATCACTAACTTTAACACAAGCATTTTCTCAATTTCATAATAACTCCACTAGCATGAATCTAATATCACTATCCTCATATCTCAAAACAATTATCAAGCATCCAACTTCTCATCATATTCAATGCACTTAGCATGAAAGTTTTTACTACATTGATATTGGATGTCTATCATGTGAAGACTAGTTTTATAGCCTAAGCACATTACCATGCTGTTTTAATAGACTCTCAAATGGATATAAGTGAAGCATGAGAGTTCAACAATTTCTTCAAAATATTATCACCACCGTGCTCTAATAGATATAAGTGAAGCACTAGAGCAAAAACTATTCAACTCAAAAGATATAAGTGAAGCACATAGAGTGTTCTAACAATTCCCAGGCCATATTTAACTCTCTCAAATGGGTGTGTCCAGCAAGGATAATTGTGGCAAACTAACAAGCAAAGACTCAAATTATTCAAGACGCTCCAAGTAAAACACATATCATGTGGCGAATAAAAATATAGCTCCGAGTATAGTTACCGATGGATGAAGACAAAAGAGGGGATGCCTTCCCGTGGCTTCCCCAAGCTTAGGCTTTTGGTTGTCCTTGAACTTTACTTGGGGTGCCTTGGGCATCCCCAAGCTTTTTCTCTTGCCACTCTTTGTTCCATAGTCCATCAAAGAAATACTCAAAACTTGAAAACTTCACAACACAAAACTTAATCAAAAATCTCGTGAGCTCCGTTAGTATAAGAAAGCAAACCACTACTCAAAGGTACTGCAATGAATTCATTATTTGTTTATATTGGTGTTAAACCTATTGTATTCCAACTTCTCCATGGTTCATACTTCCCAATATTACTCATAGATGCATTGAAATAAGCAAACAACACATGAAAAACAGAATCTGTCAAAAACAGAACAGTCTGTAGTAATCTGCAGGTTTCGCATACTTATGTAACTCCAAAAAATTCAAACTATATTGGTAAACATGAGGAATTTGTCTATTAATAATCTAAAAAAAGAATCAACTAAATAGCACCCTCCAGTAAAATCTGATGACCATTCTAGCTAGCACTAACGATTCTGTTTTTCACAGCAAGATCACATAAACTTCACACAAGTCTTCCCAAAGGTTCTACTTGGCACAAACCCTAAACAAAACACAAAACCACATCTAAACAGAATCTAGATGCAATATTTATTCCTAAACAGAAGCAAAAACAAAAAATATAAAATTGGGTTGCCTCCCGACAAGCGCTATCGTTTTACGCCCCTAGCTAGGTACGATACATGGATAGGTCTTGGTATTGCCATCTTTGGAGGGAAATCCATAAGTGGCTCTCATAATTGATTCATATGGTAATTTGATTTACTTTCTAGGAAAGTGTTCCATGCCTTTCCTTAATGGAAATTGGAATCTAATATTTCCTTCCTTCAGATCAATAATTGCACCAATCGTTCTAAGGAAAGGTCTACCAAGAATAATGGGACATGAAGGATTGCAATCTATATCAAGAACAATGAAATCTACGGGCACATAATTCCTATTGGCAACAATAAGAACATCATCAATCCTTCCCATAGGTTTCATAGTGGAATCCGCAAGATGCAAATTTAAAGAACAATCATCAAGCTCATGGAATCCTAGCAAATCACACAAAGTTTTTGGGATAGTGGAGACACTTGCACCCAAATCACACAAAGCAAAGCATTCATGATCTTTAATTTTTATTTTGATAGTAGATTCCCACTCATCATAAAGCTTTCTAAGGATAGAAACTTCTAACTCAAGTTTTTCTTCATAAGATTTCATCAAAGCATCAACTATGTGTTTGGTAAAAGCTTTATTTTGACTATAAGCATGAGGAGAGTTTAGTAAGGATTGCAACAAGGAAATACAATCAATCAAAGAGCAATTATCATAATTGAATCCCTTGAAATCCAAAGTAATGGGTTCATCACTATGCAAAGTTTTAATCTCTTCACTCCCACTTTTAACAATTTAAGCATCAAGATCTAAAAACTCTGAATCATTGGGACACCTTAAAGTAGAATCATCTCCAATCCTATCTTCATCAAGATTTATACTAGAAAACAAGGATATAATAGGAGACACATCAATAACTTTCAGATCCTCATCTTTATTTTTATGATAACTAGAAGAACACACTTTTATATAATCCTCTCTTTTAGCACGCATCCTAGCGGTTCTTTCTTTGCATTCATCACTGGAAATTCTCATGGCTTTGGGAGACTCATTGATATCATGCTTAGGTGGGATAGATCTAAGTTTCAAAGAATCAACATCAAGAGTAATTCTATCTAGCCAATTCATCAATCTTAAGCAATTTCTCTTCAAGCATAGCATTGAAATTCTTTTGCGAAATCATAAACTCCTTAACACTAGTTTCAAATTCAGAAGGCATCTTTCCATAAGAGTTGTCCTAGGAATTACCATAATTATTAGAGGAATTACTAGGAAAAGGCCTAGGATTAAAATTCCCTCTATAAGCATTGTTACCAAAATTATTCCTACAAAACAAAATTCACATCCAAAGATTCATTATTATTTTCAAACAAAGTGGACAAAGGCATATCATTAGGATCAGAAGAAGCACTCTTAGCAGCAAATAATTTCATAAGTTCATCCATCTTTCCACTCAAAACACTAATTTCTTCAATAGCATGCACTTTTTTACTAGTGGATCTTTCGGTGTGCCATTGAGAATAATTAACCATAATATTATCTAGGAGTTTGGTAGCTTCTCCTAAGGTAGTTTCCATGAAAGTGCC
This sequence comes from Secale cereale, assembly GCA_902687465.1. NCBI lineage: Eukaryota > Viridiplantae > Streptophyta > Magnoliopsida > Poales > Poaceae > Secale > Secale cereale. The sequence continues at coordinate 678,649,644 of LR738710.1, read as the reverse complement.
TCCTGCGGCCGAATCTAAAAGATTTCTAGAAGCAAAATTCAAGCCAGCATAAAAGTTCTGAATAATCATCCATAGATTCAAACCATGTGTAGGGAAATTACGTATCATTAATTTCATTCTCTCCCAAGCTTGTGCAACATGCTCATGATCTAGTTGCTTAAAATTCATAATATCGTTTCTAAGAGAGATGATCTTAGCAGGAGGGAAATACTTAGAGATAAAAGCATCTTTGCACTTATTCCACGAATCAATACTATTTCTAGGCAAAGAGGAAAACCAAGTTTTAGCACGATCTCTAAGTGAAAACGGAAATAACTTCAATTTAACAATATCCTTATCCGTATCATTTTTCTTTTGCATATCACACCAATCAACAAAGTTGTTTAGATGGGTAGCGACATCTTCACTAGGAAGGCCGTAGAATTGATCTTTCATGACAATATTCAGCAAAGCAGCATTGATCTCACAAGATTCAGCATCGGTAATAGGAGCAATCGGAGTGCTAATAAAATCATTATTGTTGGTATTGGAGAAGTCACACAATTTGGTATTGTTCTGAGCCATAGTGACAAGCAAGCAATCCAACACAGACAAGCAAACAAGAAGCAAGCGGACGATAAACACATGGCAGAAGAAGGGCAAATAAAACGGCAGGGGTGAAGTGGGGGAGAGGAAAACGAGAGGCAAAAAATGTAATGCGAAGGATAAGGGTTTGTGATAGGTAATTGGTATATGACTTTTGCGTAAGCCTCCCCGGCAACGGTGCCAGAAATTCTTCTTGCTGCTTCTCGAGCTTGCGTTGTATTCCCTCGGAGAGGAAAGGGAGATGTAGCACAGTAGCGTAAGTATTTCCCTCAGTTTTTGAGAACCAAGGTATCAATCCAGTAGGAGACCAGGCGCGTGTCCCTCACACCTACACAAACAAATAAGAACTTCGCAGCCAACACGATAAGGGGTTGTCAATCCCTTTACGGTCACTTGCAAAAGTGAGATCTGATAGAGATGATAGTTGATATTTTTGGTATTTTTGATTATAAGAACAGAAAGTAAAAGTGGAAAAAGTAAAGTAGATGTAGACTGATATGTTGAGAATAGAGCTGGGGGCCATAATGTTCTCTAGTGGCTTCTCTCATGATAGCGATTTTCTATTGCGGGTAAACAAATTACTATCAAGCAATTGATAGAAAAGCGAATAATTATGAGACTATCTAGGCATGATCATTATATATAGGCATCACATCTGAGACAAGTAGACCGAAAAGATTCTGCATCTACTACTATTACTCCACACATCGACCGCTATCCAGCATGCATCTAGTGTATTGAGTTCATAAGAACATAGTAACGCCTTAAGAAAGATGACATGATGTAGAGGGATAAACTCAAGCAATATGATATAAACCCCATCTTTTTATCCTCGATGGCAACAATACAATATGTGCCTCGCTGCCCCTACTGTCACTGGGAAAGGACACCGCAAGATTGAACCCAAAGCCAAGCACTTCTCCCATTGCAAGAACTATTGATCTAGTAGGCCAAATCAAACCAATAATCCGAAGAGACTTGCAAGGATATTATAATCAAACATAAAGAGTTCAGAGAAGAACCAAATATTTCTCATAGATAATCTTGATCATAAAGCCACAATTCATCGGATCTCGACAAACACACCGCAAAAAGAGATTACATCGAATAGAGCTCCTCGAAGACCGAGGAGAACTTTGTATTGAGATCCAAAGAGAGAGAAGAATCCAGCTAGATACTAGCTATGGACCCGAAGGTCTCTGGTAAACTACTCACAACTCATGATGAGGCGATGATGATGATGTAGAAGCACTCCGTGGAAGATCCCCCCTCCGGTGGAGCTCCGGAACAGGCCCCAAGATGGGATCTCACGGGAACAGAAGGTTACGGCGGTGGAACTAGGGTTTTTTCTGTTGTTCTGATAGTTTCGGGGTACGTAGGTATATATAGGAGGAAGAAGGGCATCGGGGGCCAACCGTGAGGCCCATGAGGCAGGGGGCGAGCCCTAGGGGAGGGGGCGCCCCCACCCTCATGGGCACCACGTAAGCCCTACTCCGTGGTTCTCAAGTCTCCCAAGCATGATATTCTCCAAAAATATCTCTCCCGAAGGTATCATTCCGTTTGGACTCCGTTTGATATCCCTTTTCTGTAAAACCCTGAAACAGGCAAAAAAAACAGCAATCTGGTCTGGGACTTTGGGTTAGTAGGTTAGTCCCAAAAATAATATAAAAGTGTATGACAAAGCCCATTAAACATCCAAAACATCATAAATAATAGCATGGAACAATAAAAAATAATTGATACGATGGAGACGTATCACCTCCCCGGCAACGGCGCCATAAATTCTTCTTGCTACTTCTCGAGCTTGCGTTGTATTCCCTCGAAGAGGAAAGGGTGATGCAGCACAGTAGCGTAAGTATTTCCCTCGGTTTTTGAGAACCAAGGTATCAATCCAGTAGGAGAACATGCGCGAGTCCCTCGCACCTGCCCAAACAAATAAGAACTTCACGGCCAACGCGATAAGGGGTTGTCAATCCCATTACGGTCACTTACGAAAGTGAGATCTGATAGAGATGATAGTTTGATATTTTTGGTATTTTTGGTTATAAGAACAGAAAGTAAAAGCGGAAAAGTAAAGTAGATTGTAGATTGATATGCTGAGATTAGACCCGGGGGCCATAGTGTTCTCTAGTGGCTTCTGTCATGATAGAGATATTCTACGGCGGGTAAACAAATTACTGTCGAGCAACTGATAGAAGAGCAAATAATTATGAGACTATCTAGACATGATCATTACATATAGGCATCACGTCTGAGACAAGTAGACCGAAACAATTCTGCATCTACTACTATTACTCCACACATCGACTGATATCCACCATGCATCTAGTGTATTGAGTTCATAAGAACAGAGTAACGCCTTAAGCAAGATGACATGATGTAGAGGGATAAACTCAAACTTAGTGATATAAACCCCATCTTTTTATCCTCGATGGCAACAATACTATACATGCCTTGCTGCCCCTACTGTCACTGGGAAAGGACACCGCAATATTGAACCCAAAGCCAAGCACTTCTCCCATTGCAAGAACTTTAGATCTAGTAGACCAAACCAAACCAATAAGTCGAAGAGACTTGCAAGGATATTATAATCATACATAAAGAGTTCAGAGAAGAACCAAATATTTCTCAAAGGTAATCTTGATCATAAAACCACAATTCATCGGATCTCGACAGACACACCGCAAAAAGAGATTACATCGAATAGATCTTGTCGAAGATCGAGGAGAACTTTGTATTGAGATCCAAAGATAAAGAAGAAGCCATCTAGATACTAGATATTGACCCGAAGGTCTGTGGTAAACTACTCACAACTCATGGTGAAGCGATGATGATGATGTAGAAGCACTCCATGGTAGATCCCCCCTCCGGCGGAGCTCCGGAACAGGCCCCAAGATGGGATCTCATGGGAACAGAAGGTTACGGCAGTGGAACTAGGGTTTTTTCCGTTGTTCTGATGGTTTTGGTGTACGTAGGTATATATAGGAGGAAGGAGGGCACCGGGGGCCAAACATGGGGCCCACGAGGCACGGGGGCGCGCCCTATAGGGCGGGCGCCCCCACCCTCGTGGGCACCACGTATGCCCTACTCCGTGGTTCTCAAGTCTCCCGTGCGTGATTTTCTCCAAAAATATCTCTCCCGAAGGTTTCATTCCGTTTGGACTCCGTTCGATATCCCTTTTTTGTAAAACCCTGAAACAGGCAAAAAACAGCAATCTGGACTGGGCCTTTGGGTTAGTAGGTTAGTCCCAAAAATAATATAAAATGTATGACAAAGCCCATTAAACATCCAAAACATCATAAATAATAGCATGGAACAATAAAAAATTATAGATACATTGGAGACGTATCAGTCCCTTACAGAATTGTGCATAAACTAGGGTTTAAACTTCTGTCACTCTCGCAACCCACCATCTAATTACTACTCCACAATGCATTCACTTAGGCCCAAATATGGTGAAGTGTCATGTGGTCGACGTTCACATGACACCACTAAGGGAATCACAACATACATACTATCAAAATATCGAACACATATCAAATTCACATCATTACTTGCAACATGATTTCTCTCGTGACCTCAAAAACAAAGGAACATGCTCAAGATCATAGGGGAAATATATTGAATAATGGATCTGAACATATAATCTTCCACCAAATAAACAATATATTAATCAACTACAAGATGTAATCAACACTACTAGTCACCCACAAGCAACAATCTATAGTTCCGGTAACAAGATTGAACACAAGAGATGAACTAGAGTTCGAGCTAAGATGGTGCAGGTGAAGATGTTGATGAAGATAGCCCTCCCCAAGATGGGAGAGTTGTTGGTGATGACGATAAAAATGATTTCCCCCTCCGAAAGGGATGTTCTCCTGGCAGAATCGCTCCGCCGAAGGGAAAAAGTGCTCCTGCCCAAGTTCCGCCTCGAGATGGCGGCTATCCGTCCCGAAAGTCTTCTCTTTAATTTTTCTGGGTCAAAATGACTTATATACCAGAAGAGGGGCACTGGAGGTGGGCCGGGGTGAGCACAACCCACCAGGGCGCTCCTGGTGGCCTTGGCGCGCCCAGGTGGGTTGTGCCCACCTGGTGGGGCCCCTCTGGTGGTTATAAGCTCCAGTATTTCTTAAATAATACATCAAAAATCTCCGTGAAGTTTCAGCTTGTTTGGAGTTGTGCAGAATAGGTGGCCCGACGTAGCTTTTTCAGGTCCAGATTTCCAGCTGCCGGAATTCTCCCTCTTGGTGTATACCTTGCAAATTATGAGAGAAAAGGCATTAGAATTACTCAAGAAAGCATTATTATACATAATAACAACATAAATAACATCGAGAAAACATGATGCAAAATGGACATATCAAAAGCTAAGTTGAAAGATGATGGTAGCAACTACACGGTCTGGGTCCGTAACTTGCGGATTATCCTCATTGCTGCATAGAAGAATTATGTCCTTGAAGCACCGCTAGCTGACAGGCCTGCTGCAGGGGCAACTCCTGATGTTATGAATGTCTGGCAAGCTCGATTTGATGACTACTCGATAGTTCAGTGTGCCATGCTTTACGGCTTAGAATCGGGACTTCAAAGACGTTTTGAACGTCATGGAGCATATGAGATGTTCCAAGAGTTGAAGTTAATATTTCAAGCAAATGCCTGAGTTGAGAGATATGAAGTCTCCAACAAGTTCGATAGCTACAAGATGGAGGAGAATAGTTCTGTCAGTGAACACGTACTCAGAATGTCAGGGTACCACAACTAGATGAATCAACTTGGAGTCAAAGTTGATGATGATAGTGTTATTGACAGAGTTCTTCAATCACTGCCACCAAGCTATAAAGGCTTCGTGATGAACTATAATATGAAAGGGATGCAAAATACAATTCCCGAGCTCTTCGCTATGCTAAAAGCTGCAGAGGTAGAAATCAAGAAGGAACATCAAGTGTTGATGGTTAACAAGACCACTAGTTTCAAGAAAAAGGGCAAGGGAAAGAAGGGGAACTTCAAGAATAATAGCAAGCCAGTTGCTACTCCCGGGAATAAACCCAGGTCTGGAGGCAAGCCAGAAACTGAGTGCTTCTATTGCAAAGGGACTCGTCACTAGAAGCAGAACTGCCCCAAGTATTTGGCGGATAAAAAGGATGGCAATGTGAACAAAGGTATATTTGATATACATGATATTCATGTGTACCTTAGTAATGCTCGTAGTAGCGCCTGGGTATTTGATACTAGTTCGGTTGCTCGTATTTGTAACTCAAAACAGGGGCTACAGATTAAACGAAGATTGGCTAAGGACGAGGTGATAATGCGTGTGGGAAATGGTTCCAAACTTGATGTGATCTCCGTGGGCACACTACATGTACATCTATCTTCGGGATTAGTTTTAGACCTAAATAATTGTTATTTGGTGTTATCGTTGAACATGAACATTATATCTGGACCTTGTTTGTTGTGAGATGATTATTCATTTAAATCAGAGAATAATGTATGTTCTATTTATATGAGTAATATCTTTTATGGTCATGTACCCTTGATGAGTGGTCTATTTTTGTTGGATCTCGGTCGTAGTGATACACATATTCATAATATTGAAGCCAAAAGATGGAAAGTTGATAATGATAGTGCAACTTATTTGTGGCACTACCGTTTAGGTCATATTGGTGTAAAGCACATGAAGAAACTCCATGCTAATAGGATTTTGGAATTACTTTATTATGAATCACTTGGTGCTTGCGAACCATGCCTCTTGGGCAAGATGACTAAGACTCCATTCTCCGGAACAATGGAGCGAGCAATTGACTTATTGGAAATCATAACTACTGATGTATGCGGTCCGATGAGTGTTGAGGCTCGCGGCGGGTATCATTATTTGCTGACCTTCACAGATGATTTGAGCAGATATCGGTATGTCTAATTGATGAACACAAGTCTAATACATTTGAAAAGTTCAAAGAATTTCCGAGTGAAGTAGAGAATCATCGTAACAAGAATATAATGTTTCTATGATCTGATCGCGGAGGCGAATATTTGAGTTACGAGTTTGGTCTTCATTTGAAACAATGTGGAATAGTTTCGCAACTCACGCCACGTGGAACACCACAACGTAATGGTGTGTCCGAACGTCGTAACCGTACTTTATTAGATATGGTGCAATATATGATATCTCTTAACGATTCACCACTATCGTTTTGGGGTTATGCTTTAGAGAAATATGCATTCACGTTAAATATGGCACCATCTAAATCCGTTGAGACGACACCTTATGAACTGTGGTTTAGCAAGAAACCCAAGTTGTCATTTCTTAAAGTTTGGGGCTGCGATGCTTATGTGAAAAAGCTTCAACCTGATAAGCTCGAACACAAGTCGAAAAAATGTGTCTTCATAGGATACCCAAAGGAAACTGCTGGGTACACCTTCTATCACAGATCCAAAGGCAAGATATTCGTTGCTAAGAATGCATCCTTTCTAGAGAAGGAGTTTCTCTCGAAAGAAGTGAGTGGGAGGAAAGTGGAACTTGATGAGGTAATTGTACCTCCTCCCTAATTGGAAAGTAGTACATCACAGAAACTAGTTCTAGTGATTCCTACACCAATCAGCGAGGAAGCTAATCATGATGATCATGAAACTTCGGATCAAGTTACTACTGAACCTCGTAGGTCAACCAGAGTACGTTCCTCACGAGATTGGTACGGTAACCCGGTTCTGGAAGTCATGTTACTAGACCATGATGAACCTACGAACTATGAGGAAGCGATGATGAGCCCAGATTCTGCAAAATGGCTTGAGGCCATCAAATCTGAGATGGGATCCATGTATGAGAACAAAGTGTGAACTTTGATTGACTTGCCCGATGATCCGCAAGCCATTGAAAATAAATGGATTTTTAAGAGGAATACTGACGCGGATGGTAATGTTGCTGTTTACAAATTTAGACTTGTTGCGAAAGGCTTTTGATGAGTTCAAGGACTTGAGTACGATGAGACTTTCTCACCCGTAGCGATGCTTAAGTCTGTCCGAATAATGTTAGCAATTGCCGCATTTTATGATTATGAAATCTGGCAAATGGATGTCAAAACTGCATTCCTTAATGGATACCTCAAAGAAGAGTTGTATATGATGCAACCATAAGGTATTTTCGATCCTAAAGGTGCTGACAAAGTGTGCAAGCTCCAGCGATCCATCTATGCACTGGTGCAAGCATCTCGGAGTTGGAATATACGCTTTGATGAGGTGATCAAAGCATATGGTTTTATACATACTTTTGGAGAAACATGTATTTACAAGAAAGGGAGTGGGAGCTTTGTAGCATTTCTGATATTATATGTGGATGACATATTGTTGATTGGAAATGTTGTAGAATTTCTGGATAGCATAAAAGGATACTTGAATAAGAATTTTTCAGTGAAAGACCTCGATGAAGCTGCTTATATATTGGGCATCAAGATCTATAGAGATAGATCAAGACGCTTAATTAAACTTTCACAAAGCACATACCTTGATAACTTTTTGAAGAAGTTCAAAATGGATCAGTTAAAGAAAGGGTTCTTGCGTGTGTTACAAGGTGTGAAGTTGAGTCAGACTCAATGCCCGACCACTGCAGAAGATAGAGAGAAAATGAAAGTCATTCACTATGCTTCAGCCATAGTTATATCATGTATGCAATGTTGTGTACCAGACCTGATGTGTGCCTTGCTATAAGTCTAGCAAGGAGGTACCAAAGTAATCTAGGAGTGGATCACTGGACAGCGGTCAAGAACATCCTAAACTACCTGAAAAGGACGAAGGATATGTTTCTCATTTATGGAGGTGATAAAGAGCTCGTCGTAAACGGTTACGTCGATGCAAGCTTTGACACTAATCCGGATGACTCTAAGTCACAAACCGGATACGTATTTTTGTTGAACGGTGGACCTGTCAGTTGGTGCAGTTCTGAACAGAGCGTCGTGGCGGGATCTACGCATGAAGCGGAGTACATAGCTGCTTCAGAAGCAGCAAATGAAGGAGTCTGGATGAAGGAGTTCATATCCTATCTAGGTGTAATACCTAGTGCATCGAGACCAATAAAAATCGTTTGTGACAACACTGGAGCAATAACCTTGGCAAAGGAATCCAGGTTTCACAAGAGAACCAAGCACATCAAGAGACGCTTTAACTCCATCTACGGTCAAGTCAAGGAGGGAGACATAGAGATTTGCAAAATACATATGGATCTGAATGTCACAGACCCGTTGACTAAGCCTCTTCCATGAGCAAAACATGATCAACACCAAGACTCCATGAGTGTTAGAATCATTACTATGTAATCTAGATTATTGACTCTAGTGCAGGAGGGAGACTCAAGGAAATATTCCCTAGAGGCAATAATAATTTTTTATTTATATTTCCTTATATATCATTATAAAAGTCTTTTATTAATGCTATAATTGTATTGACCGAAAACTTGATACATGTGTGAATACATAGACAAAACAGAGTGTCCCTATTATGCCTCAACTTGACTAGCTCGTTAATCAAAGATGGTTAAGTTTCGTAACCATAGACATGTGTTGTCATTTGATGAACGGGATCACATCACTAGGAGAATGATGTGATGCACAAGACCCATCTGTTAGCTTCGCATATTTATCGTTTAGTTTTATTGCTATTGCTTTCTTCATGACTTATACATGTTCCTGTGACTATGAGATTATGCAACTCCCGAATATCGGAGGAACACCTTGTGTGCTATCAAATGTCACAATGTAACTGGGTGATTATAAAGATGCTCTACAGGTGTCTTCGAAGGTGTTTGTGGTGTTGGCATAGATCAAGATTAGGATTTGTCACTCCGAGTGTCAGAGAGGTATCTCTGGGCCCTCTCGGTAATACACATCATAATGAGCCTTGCAAGCAAATGACTAATGAGTTAGTCACGAGATGATGTATTACGAAACGAGTAAAGAGACTTTCCAGTAACGAGATTGAACTTGGTATGATGATACTGATGATCATATCTCGGGCAAGTAACATACCGATGACAAAGGGAACAACGTATGCTGTTATGCAGTTTGACCGATAGAGATCTTCGTAGAATATATAGGAGCCAATATGAGCATCCAGGTTCCGCTATTGGTTATTTACCGGAGATGTGTCTCAGTCATGTCTTCATAGTTCTCGAACCCAGATGTCGCTTAAAGCTACATCAGTTTTCCCCAAAGAGGGAGGGATGATGCAGCACAGTGGCGGTAGGTATTTCCCTCAGATGTGAAACCAAGGTTATCGAACCAGTAGAAGAACCAAGCAACACAACGTAAACAATACCTGCACACAAATAACAACTTCTCGCAACCCGACGTGTTAAAGGGGTTCATAGTACGGCGCCTCAAGATAGGAAAAACGGACATGAGGAATTTGTAGTAGATTGATAGATCGAACGCCAAATAAAATAAATAATAATAAATTTCAGAAAGGTATTTTTGTATTTTTGGTTTAGTAGATCTGAAAATAAAAGCAAAGGCAAATAGATCGAAAAGGCAAATATATGAGAAAGAAGAACCGGGGGCCGTAGGTTTCACTAGTGGCTTCTCTCGAGAAAAATAGCAAATAGTGGGTAAACAAATTACTGTTGGGCAATTGATAGAACTTCAAATAATCATGATGATATCCAGGCAATGATCATTACATAGGCATCACGTCCAATATTAGTAGATCGACTCCTGCCTGCATCTGCTACTATTACTCCACACATCGACCGCTATCCAGCATGCATCTAGTGTATTAAGTTCATTAAAACGGAGTAATGCATTAAGAACGACGACGTGATGTAGACAAGATCCGTTTATCTATGGCGTTAGATATGGATCTCGTCATTTTATCCTTAGTGGCAACGATGCATACGTGTCGGTTCCCCTTCCGTCACTGGGATCAAGCACCGTAAGATCGAGCCCACAACCAGGCACCTCTTCCCATTGCAAGATAAAACAATCAAGTTGGCCAAATAAAACCCAATATCAGAGAAGAAATACAAGGCTATAAGAGATCATGCATATAAGAGATCAAAGAAACTCAAATAACTTCCATGGATATAAAAAGATAGATCCGATCATAAACTCAAAGTTCATCGGATCCCAACAAACACACTGCAAAAAGAGTTACATCATATGGATCTCCAAGAGACCATTGTATTGAGAATCAAAAGAGAGAGAGGAAGCCATCTAGCTACTAACTACGGACCCGTAGGTCTACAAGGAACTACTCACGCATCATCGGAGAGGCACCAATGGAAGTGGTGAACCCCTCCATGGTGGTGTCTAGATTGGACCTGGTGTTTCTGGACTCTGCCGCGGCTGGATGAATATTTCGTCGACTCCCTTAGGGTTTCTGGAATATTGGGGTATTTATAGAGCAAAGAGGTGGTCCGGGGGGCACCCGAGGTGGGCACAATCCACGAGGGCACGCCTGGGCCTCCTGGCGCACCCTGGTGGGTTGTCCCCTCCTCGGGACTCCCCCCAGGTGCCACCAGGACCCATAGTGTTCCTCCTGGCCCAAAAAAACCTCCAAAAAGTTTGGCAGTGTTTGGCCTCCATTTGATATTGATTTCCTGCAATGTAAAAAACATGCAGAAAACAACAACTGGCACTTGGCACTATGACAATAGGTTAGTACCAAAAAGTGATATAAAATGACTATAAAATGATTATATAACATCCAAGATTGATAATAAAACAACACGAAACAATAAAAAATTATAGATACGTTGGAGACGTATCAGCATCCCCAAGCTTAACTCCTACTCGTCCTTGAGTAGGTAAGTAATAAAAATAGAATTTTTGATGTGGAATGCTGCCTATCATGTCTTATCATATTCTTTTCTTTATAGCATGGACATTTGGACTTTTATATGGTTCAAAGCAATAGTCTACTTTTGACATAATAATTTAGATACTCAAGCATATCAACAAGCAACCATGTCTTTCAAAATATCAATGCTAAAATAAGTTATCCCTAGCCCATTATGCTCAACCATTGATCCATTCATGAAACACACTCGCATATTAGTTACATCCAATGCTCAAGTACGATCATAGTGTTTCCTAGTTGGTGCTCGTAAGAGAAGATGGAGACTCAAATTCAAAAATAAAAATTGCATAAGTAAAAGAAAGGCCCTTCGCAATGGGAAGTAGGGATTTGTAGAGGTGACAGAGGTCAAAGCAAAAATTGAGAGATAAATTTTTTTGGGTGGTATACTTTTCCCACCAAGGAGAACGACTTGAGGTTCCCAACACTTTCCATGCTAGATATATCATAGGCGGTTCCCAAACATAAAAAATAAATTTTAATACTTTTCCACCAAACTTTCACAAGCCATGGCTAGCCGAATTCTCGGTTGCCTTCCATACCAACACTTTCCTAGGAATTTATTATTTGACAACATAAAGTAAAAAAAATCATTTCGGGACTGGGCATCCCTAATACCTTTTCCTTAGTCTCGTGCAATGACAAGTGAATAAACACTCATCGTGAGAATAACACATCTAGCATGGAAAATATTGGCCACCCTCACCGCCTCGCGAGCGGTACAGGCACACAAAAGGGAAATTTATTTTGAAAATTAGAGATGGCACATACAAATTTGCTTAGAACGGTAAGGAAATACCGCATATAGGTAGGTATGGTGGACTCATATGGCAAAACCGGGATAAAGGATTTTGGATGCACAAGTAGAGATCATACTTCGTGCAAAATGAAGGCTAGCAAAAGACTAGGAAGGGACCAACCATGAAAAAATAATCTCGTAAGCGAACATTGAGCATAAATAACACCGAATAATGCACCACAAGTAGGATATAATTTCGTTGCATAATTATTGACTTTCATGCTTGCATAGGGAATCACAAACTTTAACACTAATATTCTTACTAGAGGACAATTACTCATCGACATAACTCACATATCTCATCATCATGTCTCAAGACTATTACAAGGAATCTAGTTTATTTTGTCCAATGATCTTCATGAAAGTTTTTATTATATCCTTCTTGGATATCTATCACTTTGGGACTAATTTTCATGTGTTGCTTTTGATAAGCTCAAATAAATATAAGTGAAAATCATGAGCATAATTTTTCTTCTCTCAAAATAATTTAAGTGAAGCAAGAGAGAATTTCTTTAAAATTTTACTAACTCTCAAATAAATCTAAGTGAAGCAAGATATTATTTCTTAAAAAATACTAAGCACATCGTGCTAAAAAATATATAAGTGAAGCACTAGAGCAAGTCCTAGCTCATAAAAATTTAAGTGAAACACAGAGAGCTATTCTAACAAGTCATGGCATAATTTTGGCTCTCTCAAATGGGTGTGTACAGCAAGGATTGATGACTTAAAAAGAAAAATAAAACAAGCAAGGACTCATATCAGACAAGACGCTCCAAGCAAAACACATATCATGTGACGAATAAAAATATAGTTTCGAGTGAAATACCGATAGTTGTTGGAAGAAAGCGGGGATGCAACTCGAGGGCATCCCCAAGCTTAGTTGGTCGCTCATTTTTGGATAATAGCTTGGGATGCCGGGGAATCCCCAAGCTTAGGCTCTTCCATCCTTCCTTCATCCATCGTAAGATAACCCAAAACTTGAAAACTTAAATCACACAAAACTTCAATAAAACCTTAGTGAGATCCGTTAGGGTAAGAAAGCAAACCACCACTATAAGTACTGTTCGAACCAATTCATATTTAGTTTTTGTATTATATCTACTGTATTCCAACTTTTCTATGGCAAAAACTCATCAATGAAAACCATAGAGCCATCAAAATAAGCACAAAACACAAAGAAAATAGAATCGGTCAAAAACAGAACAGACTGTAGTAATCTGGAAGTTTCGAAAACTTCTAGAACTCTAAAAATATTGAAACAAATAGGGCCACGTGGGAAATTTGTATATTGATCTTCTGCAAAAATAATCAACTAAAAAGTTAGTTTCTATTAAAAATGAGAATTTTTCTCGTGAGCGCAAAAGTTCCGTCTTTTTCAGCAAGATCAAACAACTATCACCCAAGAATATCCTATCGGTACTACTTGGCACAAATACTAATTAAAACACAAAAAACACAATCATACCAGTAGCATAATTGTGTAAACACTCAAAAAACAGAAAGCAAAAAGCAAAAATAAATTTTATTCATTGGTTTGCCTCCCAACAAGCGCTATCGTTTTACGCCCTTAGCTAGGCATAATACCAAGATTTCAAGTATTGTCATCTTTGTCGGATGTTCCATAAGTTGCCCTCATTATAGATTCATAAGGCAACTTGATCTTTGTTATAGGGAAGTGTTCCATCCCATTTCTCAAGGGAAATTGGAATTTAATATTCCATTCTTTCATGTCAATCACCACGCCAATAGTGCGCAAAAACGGTCTACCAAGTGTAATAGGGCAAGACGGATTGCAATCGTTATTAAGAACAATAAAGTCCATGGGTACATAGTTCCTATTTGTAAGAATAAGAACATCATTGATCCTTCCTGAAGGCTTTTTAATAGTGGAATCCGCCAAATGCAAATTAAAAGAGCAATCCTCAATATTGGTAAGTGATACGTCTCCAACGTATCTATAATTTTTTATTGTTCCATGCTGTTATATATTCTGTTTTGGATGTTTAATGGGCTTTATTACACACTTATATATATTATTTTTGGGATTAACCTACTAATCCAAGGCCCAATGCAAATTGTTGTTTTTTTTTGCCTATTTCAGTGTTTCGCAGAAAAGGAATATCAAACGGAGTCCAAACGGAATGAAACCTTCGAGAGAGTTATTTTTGGAACGATATCAACACAGAAGACTTGGAGTACATGCCAAGAAGGGAGAGAGGCGGCCACGAGGGCAGGGGGCACGCCCAGGGGGTAGGCACGCCCCCCACTCTCGTGGGCCCCCTGTTGCTCCCCTGACGTCCCTCTTCCTCCTATATATACCTACGTACCCTGAAACTATCGAGGAGCACCACGAAACCCTAATTCCACTGCCGCAACCTTCTATACCCGTGAGATCTCATCTTGGGGCCTGTTCCAGAGCTCCACTTGAGGGGGCATCGTTCACGAAGGGCTTCTACATCAACACCATAGCCTCTCCGATGAGTTGTGAGTAGTTTATCACAGACCTTCGGGTCTATAGTTATTAGCTACATGGCTTCTTCTCTCTCTTTGGATCTCAATACAAAGTTCTCCTCGATCTTCGAGGAGATCTATTCGATGTAATTCCTTTTGCGGTGCATTTGTCGTGATCCAATGAATTGTGGGTTTATGAACAAGATTATCTGTGAACAATATTGGATTCTTTTATGAAATCTTTTATGCATGATTTAAATATCCTTGCAAGTCTCTTCGAATTATCGGTTTGGTTTGGCCTACTAGATCTATAGTTCTTGCAATGGGAGAAGTGCTTGGCTTTGGGTTCAATCTTGGGGTGTCCTTTCCCAGTGGCAGTAGGGGAAGCAAGGCACATATTGTATTGTTGCCATTGAGGATAAAATGATGAGGTTTATATCATATTGCTTGAGTTTATCCCTCTACAACATGTCATCTTCCTTAAGGCGTTACTCTGTTCTTATGAACTTAATACTCTAGATGCATGCAGGATAGAGGTCCATATGTGGAGTAATAGTAGTAGATGCAGAATCGTTTCGGTCTACTTGTCATGGACATGATGTCTATATACAATGATCATGCCTAGATATTCTCATAACTATGCGCTTTTATATCAATTGCTCGACAATAATTCATTCACCCACCGTAGAAATCTGCTATCATGAGAGAAGCCACTAGTGAAACCTATGCCCCCAGGTCTATCTTCATCATATTAATCTTCCATCAACTATTTATTATTGCTTTACATTCCATTATTTACTTTTTCTCTATACCAAAAATACCAAAAATATTATCTTATCATCTCTATCGGATCTCACTTTTGTAAGTGACCGAGAAGGGATTGACAACTCCTTTTATCGCGTTGGCTGCAAGGTTCTTATTTGTTTGTGCATATATGATGGACTCACGCGTGGTCTCCTACTAGATTGATACATTGGTTCTCAAAAACTGAGGGAAATACTTATGCTACTCTGCTGCATCACCCTTTCCTCTTCGAGGGAATACAATGCAAGCTCGAGAAGTAGCAAGAAGAATTTCTGGCGCCATTGCCGGGGAGATCTTCGCAAAAGTCATATACCAAGTACCTATCACAAACACTTATCTCTCGCATTACATTACTTTCATCTCATTTTCCTCTCCCCCACTTCAACCTTGCCGTTTTATTTGCCCTTTTTCCGTTCGCTTGCTTCTTGTTTGCTTGTGTGTTGGATTGCTTGCTTGTCACTATGGCTCAAGACAATACCAAATTGTGTGACTTCTCCAATACCAACAATAATGATTTTATTAGCACTCCGATTGCTCCTATCATAGATGATGAATCTTATGAGATCAATGCTGCTTTGTTGAATCTTGTCATGAAAGATCAATTCTCTGGCCTTCCTAGTTAAGATGCCGCTACCCATCTAAACAACTTTGTTGATTTGTGCGATATGCAAAAGAAGAGGGATACAGATAATGATATTGTCAAATTAAAGCAATTTTCATTTTCGCTTAGAGATCGTGCACAACTTGGTTCTCTTCTTTGCCTAGAAATAGCATTTATTCATGGAATAAGTGCAAAGATGCCTTTATCTCTAAGTATTTTCCTCCTGCTAAGATTATCTCTCTTAGAAACGATATTATGAATTTTAAGCAACTAGATCTTTAACATGTTGCACAAGCTTGGGAGAGAATGAAATTATGATACGTAATTGCCCTACTCATGGTTTGAACTTATGGGTGATTATACAAAACTTTTATGCTGGCTTGAATTTTGCTTCTAGAAATCTTTTAGATTCGGCCGCGGGGGGCACTTTCATGAAAATCACTTTAGGAGAAGCTACTAAACTCCTAGATAATATTATGGTTAACTACTCTCAATGGCACACAGAAAGATCTACTAGTAAAAAAGTACATGCTATTGAAGAGATTAGTGTTTTGAGTGGAAAGATGGACGAACTTATGAAATTATTTGCTACTAAGAGTGCTTCTTTTGATCCTGATGATATGCCTTTGTCCACACTGATTGAGAATAATAATGAATCTTTGGATGTGAATTTTGTTGGTAGCAATAATTTTGGTAACAACGCTTATAGAGGAAACTTTAATTCTAGGCCTTTTCCTAGTAATTCCTCTAATAATTATGATAATTCCTACAACAACTCTTATGGAAATTTTAGTAAGATGCCCTCTGAATTTCACAGTAGTGTCAAAGAATTTATGAATTCGCAAAAAAAAAAATCAATGCTTGGCTTGAAGAAAAATTTCTTAAGATTGATGAGTTGGCTAGGAATGTGGACAGAATTTCTCTTGATGTTGATTCTTTGAAACTTAGATCTATTCCACCTAAGCATGATATCAATGAGTCTCTCAAGTCCATGGGAATTTCCATTGATGAATGCAAAGAAAGAACCGCTAGGATGCGTGCTAAAAGAGATTGCTTTGTGAAAGCGTGTTCTTCTAGTTTTCATGATAATAAAGATAAAGATCTGAAAGTGCTTGATGTGTCTCCTATTAAATCCTTGTTTTCTAGTATGAATCTTGATAAATATGGGACTGGAGATGAGTCTACTTTAGTTGAAATACGTCCCAATGATTCTGAGTTTTTAGATCTTGATGCTAAAACTGTTAAAAGTGGGATTGAAGAGGTCAAAACTTTACATAGCAATGACGCCACTATCTTGGATTTCAAGGGATTTAATTATGCTAATTGATCTTTGATAGAATGTATTTCCTTGTTGCAATCCGTGCTAAATTCTCTGCATGCTTATAGTCAAAATAAAGCTTTTACCAAACACATAGTTGATGCTTTAATGCAATCTTATGAAGAAAAACTTGAATCAGAAGTTTCTATCCCTAGAAAGCTTTATGATGAGTGGGAACCTACTATTAAAATTAAGATTAAATATCATGAATGCTTTGCTTTGTGTGATTTGGGTGCAAGTGTTTCCACAATTCCAAAAACTTTGTGTGATATGTTAGGTTTCCATGAACTTGATGATTGTTCTTTAAATTTGCATCCTGCGGATTCTACCATGAAGAAACCTATGGGAAGGATTAATTATGTTCTTATTGTTGCCAATAGGAATTATGTGCCCATAGATTTCATCATTCTTGATATAGATTGCAATCCTACATGTCCTATTATTCTTGGTAGACCTTTCCTTAGAACGATTGGTGCAATTATTGATATGAAGGAAGGAAATATTAGATTCCAATTTCCATTAAGGAAAGGCATGGAACACTTTCCTAGAAAGAAAATCAAATTACTTTATTAATCTATTATGAGAGCCACTTATGGATTGCCTACCAAAGATGGCAATACATATATCTATCCTTGTATCGTGCCTAGCTAGGGGCGTTAAACGATAGCGCTTGTTGGAAGGCAACCCAATTTTATTTTCTTTGTTTTTTCTTATGTTTAGGAATAAATAATGCATATAGATTTTGTTTAGATGTGGTTTTGTGTTTTAATTAGTGTTTGTGCCAAGTAGAACCTTTGGGAAGGCTTGTGTGAAGTTTATGCGATCATGCTGTAAAAAACAGAAACTTTAGCGCTCACGAGATTAGCTACCATGTTATACTGGAGAGTGCTTTTTAGTTGATTCTTTTTGCAAATTATTAATAGAAAAATTCCTCACGTCCAACAATTTATTTCAAGTTTTTTAGAGTTACAGAAGTATTCGAAAGTTACAGATTGTTACAGACTGTTCTGTTTTTGACAGATTCTGTTTTTCGTGCGTCGTTTGCTTATTTTGATGAATCTATGAGTAGTATCGGGGGGTATGAATCATAGAGAAGTTGGAATGAAGTAGGTTTAACACCAATATATACAAATAATGATTTCAATACTGTACCTTTGAGTGGTGGTTTGTTTTCTTATACTAATGGAGCTCACGAGATTTTGGGCTAAGTTTTGTGTTGTGAAATTTTCAAGTTTTGGGTGAGGATTTGATGGACTATGGAACAAAGAGTGGTAAGAGCCTAAGCTTGGGATGCCCAAGGCACCCCAAGGTAAAATTCAAGGACAACCAAAATCCTAAGCTTGTGGATGCCCCAGGAATGCATCCCCTCTTTCGTCTTCGTCTATCGATAACTTTACTTGAGACTATATTTTTATTCACCACATGATATGTGTTTTGCTTGGAGCGTCATGTATGATTTGAGTCTTTCCTTTTAAGTTTGCCACAATCATCCTTGCTGGACACACCTTTTGAGAGAGATACAAATGAATTGGAATTTATTAGAATACTCTCTGTGCTTCACTTATATCTTTTGAGCTAGATAATTTTGCTCTAGTGCTTCACTTATATCTTTTAGACACGGTGGCGGTTTTATTTTGTAGAAATTATTGATCTCTCATGCTTCACTTATATTATTTTGAGAGTATTTAAAACAGCATGGTAATGTGCTTTGGTTATAAAATTAGTCCTAATATGATAGGCATCCAAGATGGGTAAATTTTCACATAAAGTGCGTTGAATATGATGAGAAGTTTGATACTTGATGATTGTTTTGAGATATGAGGATGGTGATATTAGAGTCATGCTAGTGGAGTAATTGTGAATTTGAGAAACCCTTGTGTTAAAGTTTGTGATTCCCATAGCATGCACGCATGGTGAACCGTTATGTGATGAAGTTGGAGCATGATTTATTTATTGATTGCCATCCTTTTTGTGGAGGTCGGGATCGCGCGATGGTTAAATCCTACCAACCCTTCCCCTAGGAGCATGCATTGAATACTTTGTTTTGATAACTCGTAGATTTTTGCAATAAGTATATGAGTTCTTTATGAATAATGTTGAGTCCATGGATTATACGCACTCTCACCCTTCCACCATTGCTAGCTTCTCTTGTATCGCGCAATTTTCTCCGGTACCATACACCCACCATATACAATCCTCAAAACAGCCACCATACCTAACTATTATGGAATTTCCATAGCCATTCCGAGATATATTTCCATACAACTTTTCACCGTTCCGTTTATTATGACACGCTTCATCATTGTCATATTGCCATGCATGATCATGTAGTTCACATTGTGTTTGTGGCAAAGCCACTGTTCTTAATTTTTCATACATGTCACTCTTGATTCATTGCACATCCCAGTACACTGCCGGAGGCATTCACATAGAGTCATCTTTTGTTCTAGCTCCGAGTTGTAAGTAAATAAAAGTGTGATGATCTTCATTATTAGAGCATTGTCCCAGTGAGGAAAGGATGCTGGAGACTGTGATTCCCCCACAAGTTGGGATGAGACTCCGGACGAAAAAAAAGAGACCATAAAAAAGGAGAGAAAAGAAAAACCGGATTTTTCTTTGATGTATTGCGTGAAAGTTGAAAAGTTTGAATTTTTTTGAAGTGTGAAACAATTGCTTGGCTGAAACCGGGGCTGTGCATGATTTAAATATCTTGTGTGATGAAGATAGGGCATAGCGAGACTATATGATTTTGTAGGGATAACTTTCTTTGGCCATGTTATTTTGAGAAGACATGATTGCTTCGTTAGTATGCTTGAAGTATTATTATTCTTATGTCAATACTAAACTTATGTCTTGAATCTTTCGGATCTGAACATTCATGCCACAATGAAGAAAATTACATTGAGAATTTTTTTGGGTAGCATTCCACATCAAAAATTCTGTTTATATCATTTACCTACTCGAGGACGAGCAGGAATTAAGCTTGGGGATGCTTGATACGTCTCCAATGTATGTATAATTTTTTATTGTTCCATGCTATTATATATTCTGTTTTGGATGTTTAATGGGCTTTATTATACATTTATATTATTCTTGGGACTAACCAACTAACCCAAGGCCTATTGCAAGTTGCTTTTTTTTTGCCTATTTCAGTGTTTTGCAGAAAAGGAATATCAAACGGAGTCCAAACGGAATGAAACATTCAGGAGAGTTATTTTTGGAACGATATCAACACAAAAGACTTGGAGTACACGCCAGGAAGCGAGAGAGGCGGCCACGAGGGCAGGGGCGCGCCCAGGTGGTAGGCGCACCCCTATCCTCATGCCCCCCCTGTTGCTCCCCTGACGTCCCTCTTCCTCCTATATATACCTACGTACCCTGAAACTATCGAGGAGCACCACGAAACCCTAATTCCACCGCTGCAACCTTCTGTACCCGTGAGATCCCATCTTGGGGCCTGTTCTGGAGCTCAACCGGAGGGGGCATCGATCACGGAGGGCTTCTACATCAACACCATAGCCTCTCCGATGAGTTGCGAGTAGTTTACCACAGACCTTCGGGTCCATAGTTATTAGCTAGATGGCTTCTTCTCTCTCTTTGGATCTCAATATAAAGTTCTACTCGATGTTCGGGGAGATCTATTCGATGTAATTCCTTTTGCGGTGTGTTTGTCGAGATCCGATGAATTGTGGGTTTGTGATCAAGATTATCTATGAACAATATTGGATTCTTTTCTGAAATCTTTTATGCATGATTTAAATATCCTTGCAAGTCTCTTCAAATTATCGGTTTGGTTTGGCCTACTAGATCTATAGTTCTTGCAATGGGAAAAGTGCTTGGCTTTGGGTTCAATCTTGCGATGTCCTTTCCCAGTGACAGTAGGGGCAGCAAGGCACGTATTGTATTGTTGCCATCGAGGATAAAAAGATGGGGTTTATATCATATTGCTTGAGTCTATCCCTCTACATCATGTCATCTTGCTTAAGGCGTTACTCTGTTCTTATGAACTTAATACTCCAGATGCATGCTGGATAGCGGTCCATGTGTGGAGTAGTAGTAGTAGATGCAGAATCGTTTCGGTATACTTGCAACGGACGTGATGCCTATATACAATGATAACGCCTAGATATTCTCATAACTATGCGCTTTTCTATCAATTGCTCGACATTAATTCGTTCACCCACCATAGATATCTGCTCTCATGAGAGAAGCTACTAGTGAAACCGATGGCACCCGGGTCTATCTTCATCACATTAATCTTCCATCAACTATTTACCATTGCTTTACTTTGCACTATTTACTTTTTCGCTATACCAAAAATATTATCTTATCATCTCTATCAGATCTCACTTTTGTAAGTGACCGTGAAGGGATTGACAACCCCTTTTATCGCGTTGGCTGCAAGGTTCTTATTTGTTTGTGTAGGTACAAGGGACTCGCGTGTGGTCTCCTACTGGATTGATACCTTGCTTCTCAAAAACCAAGGGAAATACTTACGCTACTATGCTGCATCACCCTTTCCTCTTCGAGGGAATGCAACGCAAGCTCGAGAAGTAGCGGTAAGACCAAGAACATCACAACGAGATTTAGGAATAGTGGAAACACTAGCACGCAAATCACACAAAGCAAAACACTCATAATTTTTTATTTTGATTTTGATGGTAGGTTCCCATTCATCATGCAACTTTCCAGGAATTGACATTTCTAATTCCAATTTTTCTTCAAAAGCTTTCATCATAGCATTAACAATATGTTTAGTGAAAGCTTTATTTTGTTCAGAAGCATGGGGTGAATTAATCATGGATTGCAACAAAGAAATACAATCAATCAAGGAGTAACTATCATAATTAAAGTCTTTGCGATCCAAAATAGTGGGTGCATCACTAGTTAAAGTCTTGACCTCTCCAAACCCACTTTTATCAAAAATTTCAACAAGATTTTCACCCTCCTAAATATTGGGATGCCTTCTACCTAAAGTTGACTCTTCTCCAGTCCCTTTATCATCAAGTTGAACTTTACTAAACAAAGAATCAATGGAAGAAACACCAATCATTTTAATGTCTTCATCATTTTTATGAAAGCAATCACTAGAAAACGCCTTTTCTAAAAATTCTCGTTTAGATCTAAGCATGGCGGTTCTTTTCTTACTTTCATCCATAGAAACATAGAGAGCTTTAATTGATTCTTCAACTTTAGGCACAAAAAATTTCAACTTGAGATTTTCTACATCATGAGAAATCCTATCAATACTCCTAGACATATCATCAATCCTATTCAAATTTTCTTTTATGGAAGCATTGCAAACTTTTTGAGTATTGGTTAATTCTTTAATATTATTCTCTAGATCAGAGGTGTTCCTATTATTATTGCAAGATTGATTTCCATAGGAATTACCATAATTATTAGAGGAATTACTAGTAAAAGGCCTAGGATTAAAATTACCTCTATAAGCATTGTTTTTGAATTTATTTATAGAGATAAAATTCACATCAATAGCATCACTATTTTGCTCAATCAAAGTAGACAAAGGCATATTATTATGATCAATAGGAGCACTTTTACTAGCAACTATTTTCATAAGAGCATCAACTTTTTCATTCAAAGAATCAATCACAACCAAATTAACCTTTTTGCTAGTCGGCGCCCTTTCGGCATGCCATTGCGAATAATTCGCCATAATATTATCAAGCAATTTGGTGGCTTCACCCAAAGTAATTTCCACGGAAGTACCACCCGTGGTGGAATCCAAAAGATTACGAGAAACAAAATCCAACACTGTATACAAAAATGTATGATCATCCAAAGATTTAACCCATGAATTGGGCAATTCCTTAGCATCATTTTCATCCTTTCCCAAGATTGTGCAACATGCTCATGATCAAGTAGCTTGAAATTCATGATTTGGGTTCTAAGGGATATAATTTTTGTGGGCGGAAAATATTTAGTGATAAAAGCGTCTTTGCATTTGTTCCAAGAGTCGATACTATTGCTAGGCAAAGAAGAAAACCAAAATTTTGCATGATCTCGCAGAGAAAACAGGAATAATTTCAACTTCACAGTATCATTGTCCACATCTCTTTTCTTTTGCATATCGCATAATTCCACGAAGGTATTAAGATGGGACATGACGTGCTACCTCTTGAGCATGTGTTGGTTTTCCCTTGAAGAGGAAAGGGTGATACAACAAAGTAGCGTAAGTATTTCCCTCAGTTTTTGACAACCAATGTATCAATCCAGTAGCAGAATACACGCAAGTCCCTCGTACCTGCACAAACAAATAAGAACCTTGCAACCAACGCGATAAAGGGGTTGTCAATCCCTTCACGGCCACTTGCAAAAGTGAGATCTGATAGTGATAATAAGATAAATATTTTTGGTATTTTTGATGTATAGATTGAAAAGTAAATATTGCAAAATAAAAGATAGCTAGTTGATGGAGATTAATATGATGGAAGATAGACCCAGGGGACATAGGTTTCACTAGTGGCTTCTCTCAAGATAGCAGATTCTACGGTGGGTGAACAAATTACTGCGAGCAATTGATAGAAGAGTGCATAGTTATGAGAATATCTAGGCATGATCATGTATATATGCATCACGTCCGTGAAAAGTAGACCAAAACGATTCTGCATCTACTACTATTACTCCACACATCGACCGCTATCCAGCATGCATCTAGAGTATTAAGTTCATAAGAACAGAGTAATGCATTAAGCAAGATGATATGATGTAGAGGGATAAACTCATGCAATATGATATAAACCCCATCTTTTTATCCTCGATGGCAACAATACAATACGTGCCTTGCTGCCCCTGCTGTCACTGGAAAAGGACACCGCAAATTGAACCCAAAGCTAAGCACTTCTCCCATTGCAAGAACGATCAATCTAGTAGGCCAAACCAAACTGATAATTCAAAGAGACTTGCAAAGATATTTTAATCATGCCTATAAGAATTCAGAGAAGAATCAAATATTGTTAATAGATAATCTTGATCATCAACCCACAATTCTCGACAAAAACATCGCAAAAAGAATTACATCGAATAGATCTCCAAGAAGATCGAGGAGAACTTTGTATTGAGAATCAAAGAGAGAGAAGAAGCCATCTAGCTGATAACTATGGACCCGAAGGTCTGTGGTAAACTACTCACAACTCATCTGAGAGGCTATGGTGTTGATGTAGAAGCCCTCCGTGATTGATTCCCCCTCCGGTGGAGCTTCGGAATAGGCCCCAAGATGGGATCTCACGGGTACAGAAGGTTGCGGCGGTGGAAATAGGGTTTCATGGTGCTCTCAGATGTTTTTAGGGTATATGAGTATATATAGGACGAAGAAGTATGTCAGTGGAGCTACGAGGGGCCCGCGAGGGTGGGTCGCGCGCCTACCCCCTGAGGGCGCCCTCCTGCCTTGTGGCCACCTCGTGGCTTCCCTGGCGTGTACTCCAAGTCTTCTGGGTTGCATTTGTTCCAAAAACGATCCTCCGGAAGGTTCCATTCCATTTGGACTCCGTTTGATATTCCTTTTCTGCGAAACACTGAAATAGGCAAAAAAACAGCAATTTGCACTGGGCCTTGAGTTAGTAGGTTAGTCCCAAAAATAATATAAAAGTGTATAATAAAGCCCATTAAACATCCAGAACAAATTATATAATAGCATGAAACAATAAAAAATTATAGATACGTTGGAGACGTATCACGGCATCCTCATCAGGAGTGCCGGAAAATTGATCTTTCATGACAAGATTCGACAAAGCAGTATTAATATCACAAGTCTCCGCACTAGTGGCGGGAGGAGCAATCGGAGTACCGATAAAATCATTATTATTGGTATTGGAAAAATCACACAATTTAGTGTTCTCTTGCATCGTTTTTGAGCAATTGTAAACAAGAACACAAGTGGCGATAGATCCGGTCGGAAAACGGCAAACGTAAAAAGAGGGCGAATAAAAAGGCAAATACTGGTGAAGTGGGGGAGAGGAAAACAAGAGGAAAATGGAAAATAATGTAAATTGTGAGGAGATGAGATTTGTGATTAGGAACCTGGTATATGTTGAAGATCCTCCCCGGCAACGGCGCCAAAAATTCCTTTTGATGTCGCTTAAAGCTAAGTCGGTTTTTCCCCAAAGAGGAAGGGATGATGCAGCACATCGGCAGTAGGTATTTCCCTCAGATGTGAAACCAAGGCTATCGAACCAGCAGGAGAACAAAGCAACACAACGTAAACAACATCTGCACACAAATAACAACTTCTCGCAACCCGACGTGTTAAAGGGGTTGCCAATACCTTTCGGGGTACGACGCCTGAAGATAGGCAAACAGACGTGAGGAATTTGTAGTAGATTGATAGATCATACGCCAAATAAAATAAATAAGAACAAATTGCAGTAAGGTATTTTTTGTATTTTTGGTTTAGTAGATCTGAAAATAAAAGCAAAGTCAAATAGATCGCAAAGGCAAATATATGAGAAAGAAGACCCGGGGGTTGTAGGTTTCACTAGTGGCTTCTCTCGAGAAAAATAGCAAATAGTGGGTAAACAAATTACTGTTGGGAAATTGATAGAACTTCAAATAATCATGACAATATCCAGGCAATGATCATTACATAGGCATCACGTCCAAGATTAGTAGACCGACTCATACTTGCATCTACTACTATTACTATTTGCTATCTATTTTTCTCTAGACATCTAGCTACTAACTACGAACATGTAGGTCTACAAGGAATTACTCACACATCATCGGAGAGGCACCAATGGAAGTGGTGAACACATTTGTGATGGTGTCTAGATTGGATCTGGTGTTTCTGGACTCTGCGGTGGCTGGATAAATATTTCGTCGACTCCCCTAGAGTTTTTGGAATATTGGGGTATTTATAGAGTAAAGAGGCGGTCCGGGGAGCACCCGGGGTGGGCACAACCCACCAGGCGCGCCTGGGCCTCCAGGCGCGCCCTGGTGGGTTGTGCCCTCCTCGGGGCTCCCCCCACGTGCCACCAGGGCCCATAGTGTTCCTACTAGCCCAAAAAAATCTCCAAAAAATTTCGCGGTGTTTGGGCTTAGTTTGATATTGATTTCCTGCGATGTAAAAAACATGCAGAAAACAGCAACTGGCACTTGGCACTATGTCAATAGGTTAGTACCAAAAATTACATAAAATGATTATAAAACATCCAAGGTTGATAATAAAACAGCATGGAACAATCAAAAATTATAGATACGTTGGAGACGTATCAAACCAGTAGGGTCCGCACGCTTAACGTTCGATGACGATTTGTATTATGAGTTATGTGTTTTTGATGACCGAAGTTTGTTCGGAGTTCGGGATGAGATCACGGACATGACAAGGAGTCTTGAAATGGTCGAGATATAAAGAATGATATATTGGACGATGTTATTTGGACACCGGATGAGTTCCGAGGGGTACTGGATAACTATCAGAGTGACGGAGGGTTATCGGAACCTCCAGGGGAAGTAGTGGGCCTTCATGGGCCTTAGTGGAAAGGAGAAGAGGGCCGCAAGGGTGGCTGCATGCCCCCCCCATTGCAAGTCCGAATTGGACAAGGGGAGGGGGCGACGCCCCCCTCTTTCCTTCTCCTTCTCTCCCTCTCCTTCCTGCCCCCTCTCCCCCTCTTGATGGAATCCTATTAGGACTCCCCTCTTGGGGCGTGCCCTAGGGGCCGGCCGGCCTCCTCCTCCCCCCTCCTTTATATACGTGGGGAGGGGGCACCCTAGAACACACAAGTTGATCTTTTAGCCGTGTGCGGTGCCCCCTTCCAAAGTTCAACACCTCGGTCAAATTATCGCGGTGCTTAGGCGAAGCCCTGCGTGGATCACATCATCAACACCATCAACACGTCGTCGTGCTTCTGGAACTATCCCTCGAGCCTCTGCTGGATCAAGAGCTCATGGGACGTCATCGTGTTGAACGTGTGCTAAACACGAAGGTGTCGTATGTTCGGTGCTTGGGTCGCTTGGATCGTGAAGACGTTCGACTACATCAACCGCGTTACTAAACGCTTCCGCTTCGGTCTATGAGGGTACATGGACACACTCTCCTCACTCGTTGCTATGCTTCTCCTAGATAGATCTTGCGTGATCGTAGGATTTTTTTTAAATACTATGTTCCCCAACAAATAGAGACTACAAGAGCATGTGAATGCATATGCATGTCAGATCAAGCAATGAGTTACATGTATCTTGGCTATATGCATCAGAGCAAATGATGTTGAATATATGAAATGTACCTCCATGTTCACGAGTCCTCCTTGCAAACAATATGTACAACAGCAAGAGATCATCATGCACATGGATGGGATGCATATACTTACCTTGTGGTCTTGAGCTGGCTTTGGAGAATGTGAACTCGAGAAAACAGGGTTAGATAACACAAGAACACCTACTAAACAAAGCACAACGAGTAACCACAAAAGTACCAAGATTGGGATGACATGTAGTGAGTGAGTATTTAGTACTCTATTTGGATATAGACATGTCCCCAAAGAGAAAGATATGCAATGAGTTCCAAAGATCTGCTTCCCTTAAGTATATTTCTCCCCCTGAATCTTATATTGAATAATGGGAGAATATAGGGTAAAAGAAAATCAGAGCAAAAAAAGAAAATCAGAGCAAAACAATCATAATACATACTAACATGTCTTTCTCCTCTCGAGGACATGTGACTTCTCTCCTCTTTGGATATGATCCATGTTAGTTTTGGGGTGGCCATTGATCATTCCTTGTTGTATATGTTGTTTTCTATCCATCCATGCCCTCACATGCTCATTTGGGTTGATGTAGCTTATTTAATTCTTGCTCCCAAGTTGCTATAAAATATTACTGTCAGGTTTTTAGTGTCATGTTCAAAATGTTGAAGCTTGTTGCTATTGATCCATGTCTCCTATGGAGATGCTCCAATGGAGTTGTTTGCTGTAGGATATGTCTACTTCATGTCCATGCTTCTTGTCACCATGTTTGAGTGGTGTAGAGTATATATTTCTTGCTCCAGAGTTGCTATGTGTCTGTTAATTTCAGCTTTGAATTGTTTCTTGTTTCGGGTGTATCTTTTAGCCCGTTGCTCCGTTTTGAGCGTGCCCTACATGAAACTTGTGTGGTTTTGCTTGTAGATTCATGAAATCATCTTCTTAAAATGTTTGGAGTATGTTTGCTTGATTTTTGGGTGCATCTTGCACCATTGCCATGCTTATCTTGTTTTGATCATATCTTCTAGACCGTAGCTCCGTTTTAAACAAACTTTATATGAAACTTGACTAGAATTTCGTGTAGATTATCATGGTGCATGTTAACTTGCTGTTTAACAACTTTAACTTAAGGTTTGTTCATTTCTGGACTAACAAAACTATGCATATGAGGACTTACCGGTTTTGTCTTAAGTAGTTTCCGGCCTCATTTAAACTTGTTGTTCTTATGTTGTTTCTTTGTGCTTCCTGCCTTGCCATGTCGTGCTTCCTAAATAGACTTGTCTTGCATGCTACTTGCTTGAGCATATTGTCTTGTTCTTGTGATTGTTCTGGTGTGCTTCCTATGTTGTCAGGTTGTGCATCCTAAGTGCATCCGCAGTGCTTCCTGAGTGCATCATACATGCATCCTGTAGTTTGTGCATTGCACCTTGTTTGATTTTGTGCCTCGTGTGTTCTTGTGTTGAGTAGAGCCGGAAGCCGAGACCGAGTACGAGAACGAGGTTACTACCGAGGTTGAGAACGAGGAGTCATCTTACGATCCCATCGATGACTCGACAGGCAAGATGACCTGACCTGGATATCATTACTATCTTTGCCTATTGCTAGAAGTCTCGCTCTTTAGCTTATTTGCCTTGATGCCCATGTTTGTTTGTCAGCCTCCAATTGTAACCATGAATCTGTCTAACCACCCAACCTATGCAAACCTTTGATTGGCTACGTAGGCTTCGCCCAGCCCCTCTTATAGCATTGCTAGTTGCAGGAGAAGATTTGAAGTTTCTTGCTTCATGTTGAAGCTTGTTGGGATATCACACTATATAAACTCTTATACTAAATCATCTATATATTGGTAATGGGTGGAAGGTTAAGCCTCTTGCTTGGTGATTTGTTCCTCTCATGCCGCCCTAGGAACCGTATAAATCGATGTTATGTTCCTTGATTTTGCGTTCCTCACACGGTTGGGGTTATGGGACCCCCTCGATAACCCGCTTAGCGCTAAACCTTTTCCAGCAAGGCCCAACATTGGTACTCCATTTGCCTAATAACTAAAAACTTGCATAGGGACTAGCTATCCCTTTTTATTAATCAATAACCCCCGAGCCAGTGCTCCACATGAGTGTTGGTCCGAACTGAGCAGACTGCTAGGCCGCCTTGGGGAAACCCGAGGTATTTGGTATTCACCTGTAGGATGACTCATCCGGTCGTGGCCTGAGACTAGATACCCGCGGATACTGTCAGGGTGTCGGCACACCAGGAGGTCTTGCTGGATTAGTTTTACCTATGTCGGTATATCTTGAGCACGGGATTCCGAGGATACTCGGGCCTTCCCACCTTGGAGTTGCGACTCCGCGGATCGTGGGCTTGTAATGGGCCAAGTTGGAACACCCCTGCAGGGTTTTGAACTTTCGAAAGCCGTGCCCGCGGTTATGTGGCAGATGGGAATTTGTTAATATCCGGTTGTAGAAAACTTGACAGCATATTCAGAACACACTACCAGCGTCAGTACCGTGACGGTCATTTTCCGAAAGGGGTTCGGGAAATGAACACGGTGGGGTTATGATTGACATGCTTAGTTAGGATCACTTTGTGATTACTTTATCGCTCGTGGCACTTCTCTTCTCGCTGTCAACACGTAATCTAGTGCTAGTGCTGCTGCAACCTTTTATTCTTTCTTCAGCCTTGTTCCACACCCAAGGCTTAGATAGTTCTGCTACTCGGGAACGGGATTGCTGAGTCCTCCGTCGATCACAGGTTCTACACCACACCAGATGCAGGTACTCAGGTGAACTACTCAGGTGACGGCACGGAGCTGTACTGGGAGTATGATGAAGAACGTAGCCGATACTATGTGCACTGTCCCGATGATCAGTAGTGGTTTCTACTAGGGGCGATTCGAACCTGTGGTTTTATGTATTTTGGTATCTTTCATTTGGATCTTCACCCGTAGTCGGGTTGTGATGTTATTTGGATGATGATTTGCTTATGTAATGAATTGTGTGACGTGGCGAGTGTAAGCCAACTATCTCCTTTTGCAATTTCATCCCTATTTTTACATGAGTCGTGCAAAGATACCGAACTTGCGATCATTCCAGAATGGGCTTATACCTTTAAGTCGTGCCTCGACACGTAGGAGCTATAGTCCCATCCTGGGTATTACAAGTTGGTATTCAGAGCCTTCTCTGACCTAGAAGCCCCCACTGATTGATCGAATCGTTAACGGTTGAGTCTAGGCACACACACTTAAAATGTTTTTTTGCTCCTCATCTCTTTTCACTCTGGTGAGGACTCCTGACGATTACTTTTGTCTCTTCTACTCTCAAAAATTTCACCAAATTTTTTTTTAGGAATCTCGCGAGTATTGTTTGGATTGTTCCGATGTCTTTGTGACGAGAACATTGTTCTCGATGCCTCCTGTCATTTAGGGGTTGTGGCAGTGTCCCGGGGAGTTGAGCTCTGAGGTGTTGTCGTCACAAATATATCGCATCAGTTCTGGAATACTTATGACGGCCGACATCGAAAACTCTCCTATGCGGTTAGTGACAAGATAACCCCGACGTCACCCAGTACTAGGGAGGTAGTTCGGGAGTATTGCCATAGCTTGTATAGTAGATGCGTTTCGAAGGTCCGAGGTAGACGGTTTCCGGAAATAACTGGTTATGTGTTGAAGGATGGATACAGCTGGATGTAGGATTAGAGTTGAGTGCGCGATGCTTCCCATGTATCCCCAACACCTGATTGCATAACTGGAAACTTTCGGAAATTAATAGGTGGGTTCATCTAGTATCTCATAGGCATTCTTCCAACGAATGCATGATATGGAGTTCTGGGTCTACATTGAGTGAAGTAGTTTTATGGCCGTTGTTCCGATGGGGAGTTGCATCTTAAAGGGTCCTTGGCTATGCTGATCCGGGGATTGCAAAACCCTTTTGTAACACGTTCCATAAGCTTTCAGCATGAATTTGTCGAACGAAACTTCTATCTTGTATTTGTTCTATCTGCTCCTTGTTGTTTTTATTTACCTTTTGTTCTCCCAAGTGGCTTCTCGTGAAGATTGTTGTTACTATTAAACTGTCGATTACATTTGTTCATTCTTGTTCCAATGTTCTTGTGAAGACTATGTTGCAATTTCTAGCCGTTGATTCAGGTTATATATTCTTTCAATCAATGGCTAATAGTTGTCATCTCATTCAGGATGGCTCCTAAAAAGGTTCCCAACGCTAACCCAGAGGGTGAAGAGGTTCCTGATCGTCCTCCTTCCCCTCCTCCTCCGTCTGAGGCCTGGAGAGCAATTATGCAAGTGACGAACCAGAACACCCAGATGCTTATGCAAATGATGCAGAACATTTAAGCAACTCAAGAAAATCAGGGTGCTCATGGGAACCAAGGCCAAGGCAATTTGTTCAACCAACCTCACTTTGCTTCGCTCAACCAGTTCCTGGCAAACCAACCAAAGGTATTCAGTTACTATGTTGACCCTCTAGATGCTGAAGACTGGATAACAGATATCAAGAAGCATTTCGAGTGCAGTAACGTCAGGCCTGAGGACTATGTGAAGTTTGCAGCCTTCCAACTCAAGGACCAAGCTGCTGATTGGTGGCAGCAGTACAAAGATTCCAGAGAGGGACGTGTAATCTCCTGGGATGACTTCTGCAAGGACTTTCGCTCTCACCACATTCCAACAAGTGTCATCGAGGGTATGCGTGAGCAATTCCGCAACCTGAAGCAAGGCTCAATGACTGTCTACCAATATAATGTCAAGTTCCAGAACCTTGCCCGCTATGCCAAGCAAGACATCCCAGATGCCAAGAGCAAGATCTATCAGTTTCGTAGTGGTCTGAAGGATGAACTCCAACTAGCTCTCACCTTGTTCGAGCCTGATGAGTTTGATCAATTCTATAACGTGGCACTTAAGCAAGAGGCAGCCCAGCTCAAGATGGAAGCTTCCAAAAAGAGGATCAGAGACGTTGTTCACTCCTCCTCTTCTTCTCAAGTGGTCGCAAAGCAATAGAAGTTTTGGCTTCCACCTCCTCCAGTGATCTGAGCTCCCAACAACAACAACAAGAATTCTGGTGGCCGTGCTTTCTCCCACCCACCCAACCCAAGCAATCAGTCAAAGAATCATTTTCAAGCTTCAAAGTCAAGTGCTCCTTTTTACCGTCCTCTCTCAGAAGTGGTCTGCAACAAGTGTGGCAA
This sequence comes from Secale cereale, assembly GCA_902687465.1. Classification (NCBI taxonomy): domain Eukaryota; kingdom Viridiplantae; phylum Streptophyta; class Magnoliopsida; order Poales; family Poaceae; genus Secale; species Secale cereale. The sequence goes on along the minus strand of LR738710.1, from coordinate 678,616,867 downwards.
GAAGGGTCACTATGCAAACAAGTGTACTCAGAGGCGCCTTCCACCTCCTCCACCTGTCAGGTCTGCTATTGTCAAGCACGATCCCAAGACAGCAAGAGTGAATCTAATGAATGCAGCTCAAGCAGAGAATTCTTCAGATGTTATACTTGGTAATCTCTCAGTTAACTCTATTCTGGCAAAAGTATTGTTTGATTCTGGTGCATCTCTCAGTTTCATATCAAGGCCATTCTTTACCAAGCATAATTTCACTTCGGCCTTTTTGGATAAGAAGTTGCAAATTATTTCTCCGGGTAAGTGCATGACTTCAAATTTGAGGGCTCCGAATGTATCTATTTGCATGGGTGATTACCGCTTTCTGGCTTCTCCGGTTGTTCTCGACAACTTCGACATTGATCTTATTCTCGGGATGGATTGGCTTTCTCAGCATGATGCTCACATTGATTGTGCAAATAAGGAAGTCAAGATTACTCATCCTAACGAAGACGTGATTATCTTCGCCTCTCGAGATAACACAATCAGGCTATTATCTCTCAATGACAAGGGCGAGATTAATGCCATATCTCAAATTCCGGTGGTTAATGAATATGAAGACGTTTTCCCTGAAGAGCTTCCAGGCATGCCTCCGCATCGTCAAGTTGAATTCGTCATTGAACTCGAGCCTGGTACTGAGCCAGCATGCTAGCACCCGTACAAGCTTTCCCCTGAAGAGTTGAAGGAGTTGAAGAAACTGCTCGATGAGCAAGAGCGTATGGGTCTAATCAGGCCTAGCACGTCTCCTTGCGGCTGTGGTGTCTTATTTGTCAAGAAGAAAGATGGCACAGAGCGCCTTTGCGTTGATTACCGGCCATTGAACAAGAAGACAATAAAGAACAAGTATCCGCTCCCCAACATCAATGAATTGTTCGAGCAGCTCAAAGGAGCTAAAGTGTTCTCTAAGCTCGATCCCCGGATGGGTTACCACCAAATTCGCATTCGTGAAGAAGATATCCACAAGACTGCCCTCAGAACGAGCTACGGCTCCTATGAATATACAGTCATGTCTTTTGGCCTCGCTAATGCTCCACTTACCTTCTCGAGAATGATGCACTACATTTTCAACCCCTACACCAACGAATTTGTGCTCGTGTATCTAGATGACATCTTGGTATTCTCCAAGAATGAAGAAGATCAGGAAAAGCACCCCCGTCTGGTTCTCGACAGACTCCGTGAACATAAGTTCTATGCCAAGTTCTCCAAGTGCGAATTTTGGCTTGATAAGGTCTTGTATCTGGGCCATATCATCTCCGCTGACGGTATTGCTGTGAACCCCGAGAAAGTTGAAGCCATTGTCAACTGGAACCTCCTCAGAACGTCAAGCAACTCTGACGCTTCCTTGGTCTTGCTAGCTATTGCAGAAGGTTCGTTGGGAACTTCTCCAAGATTGCTAAGCCTCTCTCCAACTTGCTGCAGAAGAATGTCAAGTACAACTGGTCTCCGGATTGTGATGTGGCATTCAGAACTCTGAAAGAAAAGCTCATCTCTGCTCCAGTTCTTACCCCTCCAGATGAGTCCAAGCCATATGAAGTATTCTATGATGCTTCTCTTCAAGGACTTGGTGGTGTGCTAATGCAGGACAAGAAAATTGTGGCATACACTTCTCGTCAATTGAAGCCAAGTGAGAAGAACTACCCCACACATGATCTCGAGCTAGCAGCTGTGGTACACGCCTTGATCACGTGGAGACACCTTCTCTTGGGCAGAAAAGTCAACATCTTCACCGATCACAAGAGCTTGAAGTACATATTCACACAGCCGAACCTGAACCTCCGCCAGACTCGTTGGGTTGAAATGATCCAAGAGTATGATCCAAGCATCGAATACACACCTGGCAAGGCCAATGTCATTACAGATGCCTTGAGCAGAAAGGCATATTGCAACAGTCTCCTTATCAAGCCATTTCAGCCTGAGCTTTGTGAAGCATTCAGAAAGCTCAACCTCCAAGTTGTTCCGCAAGTCTTTCTTGCAAATCTTCAAGTGGCTCCTACCTTGGAAGATCAGATCCGTGAGGCCCAACTCAGTGATGCTATGGTGCAGAAAGTGAAACATGGTATTGCAAAGGGTACTCCCAAATACAAGTGCTATCGCATTGATGAGAGAGATACCTTGTTCTTTGAGGACAGACTTGTGGTTCCCAAGGATGATCTCAGGAAGCTCATAATGAACAAAGCACATGACTCCCTCCTCTCGATTCATCCTGGAAGTTCCAAGATGTACCAAGACCTCAAGCAATCTTACTGGTGGACTCGCATGAAAAGGGAGATTGCCCAATTCGTTAATGAATGTGATGTCTGCAGAAGAGTGAAGGCAGAGCATTAACGTCCAGCCGGTCTTCTCCAACCTCTTCCTATTCCCGAGTGGAAATTTGACCACATTGAAATGGATTTCGTCACTGGGTTTCCCAAGTCCAAGAATGGGAATGATTCTATCTTTGTGGTGATTGACAAGCTTACCAAAGTAGCTCACTTCCTTCCAGTCAAATAATCCATCAATGCAGCTCAACTGGCAGAGTTGTACACTTCCAGAATTGTGTCCTTACATGGCATTCCTCAAGTTATCTCCTCAGACCGTGGAAGTTTGTTCACATCCAAGTTCTGGGACTCATTTCAGGCTGCCATGGGCACTAAGATCCGTTTCAGCACTGCATTTCACCCTCAGACTAGTGGTCAAGTCGAAAGAGTAAACCAGATCCTAGAAGACATGCTCAGAGCTTGTGTCATATCTTTTGGCATGAAGTGGGAAGATTGTCTCCCGTTTGCCGAGTTCTCTTACAACAACAGCTTCCAGGCAAGTGCCGGCAAAGCTCCGTTTGAAATCCTCTATGGTAGAAAGTGTCGTACTCCTCTCAACTGGTCTGAGACTGGTGAACGTCAACTTCTTGGCAATGACTTGATCTCAGAAGCCGAAGAAATGTGCAAAGTCATACGTGATAATCTCAAGGCCGCTCAGTCGCGTCAGAAGAGCTACTATGACAGCAAGCATCATGATTTGGCCTTCAATATTGGTGATCATGTCTACCTCCGTGTTTCTCCTATGAAAGGCACCCAAAGATTCGGCATAAAAGGCAAGCTTGCTCCTAGATACGTGGGCCCTTTCAAGATCCTTGGCAAAAGAGGCGATCTAGCCTATCAACTTGAGCTCCCTTCCAACTTCGCTAATGTTCATGATATGTTTCACGTGTCTCAACTCCGCAAGTGCTTCAAGACACCTGAACGCACTATTCCGTTTGAGGAGATTGATCTTCAACAAGACTTGTCTTATCGTGAGCACCCCATTGCTATTCTTGAAGAAACCGAGCGCAAGACCCGCAACAAGTCAATCAAGTTCTTGAAAGTCAAGTGGTCACACCATACCGACCGAGAAGCTATGTGGGAACGAGAAGATCACCTTCGTTCTGAGTATCCTTCCTTCTTCCAGTCCTCTAGATCTCGGGACGAGATCTTTTCGTAGTAGAGGAGAGTTTGTAATGCCCCGGATGTAACACTTTCCCTATATGGCAATATATAAACTTTGGCTTCATCAGTTCCATTCCGGGTTCTTCGTCTTTTCGGGTTTCTTCGTTTTGTCGTGTGCGTGTGTGCTTTTCATCCATGTCATGTTGTCATGTGCATTGCATTGCATTTGTGTTGTCACTTGCATCCGGTCCCACTCGTCTCTTCCCGTTGTCCGTTTCGAGTTCCGATGCTCTCACACGTGCCCGTGGCGTCCCCGAGTCCTTCTTTCGTGTTTGGGCGTGTAACATTTCCGGAATGGCGTGAGACTTGTCGTGCGATGTTGTTTTGGTACGTGTAGGCCGCCTGTCAAGTTTTGTCGTGTTTGGAGTTCGTTCGATACTCCAACAGTTAACCTAGTGGGCTAAAAGTACCTCCTCTTTGAGGCCCAAGACCCCCTCCACAACAGCCCACCAACCCAGCACAACCCTTCCCATCATCTCGGTCGTCGAATTGTGATCGCGTGGCCGAAAACCGCTCCCCATTTGGAGTCTCCAAGCTCCTTGTGCCTATAAAAATGTCCCCATGTCGATTTTCTCGCCCAAAAACCTAGCTCTACCGCTCCCTCTGCCGTCGGACACGTCCGGACCGAGCCGGACGTGTCCAGCCGACGGCCCCAGCCAATCGCGTGCGGACACGTCACCGCCGCCGCTCCCCACCACGCCGGCCCGCGCGGCCCGCCGCGGGCCCCCGCCGCCTTCGGGCCCGTCCGCCCCCGCGTCGCAGCTCCGCGTCCCCGCCGCCTCCGGTCGCCGCCCCGCCGCCACGGCCGCGCCGGCCGCCGTGCCGCCACCCGCAGGCGGCCGGAGCACTGCCCGCCGCCGCCGAGCATCAGAGTACGCCATCCGAGCCTCGGGCTCTTCTCGCCGCCGCGCCGCGGGCTCACCAGCCCGCCGCCGGCCCTCACCGTCCTAGCCGTCGGCCGGCCTCCCCGCCGCCGGGCCCTCGCCGGCCTCCTTCGATTCACGCCGGAGGCCCGAGCTCTGTCCGCCGGCCGCCGATCCGGTGCAGCCGCCGCCCGATCGGATCGGGGCCAGGTCGCTCCCGCGGGCTGGGAACCCTAACGGCCCGCGCCCGTTTCGCCAGCCACCCGGCGCCCGTTAGCCCGTTCGCCCGCGGACCCGCTTTGACCCGCGAGGAGGTTGACCTCGTTTTCTTGCCAAGTCTTTTGTTGTTAATTTTGTTGTCTGATGCATTATTGTGATGGCTATAACTTTTACCGTGCTTGTCCGTTTTGTGCTTATGATATGTCAAACTGATCGTGGTGATGTGTACTATGTTTTGTTCCATTGTGTCATGCTTGTTTGAGTCCATCTAGGTATCTTAATCATCATGACAAGAGTGCTACATGTTATAATCTGCTGCTACTAGTTATTTTCATGCCATGTTTGAGATGTGATAACTTGGTGCATGTTTATCCAAATGAAGCAAATGATATGTTAAAATGTTCATCATGAGATGCTCTACATGTTGGTTGCTATAACATGCATGTTAGACTTCATATTGCCATGTTTATCTCTGTTGCAAAAGTGCATGTGGCTTTTATGTTTTTGTAACTTGTTACGAGATGCCTAGTTGAGGAGCTCGTTGCTATTGTTGTGTTTGTCCCCATGTCACATGCACATATGTTTTAGATTCCCCATCATGTGTTCTTTGCTGTGGTGCAAACCATTTGCCATGTTATGCTTTAAGATGTCTTAAACATGCTCGCAAACATGCCATGATAATGTTACTGTTTTAACACTTAATGAAATTTCACTAAGTCTAAAATCTGTAATATCCTGATACTATGTTTGCTTGTTGTCCTAGGCAAATCCATGTTAGTTTTGGGGTGGCCATTGATCATTCCTTGTTGTATAGTTGTCTATCCATCCATGCTCTCACATGCTCATTTGGGTTGCTGTAGCTTATTTAATTCTTGCTCCCAAGTTGCTATAAAATATTACTGACAGGTTTTTAGTGTCATGTTCAAAATGTTGAAGCTTGTTGCTATTGATCCATGCCTCCTATGGAGATGCTCCAGTGTAGTTGTTTGCTGTAGGATATGTCTACTTCATGTCCATGCTTCTTGTCACCATGTTTGAGTGCTGTAGAGTATATATTTCTTGCTCCAAAGTTGCTATGTGGTTGTTAATTTCAGCTTTGCATTGTTTCTTGTTTCGGGTGTATCTTTTAGCCCGTTGCTCCGTTTTGAGCGTGCCCTACATGAAACTTGTGTGGTTTTGCTTGTAGATTCATAAAATCATCTTCTTAACATGTTTGGAGTATGTTTGCTTGATGTTTGGGTGCATCTTGCACCGTTGCCATGCTTATCTTGTTTTGATCATATCTTCTAGACCATAGCTCCGTTTTAAACAAACTTTATATGAAACTTGACTAGAATTTCCTGTAGATTATCATGGTGCATGTTAACTTGCTGTTTAACAACTTTAACTTAAGGTTTGTTCAGTTCTGGACTAATTTCAAACTATGCATATGAGGACTTACCGATTTTGTCTTAAGTAGTTTCCGGCCTCATTTAAACTTGTTGTTCTTATGTTGTTTCTCTGTGCTTCCTGCCTTGCCATGTCTTGCTTCCTAAATAGACTTGTCTTGAATCCTACTTGCTTGAGCATATTGTCTTGTTCTTGTGATTGTTCTGGTGTGCTTCCTATGTTGTCAGGTTGTGCATCCAAAGTGCATCTGCAGTGCTTCTTGAGTGCATCATACATGCATCCTGTAGTTTGCGCATTGCACCTTGTTTGATTTCGTGCCTCGTGTGTTCTTGTGTTGAGTAGAGTCGGAAGCCGAGATCGAGTACGAGAACGAGGTTACTACCGAGGTTGAGAACGAGGAGCCGTCTTACGATCCCATCGACGACTCGACAGGCAAGATGACCTGACCCAGATATCATTACTATCTTTGCCTATTGCTAGAAGTCTCGCTCTTTAGCTTATTTGCCTCGATGCCCATGTTTGTTTGTCAGCCTCCTATCGTAACCATGAATCTGTCTAACCACCCAACCTATGCAAACCTTTGATTGGCTACGTAGGCTTCGCTCAGCCCTTCTTATAGCATTGCTAGTTGCAGGAGAAGATTTGAAGTTTCTTGCTTCATGTTGAAGCTTGTTGGGATATCACACTATATAAACTCTTATACTAAATCATCTATATATTGGTAATGGGTGGAAGGCTAAGCCTCTTGCTTGGTGATTTGTTCCTCTCATGCCGCCCTAGGAACCGTATAACCGGGTGTTATGTTCCTTGATTTTGCGTTCCTCACACGGTTGGGGTTATGGGACCCCCTCGATAACCCGCTTAGCGCTAAACCTTTTTCAGCAAGGCCCAACATTGGTACTCCATTTGCCTAATAACTAAAAACTTGCATAGGGACTATCTATCCCTTTTTATTAATCAACAACCCCCGGGCCGATGCTCCACATGAGTGTTGGTCCGAACTGAGCAGACTGCGGGGCCACCTTGGGGAAACCCGAGGTATTTGGTATTCACCTGTAGGATGACTCATCCGGTCGTGGCCTGAGACTAGATACGCACGGCTACTGTCAGGGTGTCGGCACGCTGGGAGGTCTTGCTGGATTAGTTTTACCTATGTCGGTATATCTTGAGCACGGGATTCCGAGGATACTCGGGCCTTCCCACCTTGGAGTTGCGACTCCGCGAATCGTGGGCTTGTAATGGGCCAAGTTGGAACACCCCTGCAGGGTTTTGAACTTTCAAAAGTCGTGCCCGCGGTTATGTGGCAGATGGGAATTTGTTAATATCCGGTTGTAGAAAACTTGACACCATGTTCAGAACACACTACAAGCTTGAGTACCGTGACGGTCATTTTCCGAAAGGGGTTCGGGAAGTGAAGACGGTGGGGTTATGATTGACATGCTTAGTTAGGATCACTTCGTGATCACTTTATGGCTCGTGGCACTTCTCTTCTCGCTCTCCACACGTAAGCTAGTGCGAGTGCTGCTGCAACCTTTTATTCTTTCTTCAGCCTTGTTCCACACCCAAGGCTTAGATAGTTCTGCTACCTGGGAACGGGATTGCTGAGTCCTCCATGGCTCACAGGTTCTACACCACACCAGATGCAGGTACTCAGGTGAACTACTCAGGTGACGGCACGAAGCTGTACTGGGAGTATGATGAAGAACGTAGCCGATACTATGTGCACTATCCCAATGATCAGTAGTGGTTTCTACTAGGGGCGATTCGAACTTGTGGTTTTATGTATTTTGGTATCTTTCATTTGGATCTTCACCCGTAGTCGGGTTGTGATGTTATTTGGATGATGATTTGCTTATGTAATGAATTGTGTGACGTGGCGAGTGTAAGCCAACTATCTCCTTTTGCAATTTCATCTCTATTTTTACATGAGTCGTGCAAAGATACCGAACTTGCGATCATTCCAGAATGGGCTTATACCTTTAAGTCGTGCCTCGACACGTAGGAGCTATAGTCCCATCCTGGGCATTACATGTGACTTCTCTCCTCTTTGGATAATAAGCATCTGGGGATAAGCTTTGATGTGCTCTCTCTCCCCTTTGTGTGATAAGCTTTGATGTGCTCTCTCTCTCTCCCCCTTTGACATGAATTTCCAAGAAGGGATCTTTTGGAGCATGAGTCAAGTAGGTTTGGTCCTTGAGTCACATTACAAAGCAACATGTAACTTTAAGATGCTAGTAGATGATAAGAATCATTGAGTGGAGCTGGAGCAGATATGCAAGATACAAATGGCAAAATGTTTGCTCAGTATTGAAATCGGTGAGGCCAATTCATTGTCATCGGTGACACCGAGTTGGCAGTGTCAAATATGACGCATATCGGTCAGACCTGGTTTGCCCTTATAGGTTGGACCGATGAACAATCTGGAATATAGTATTGTTGTTCGGCCTTGCCGAGAAGCAGAAATCGGTGAGATCGAGTTCAGTACAGAGGAAAGATTTTGTCATCTCAGCTCAATTAGGCAAATAAGATCTCACTAAGATTTGCAGGGAATTAAATGAAGGATTTGCAAAGAATTTGATGTAGAAATAACAGAGAAAACAAAAGAATTGTAGATGAAGTTTTTTTTTTGAAAGGGGAACAGGCAAGCAAAAGATAAATGCAAGAACATAGAGAAACACTAGAGAACTTTCATCTAGAAATGGTTGGCGACAGAGTCACCTATGTGAGAGTATATTGACTTAGGAGTCAAGTTAGACACTTGATCATAGGTCATACTCATCGTTTAAGCTCAAAATGGGGTTGCCATTTTTCATTTAAGTATTTTGATGTATTCTCATCTTGTTGAGCTGCTTTGACCCATGTCTAGGGGTAAAGCTTCTCTTAAGATGGAATAACATACCTTGGGCGATGGTGTTGATCTTTATCATGTAGTTGAACTTGTGTTGGATGCTTAAGGTTGATGTAGTTCATCAAGAGTTGGGAGCACCACTTGTAGTTTGAGTTCATCGACCTACATGGGTTAGATTTGCAAGGAAGAGCAGTTGTGTATCCAAAATGACAATCATGAAAATTTGATACCAAATGAAATTTAATATATAGAAATTGTCAAAGGATATATTAAACGGATTCATGCTTCCTTGTCTTCAACCACCATATTGTAGAGATTTGGTGATGTAGAGATTGCTTGGAATGTGAGTGAGTTGCAATCTCATAGATTTAGATTCATCCAAGTACCTACAAGGATTACATAACATGCAAGGGTACAAGTAGAGATCCAAGACATATGATCATCATCATAAGAGAAATATCAAGGATTAGTCAAAGGCTCATGCCTTGCATGCATCCAAATGGAGTTACTACTCCAAGTTTGAGGCATCAATAATGTTCAATTCACCTCTCATACGGCAAAATACTTTCTCATCAAGTGGTTTGGTGAATATATCCGCTAATTGCTGATCGGTACGAACATGTTTAAGATTAATGTCTCCTTTAGCAATATGATCTCGAATGAAATGATGACGAACTTCAATATGCTTAGTTCGAGAATGTTGCACGGGATTGTGAGCAATCTTAATAGCACTTCCATTATCGCAAAGCAATGGAACACGTTTCACATAGATCCCATAATCTTTAAGAGTTTGGGTCATCCAAAGTAATTGAGCACAACATGAACCGGCGGCAATGTATTCCGCTTCAGCAGTAGATAAGGTTACCGAGTTTTGTTTCTTGGAGGACCAAGACACAAGAGATCTACCAAGGAATTGACAAGTACCCAAAGTGGACTTTATATCAACCTTGTCTCTGCATAGTCCGAATCGGAGTAGCCAACAAGATCAAAAGAATACCTCTTAGGATACCAAATGCCAAAGTTCGGTGTGTGAATTAAGTATCTCACTATCCTTTTCACAACCTTAACATGACATTCTTTGGGGGTCGCTTGATATCGTGCACACATGCACACACTTAGCATAATATCGGGACGGGAGGCACATAGATATAACAATGAACCAATCATAGAGTTGTAAACCTTTTGGTCAACCAGTTCACCATCCTTAGTCAAGTCAAGATGTCCACTAGTTGGCATGGGTGTATTCATACCTTTGCATTCTTGCATGTTGAACTTCTTGAATAAGTCCTTGGTATACTTTGTTTGAGAAACAAAGGTACCCTCATTAGTTTGCTTGATTTGTAAACCAAGAAAGAACTTGAGTTCACTCATCATAGACATCTCAAACTTCTCTGACATTAGTCTTCCAAACTTTTCACTAAAAGAGGGTTAGTCGAGCCAAATATGATATCATCAACATAAATTTGGCACACAAATAGTTCACCATTACCTCTCTTAGTAAAAAGTGTTGAATCAATTCTCCCAATTTCAAAGCCTTTTTCAATAAGGAACTTGGTCAAGCATTTATACCATGCTCTAGGAGCTTGTTTGAGACCATAAAGAGCTTTGTGAAGCTTGTAAACATGATTAGGTTTCTTGGGATTAACAAATCCGGGAGATTGTTTAACATAAACTTCCTCCTTAATTTCACCGTTGAGAAAAGCACTTTTAATGTCCATTTGATATAAGGTGATATCATGATGATTGGCATAAGCAAGTAAGATGCCTATGGACTCAAGTCTAGCAACGGGGGCATATGTCTCACCGTAATCCATACCTTCGACTTGAGTGTAGCCTTGGGAGACGAGAAGAGCCTTGTTGTGTATAACTTTTCCATCTTCATCTTGCTTATTGCGAAACACCCATTTGGTACCAATGATGTTGTGGTTGTTGTCGGGTTTCTCAACCAATGTCCAAACTTGGTTTCACTCGAAGTTATGTAATTCCTCGTGCATAGCATTCACCCAATCCGGATCATCAAGAGCGTCTTCAACCTTCATAGGTTCAAGGTTAGATATGAAAGAGTAATGTTCACAAAAGTTAGCTAAACAAGATTAGAGCGAGTGATTCTCCCGGTTTGCATGTCATCATAGAGTTTTTCTATGGGATCATCTCTAGAAATTCTAGCTCTAACTCGTGAGAGCTTTTGTTTGGGTCGGGTTGGAACATCCTCTTCATTTTCTTCTTCTTCTTGTCCTTCTTCATCGTTGTTGGTGTTGTTGTCCTCTTGTGGAGGTGGAGAGGGAGGTCGATGAGGTTCATCTTGATGCACTTCCTCGTCTCCTTCATCTTGGCGTGTTCTACTTGTGGACGCCTCCAAGTCAACTTGTGGTTCACCTTGTCGTGAAGTTGAGGCTTCCACTTGAATGGACAAAGTACTCTCCTTCACCTCCGTTGGGCGAATCTTGCCAGTAGAAAAGTCTTGTATTGCTTCCAAAGGGTCTTTGCTCCTACATCAATTATCAATTTCTCTACTTGCGAGCCATTAGATTCATCAAACTTCACATCTACCGTCTCTTCAACCTTCGGGTGAAATTGTTGTAGACACGGTAAGTGTGAGAGTTTGAGCCGTAACCGAGTAGGAAACCTTCATGAGATTTAGGAGCAAATTTCGAATGACCATGCTTGTCAAGACTGTAACACTTTGAGACAAATACTTGAAAGTATCCAACTTGGGGTTTGTTACCGGTGAGAAGCTCGTATGTAGTTTTGCCGAGAAGCTTGTGAAGATATAGTCGGTTTATAGCATGACAAGCTATCTCAACCGCTTCCGCCCAAAAGTGTTTTTGCATCTTGTACTCATCAAGCATCGTTCTCTCCATCTCGATGAGTGTCTGGTTCTTCCTCTCAACAACTCCATTTTGTTGAGGTGTGTACGTAGCCGAGAACTCATGTGAAATCCCTTCTTCATCAAGAAAGGGATCCACATTGGCGTTCTTGAACTTCGTTCCGTTGTCACTCTGAACCTTCTTGATCTTCACTTCAAATTGAGTTTGGGCCTTCCTAGCGAAGTCCTTGAAGATATTTTGGACCTGCGATTTATCATCAAGAAAGAACACTCACGTGAATCTTAAAAAATCGTCAACAATGACTAAACCAAACGAGTTACCACCGAGACTCTTGTAGGCATTGGGACCAAAAAGATCCATATGGAGTAACTCAAGTGGTCTTCTCGTGGTCATGATGTTCTTCACGGGATGACTTCCTCCAACTTGTTTTCCTGCTTGACAAGCACTACAAAGTCTATCCTTGTCAAATATAACATCTTTAACACCAAGGATATGATCACCTATAATAAGCTTATCAAGATTTCTCATGCCAACATGACCTAACCTTCTATGCCACAACCAACCTTTAGAAGATTTAGCAATAAAACAAGTGCAAGGTTGGGCTTTCTTAGTGAAATCAACAATGTATAGGTCACCTCTATGAATTCCATTAAAGACCATGTTATGAATATCTCTGTGAAATACTAGGCAATCAACATGAGTAAATAGCACATTTAAACTAAAATCAGCTAATCTAAACACGGAAGAAGGTTATAGCCTAGATATTCAGCAAGCATGCCATTTTTCATAGAGCTATCGTTGGATATGGCCACCTTACCAAGGCCAACAACTTTACACTTAGAGCTGTCACCAAAGGTAACATACTTTCGTGGACCATCGTTTCTAGCAAGCTCATCAAACATGTCCTTATCTCCTGTTATATGATCCGTACATCCACTATCAAGAACCCAGTCCTTTTCTCCGGCTCCGCGACCACGAAGATTAGCCATAAGATCAAAGTGTCTTATTTGCTCATCAAGGTCAAAGTCACTATCATCATCCTCATCATAATATCCATGTTCAATATCGTGTGGTGATTGATCATTACCTAGAGAGAGTGATTCATTACTTATGTGATCATGACAATGTTCATTTTTATGAATTCTAATGACTTCCGAGATGATATTACTAATGATTCCTACATCTCCTTTGGCTCACATAAGGTCACGAAGCTCAAATAGACAATCATCAAACTTAGGATCACTAGTGTTCATTTTATTTAAAGCAATGGACTTTTGAAGGATCACATCTAGATTTTTCAAAGAGTAGTCTAGAAATCTTTCCCTCAAGAAATTTCCATATAGTATAAGCACATTTGGAAGTTGGTAAGCAAACAAGCAAATTTCTAGACAATCCTCTAGTGATAAGATCAACAGTGTTCATTCCCCCAAATGTAGCTCCAAGTGTCATTCCTCTAGTGATAAGCACATTTGGAACTCTATATGGCTTGATGGAGGAGTAGTGTTCATTCCCCCAAATGTAGCTCCAAGTGTCATATGAGTCTAAGTACTCTGATTGTCTCATGGAAATGCAAATGTCTTCCATCTGTAGAAACTCCTCATATGCTTTAGTTGTCAAAGGGAGAAAAAATAAGTCATGTAAGTACTCAGTCTGCAGTACTTGCTTTACAGTGAGTTGAGGGTTTCTGACAAAAGAGAACAAGTGAGGGAATTGGTGTTTAAGAATTGCCTGACTCCATAAGACTTCCCAGAAGAAAACACTAACTCCATCTCCCACATTACATCTGGCAATGGCTTTGTATTGATCAATGAGAGCTAAATTTGATTTCCACCAGAAAGACCCTATTGGACTTCCCCCTGGTAATCTCCCATCATTATAGTATGATTCCCAGATAAGATTGACCCATGGGATATCATGTCTGTTGAAAAATTTGTGTAGGTTTTTCATGAGCAGTGTCTTGTTGTGTGTGTAGATGTCTAGCACTCCTAGACCTCCTTGATCTTTGGGTCTACACACTGTTTTCCATGCTACTAGAGCATGTCTTTTGTCCTCCATATCAGGTCCTCTCCAGAGGCAGTGTCTCAAGTATTTGATGATCTGTTTTTGATTGTAACAGGTATGTCCAGACAGCACATAAAGAATATTGCTAATGATGTCATCACTGACTTGACCAGCAGAAGTTTACCAGCTTGTGTCATCAATGTAGAGATACCAGCCACTCTTTTTGCAATCCTGTGCACCACAGTTGGTTTGGAGATCCCCAAGGGCATGCCAAGGTAGGTAAATGGGAACTGACCTCTAGCACATTGCAAGGTGTTAGTAAAAATATCAACCCTGTCCTCAGAAATGTTCAAAGGTACCATGACTGATTTACCATAATTTACTCTGAGCCCAGTTGCAGTGGCAAAAGAATTCAAAAGTGCTTTCAAACAGAACAATTGTCTAGCATCAGCTTGCATAACCACCAGAGTGTCATCAGCATATTGTATAATTGGGAAATGTGGGCATGACCTGATTTGAAGTGGAGGAGTGATCAAGTTTAACCTCATTGCTTTGTTAAGGATGGATTGCAGTAGATCAGCAGCTAGTACAAAAACCAAAGGAGAGTAGGGGTCTCCTTGTCTTACTCCTCTTTTTATGTAATTTTTTTTACCAGGTACCCCATTCAGTAATACAGCAGAGGATGCAGTTGTGAACAGAGATTGCATCCAAGAAATCCATTTCTCTCCAAACCCTTTTGCTCTGAATATATCAATAATTGCATCATGTTCAATTGTATCAAAAGCCTTCTCAAAATCCAATTTGATTACTAGGATTTCCTCTCTAGATTTATGACATTGGTGAATGTATTCATAGGCCCATCCTAGGCAGTCCTGGATCACTCTATCTTTAAGGAAGCCATATTGGTTAATATGCACCATTTGTAGAATAACTTTTTGTAATCTATTGGCTAGCAGTTTTGTGATGATTTTGAGGACACTATTTAGCAGTGAGATAGGCCTGAAGTCATTGGGTGAGGCTGGTACTTCTGTTTTTGGAACTAGAGTAATGTATGAGGAATTAATGCTCTCAAGATTTACCTTCTCAGCATGGAAAGCTGTGATAATCTCAAAGACATCAGCCTTAATAATATGCCAGCAGCTTTCGATAAACTCATTATTGAAACCATCTGGCCCTGGTGATTTATCTGCAGGTAGCTTTTTGACCACATCTTCAATTTCTTCTTGGGAGAATGGTTTTTCTAGGTCACTGAATTGTTGTGGATCCATAGTGTTTTCATAGAGATCTCTCAGATCAAAGTGCATTGAGTGCCCATTAGATTGTCCCAATCTGGTTTTAAAAGCTTCCCATAGAATTGCAGCCTTGCCATCATGCTCTGTTACTTCCACTTGGTCCTTGTTTAATAGCATAGCAATCTTATTGTGCCTGTGGTTAATAGAAGCAGAAGTGTGGAAGAATTTTGTGTTCTCATCACCAAACTTAACTCCTTTAATTTTACCTCTTTGTTTCCAGTAAATCTTCTGATCATTGAGCACAGTTAGCAAATGTTCCTTTAGCATAGTTCTGCAGTTATTTTCATAAACTGATAGGTCTCTGTATTCTTCGATCATGTCCCAAAGAAAGATACAGTCATTCAGGTCTGAGATTTGCTTCTTATGGCAGGCAATGTTTTTGGACCATAGCTTAAGTGCTCTTCTGACATTTTTGAGTTTAGCATTGATCTTTTTGGCACAGTCAGTATGGCCCACTGGTATATTCCAAGCTGTTTCAACCACCTGTTTAAAAGAGTTGTGGTTAATCCAGTAGTTTTCAAATCTGAACACCTTTGACTTTGGGATATTTGTGCCAATTTTAATCATGCATGGAAGGTGGTCAGATATTGGTTTGGCCATGGGAAGGGCCAAAGTATCTGGGTAACTAGTCATCCAAGCAGCAGAGGTGAAGAACCAGTCTAGTTTTTCTAAGAGAGGGTTTGCTTGCATATTTCTCCAGCTGAACTGTCTGCCTTTGAGAGGGAGTTCAATTAAGGCCAGTTCACAAATAGCCTCATTGAACATAAGCATGTCATTAACATCTCCTCCAGGCCTGTTTCTGTCTTCAGGTGTTCTGATGAAGTTGAAGTCTCCCATGATAATCCAATCCACTTCATTAGGCATTTGAATATTACCAAACCAGTCAATGAACTCAATTTTTTCTTCATGATTGCAGGGGCCATAAATGTTTGTTAGAATCCAGCTTTTAGAAGATGATCTACATGTGAACTCAATTGAAAGGGAGAACTTGTTTTGAAACACTAGTTCTCCATTAAATAAGGATCCATTCCAAGCAGTGAGAATACCCCCTGAGGCCCCAATAGATGGTAGGAATTCAAATTTGTTGAATCTTTGAGGGCAGGCTTTATGAATGTAAGTTAAGTCAAAGACTTCTTTCTTAGTTTCCTGTAAGCATACAATTCCAGCAGCACTTTCCTCTATTTTCTGTCTAATGGCCAGCCATTTGTCTGAGGAATTAATACCTCTCACATTCCAATTTAAGATATTCCAGGTCCTATTGTTATTCATTAGAAACTAGTAGGATGATTAATTGATCCACAGGGTCCATCCCCTGGTTACAGCCCCAAGCCAGAATGGTAGTTAGGTACATATATAAAGCAAAATATCTTGATTCAGAGATAGTGTTACACCATTTAGCAGATATATAGGGCCAGGAAATCCCCAACAACCAGAGATGTGAGTCAAATATTTTCTCAGCATGAGATAAAGCAGTATTGACTCCCGGAGCATAAAAACACAACTGTCTTTTCAGTAGTACATTGTGGTCATTCAAAAGATACCATTCAGTGCATGCAATCATTGAGGAGAGTTTACAGATTTCTCCAAACATGTGACATCCTTGAACCAAAAGAGGATAACAGATCATGCTGTTATCTAATACATTTTGATATAGTAGATACATCATCAGACTAATTTTTGCTGGTTGTGCCCCTAGTGACCTTGGATTCCTGGGCCACCTCTTCTTGCCCCTTCCTCTTTGGTTTCTTCGACAACTTCTCCTGGAGCTCCTCCTCAGCAACCTTACAAAAAGACTTGGTCAGGTTTTTAACCACTGAGTGCTGGATAATTGGGGGCAAAGAATTGCATGGTAGACAAGATTTTGCATCACAAGATTTTCTTCTAAAGCCTTTATTATCTTTTTTAATTCTATCACTCCTTCTTACCTCAGTTTCTACCAGAGGTTCTTTGTCTCTCCTTTTCCTGGAGATGGCCTCTCCAAGTGGCAGAGTTTTGTTTGGAGACACCTGTTGAAGAGGGCTACTAGCCCCAGTGGAGGAGTGTGCAGCAGGACTGATGCCTTCATTCTCCTTGCCCAGCACAAGATTGAAGTCCTTGCAGGTTGGTGCCTGGGAGGTGTTACACTTATCAGGGATATGAAAGAGCATTGTCTTTTCTTGTTCACAATTAGCAGTCAACAATTTCCAAATATCAGATTTGAGCAAGTGCATAGTCCAGCCAAATTTGTCAGGTGTCAACAGCAAATGGATTATGAAGTTGAACCAACTTACTGGAATTTCAATTTTGAAGGTTTGCTTTGCTCCTGGGGTTGCTGGTGCAAAATGTTGTATCCAAAGGTCCAGTCCTTTTTCAGAAATTAAGTGAGAGCCATCAATGATTTGCATAGCATGTTCATGAGCCAATGAATGAAATTCAAGTAAAGAGGGGGAGCCTGGTAGTGAAAAAGTCCCATAGTTACCTTTGGGGCTTGCTTGTGAGGAAGACCCAATTGGTGGAGTGGGAACATCTGCCTTACCCTTGATATCTGTAAGAATGGTCTGTTGCTCAGAGCTGGGGTCTACATTGTCAGAAATATTGGCAGGAATATTAGCTGTCAGCAAATTTTGCTCTGCAACATCCTCATTAAGGTTTGGCTGAGCAGGTTCTATGGCTAAAATGAGAGGCTGTTCCTCATTGGGTTGCTGCAACTGAACATCTTCCTCCTCTTCCACAGCATTATATGCTAGAGCAATGTTGAGAAGACCTTGGCCCATTGGAGGAGCAAGAGAAGCCTGGTTGACCTCCTCACTTGCTGAATGTGTTAGGGAAAGGAGACCATTAGAGAGTGAAACAGTAGTTGTGATGCTACTGTTGGGGGGACCATCTTCAGGCAGTACTGGAATTGCCACTTGGAGTTGCTCTGGAGGTCCAGGAGCTGGCTGTTGAAAAGCCCAGTGATCCTCTTGTTCAGCCTGATCATCCCAAGCATCCCAGTCATCATTTGGGGCATGGATATTGTGATTGGGCAGTGGTTGAAACCCTGGGAAATCATTAGCATTCATTGGGACTGGGTGGGGATCTACACCCTCAGGTGGGAATGGGTCCTCATCAGCAGGCCCCCCAGCCAGCATTTCTTCTAGCAGAACTTCAACAGAGCATGTCCAAGATTCTTCCTCAAAATGCTCCCCTTCAGACCATCTAATGCTTTTTGGAATATCCTCTAGCTCAGTAACTCTAGCTTTAACTAGGATCTTACCCTTCAGGGCATCCTCTCTCTCCCAGCTTATGATTTTGCCCCATTTGGAGATTGCAGAAGCAATATCTTCAGTATTGCAGAAGTCAAAAGGAACACCCACAAACAATAACCAGCAGACTCTGTTAAATTGCACTCTGCGTCAGTTTCTACCTTGGTCATGTTTGTTAAAGGAGATAAAGACATCCCCAAACTCATGCGGACTCTGACGAACGAGCCTGTCTCTGTCTCTGACGTGCACAAACTTGACATAAGCCTCCCCAAAGGGGCAGGGCTGAATTTCTCTGAAACCTACTTGTTGAACTCCTTGGAGAAACTCTTCTAGAACTTCACGAACATTAGGGAATAATAACTCGTTCGGGTGCGGGTGGATGTTCGCAATCGCCCACTCTTTGTGTCGCCGAGGACGATGGGGAACGATTGCTCTAGAAACCCCATTGCGGCCTTCAATCACTTGTATCTGGAAACCATGCGGGACGAAAGGCTGGGGGTCGATAGGGATGTTGGCCATCGACGACTCAGGCGAGGAAGTTGGAATCACTTTGTCCGACAGCAATGGCAGCACCGGCGAGCTTGCCAATGAAGGAGCAGAGTTGGTGGCAGAGAAGGAAGGCGTAGTGGAATGCGAGGAGGCAAGCGACGGTCTCGGCTAAAAGTTTGTGTAAAAATCCTTTACCAGTTCCGAAAATGAGGGAACCTGCCGAATTTGTGCCGCCGGCCCACAGCAACGGAACCATGTCTCCACCTCGCCTTCGGCCCAAGCCTAAGCAGGTGGGCTTTGGAAAGAGCCGACGCGAATAAAAGGCCAAATCCCAGGCAACTTGGGGGTAGAGCAGAAACGTGCTATGTGACCGTTTTTTCCGCATGCACGGCACCTAACGTGGTTACGTGCATGTGAACGTTGCACGATCATGTGCTCCATCATAGGTTTGTCTTGACCACGATTAAGGAGTAATAAGTTGTTGTTATTGCCTTGAGTAACGCCCTCTTGAATGGGCCCCGATAATCTATCGAAAACAGATCGACCTTCTCTGACCACCGTGGAGTAACTCCGGTGATCACCGTGGCGTTGAGCAATGGCCTTGCCGGCTCTGCCCACCAAGGTCCATTCCTTGTCAAGCTCATCATAGAAAAGAGCTTCTTCTCTTTGCCAATTAGGACCACCAAAATTCCACAGGTTAAAGACTAGCTCAAACTCTTTCTCAACAATTTTTCCCGCATTGTAAATTTCAAAGCCCACAGCTTTTGAAGCAACGGAGAACTTGTAGGTTCTATCCTTGAAGAAACGAACACGAAAGCCTTGTGCATAACCCCCAAACATAGCGTGAAGAGAGATACTAACCGTATGCACATTGAGCCTGAAAGAAGCACGGCAAAAAGAAACCACCATGGTGAATTCCTTATGATGAAAACCCGGAGAGAACACCACAGGATGCCCAAACTTGGCCTTCATTTCCGCTTGAAACTTCTTGCCCCGGTCAAAGTTGAGGGCAAAAGGTGCCATGATGAGGTTGGGGGTGGCCACCAGCGCCGGAGTGGCCGCTGGTAGGGGAGTGTGGCCGCCGAGGCCGGAGTGGCCATCGGCGCAAGGAGGAGGCGCTAGGAGGAGGCGCTAGGAGGAGGAGGCGCTTCCACCATGTTCTTCACGTGGCAATGTAAAACTTAGGATTGAGGGAAGCTGCTCGAGTAATAAATGGTGTGTTGATGATGAACTCCTTGCTCTTGTGCTTCAAATGATAGTCTCCCCAACACTCAACTCTCTCACACAGATTTGGAAATGGTGGAAAGATGATTTGAGTGGAAAGCAACTTGGGGAAGGCTAGAGATCAAGATTCTTGTGGTAGGATTGGAATATCTTCGTCTCAACACATGAGCAGGTGGTTCTCTCTCAGAAAATGAGTAGTGGAACTGTAGGCACGTTCTGATGGCTCTCTCTCTGATGGAGATGGGGTGGAGGGGTACATATAGCCTCCACACAAAATCTAGCCATTACACACATTTGACCCAACTCGGTCAGACCGAATAAATGAACTCGGTTAGACCAAAGCAGTTCAAAATGTGAACGTTAGGTTTTCCGGTGGGACCAACATGATCAACTCGGTGAGATCGATGTGCTAGGGTTAGGGTAAACCTCATCTCGGTTTGATCGATTACGCAAACTCGGTGAGACCAATTTTGGTAATAGGCTAACAAAAAGTTGGTCAAGCAAACTCGGTGGGACCGATTGCATATCTTGGTGAGACCGAAATAATTGCAACATGTAACAGAGAGTTTGCAAGCCCATCTCGGTGAGACCGAGATCACATCGGTGAGACCGAACTGATTAGGGTTTCTGGTAGTGGCTATGTCAAGTGAACTAGGTGGCTCTAGATAGATCAAATCGGTGGGGCCGAGTTTGACTTTAGGTTTAGGACATATGTGGAAAAGAGAAAGTGGTTGAGGGCTTTAGAGCATATCACTAATCACTTTGAGCAAGTAGACCATTAAGCAACACCTCATCCCCTTTTAATTGTATTGGCTTTCCTATGGACTCAATGTGATCTTGGATCACTAAAGTAGAAATGAAGAGTCTTGAGCTTTTGCCAATCTTTGTCCTTAGCTTCTGGAAGGGGTTCCATATCCTCTTGTCCTGCCACTCTACTGTTGAATTCATCTGAAATATATACTAGATAAAAATATTAGTCCAACAAGAGATATGTTGTCATTAATTACCAAAATCACCCAGGGAGCACTTGTGCTTTCCAGATGGCATACCAAAATCGAGCCTACTCAGGTTTCGGCTGGCACACTCAGAGGGTGCTTACTCCTAAAGAGGAAAAAGTGTTCTCAGAGGCCACTATATTCTTTGTGGGTACCATCATCAACGTGCTAGGTGGCAAGTTAGTTGATGCATATTTCCATATTTGAAATGCCAAAGAACCGAGCGATGCACTTGAATCCAGGTTTGACACCGACCAAATACGAGCAGGAATTTCATCCGTATCATTGCACACCTCCATCCTTGCACATCGTATTGAGGCAACATCGTTCGTGTTGGTTCGCTCTGCCACCACTGCAGCACCTCGCCATCGTGGTCTAACGACACCACCATCACATTGCCACCGCGAGCACCACCACGATGCCTAGTTGCCACTAAAGCCTATTGCCTCCATGGACCGACCACTGCAAGCCCACCCAGATCTAGATACCATAAGTGGATCTAGATCCTTCGACTGCTGCAAGCGTGGCAGTACTATCGGGTAGTGCTCGACCCTCCACCATCGTCGCCGAAGCTTCACTGCATCTTGCCGCCAAGATTATCGCTGAAAAAATCCGTGTTGCCGAGAGAGAGAG
>LR738710.1:678567098-678595286 GCA_902687465.1 Secale cereale | reverse complement strand
AGAGAGAGAGAGAGAGAGAGAGAGAGAGAGAGAGAGATGTGCCGCCACTGTGGTACTGCCCAGGCTTCACCCGATAGTGTCCCTCAGAGGCGGACAGGGAGAGGCCAGGGAGAGGGGAGAGTGAGGAGGGCTCGCGGCGGGAGGGCTAACCTACATATAATCACTCTCAATAAAACCAAGTTTTTTTCTTTCGAATTTACAGTTCATCCGGTCATATCCGGGCAAAATTTGGGCGGTCAAACCGGTTAAATTGGTTAAAATGTGGTTTTGGACTAAATTTACCCGGTTTTGAGACTTGAAAGACCAAATATGTACGAAAAAAATCTCGAGGGACCAAGTCTATAGTTTTGAGAAACTAAAGGGTCCAAAAACATACTTTTCTCTATTATAAAAGAGGAATTGAACAATCTTCGGGTATGGACTATGGAGAGTTGGAGACCAAAGAACGTTAGAAAACCCCAGAGTTGAACTGGATCAAATCAACATAGGTGAAGCTCTTGATGTGTTGCTAGTCCTAAAATCAAACAACCCTTAGTTGAGTGAGACTTAGCAATACTGTTATTTATATTTTTTTAAAGAAGTCTACGATTCACCCGTGTGATAAAGTGACAAGCTATCGAATAAATATGAAATATCCACAAGCATTTTGCGCATGAAATGAGGACAATACAATATGATAAACACATATAAATCCCATTCCACACACTCAACCAGGGGTGATGTGAAATCTTCAAGCACTCCTTCCACTTTTTACTTTTTCTTCCCAGCTTGATTGAGTCACTTAGCTATGCAATAATTAGGGCACACATGTGCCCTAGACAAACCCGATGTAATCCATGTTTATCTAGTTGAGGCATGTTCAATTAGATATGAACTCGTCGGGGCTGTTTTCTCGAAGAAAAAAAAGCTGATGAAGCTGACGTGTGTACCCATTGTACATTTTTAATTTACAAATAATAAAATCTATGATTTTTTTTAAATATGTACGAGTATGTATGATTTATTAAGAAAGAAGAGGGAAAGATACCCCAAATCCACGGTTACGCGAAATATTTACATGCGGATTTATCCGGCATCACCCAAGATCTTACCTATGCGGACTACTCGCTCCTGGCCTACAAGGTCCACATCAAAACCTAATACATCACCTTTAAGTAGATTTGCCTTCGCCTTTACCCTACCCGCCTCGCAAATCCGCTGAACGGTCCGGGATATTGATGGAGTCGTCCATTAAACACAATATTGTTCCGAAGTTTTCATATCATCCACATCTCTAGAAAGCGCTTAGCCCTTGTTGACTTCCGGTAGGTTATACATATACAAACAAAAAAGGGAAGAGCTTGTGAACAGCCGACTGATCCAACACCGCGCTCCCGCCATCTTGAGCGTGTGACGCGTGTCCCATGTGTGGCCCGCTACTACATCTTTAGTGTAATTTTTCTGTAACAACATCCGTGTTGCAAAAGTACCTTCCGTAACAACACCGATTGGACAAAAAAGTGGAGACGTAAAAAAATTATGCAACAAGACGCGTGTTGCAAAAAAATGCAAAAAGACCTTTGTTGCAAAATAGATCACAAGACCTCTGCTGCAAAAAATATATATTTGCAACACTACCCTCATTGCAAATATTTTTGCAACAAGGATTGTGTTGCTAAAGGAAACTTGCAACACACCCTCTGTTAAAAATGAGGACAACACTAAGCCACGAGATACAATGGATCTGACGACTCGCAACCCAACGGACTCTTTAAAAAAATCCGCGTGCTAACGCGTAGCACGTTCCAAAAAAAAATCTGCAACACAAGACATGTTCGCTCGTACGACACGTGCCCCATGTGACATGTGCCCCTGACTCCTCGTGACCCTCCTCTAATTTTTCTGCAACAACTTCAATGTTGCAGAAGTTCCCCCCGTAACGTAATATATGTTGCAAAAAAGTGAAGATAATTTTTTTCAACAAACCTCGGTTATAAAAAAACTGAAACTAGACCTCATTTGCAAAAAAAAAATGCAACACAGGATGTGTTTCAGAAAGGTAAATAACGGTTTCGACGTTTTGCAACAAGCATCCTGTTGCAGGACTTGTTCCGCAACACCGCCTTTACTGCAGAAGGGAGGCGGCGCTTGTGAGTGGATTGATCAGATGGATATCCCACGTCCACCCAACGGCCAGCAAGGGTAAAAAAGTCCTACGATTGACCCGTGCGATAATGACGAGCTACCAAATAAAATGTCTGCAAGCATTTTGCACAAGCAACTAGGACAAAACAATGATGATAAACACACATAAATCCGATTCCACAGACTCAACCAAGGGTAATGTGAAATCTTGAAGCGCTCCTTCCACTTTGGTTCCACTAATCCTCAAGTAATCAGATGACCTTCGTCACACGGCCCTTTACAACGCCACGGGTGGGCTACGCGTCCAGACCACCCTCCCGTCGCCGAAGCCGCACGCGATCCTAGCCGGCCGCGACAAGGCAGGCGCGGCCTCCGCCAGCGGCACGGCAGGCGCCACGGCCTTCCTGGCTAGCCGACTGTCCGCGGTGACCACGGAGCAGCGGCAGAGCGGGCACTCGGGGCGCAGCAGCAGCCACCTGCCGATGCACTCGTCGTGGAACCCGTGCCCACAGCCCGACAGCACGCGCACCAACACCGCCGATGGCTCGGAGTCGCCGGAGCATCCCGCCGCTCCGACCAGCTCCGACAGGCACACCGCGCACTCCTGGGACGACGCCGCCGCCGCCACCACGGCGCTCGTGGCATCCTCGGGCCGGTCGCCGCGCGACGACGCCAAGGCAAGAATCCCTGCCGTGGCCGCGGCTGCCACACCGGCGACCACTGCGCCGGCAATAGCGATCATGGAATCCTTTTGCGCCTGGGCGTGCGTCGATCGGTGTTAGTGCGTATGATGAAGAGGAGAGGTCGGCGGGTGCATCGGCCGGTGATGGTGTGCGTGGTATATAGGCAAAGAGGTCGACGGGAGGTGGCACGACGTGGATGCATCAACGCGCGGGTGCGGAGGAGCACATCACAACCGAAAGCCCCCGCCCGACATGCACGAAAGCGACCTCCTGCCCTTCTTTCTCCGATGCTTAAAGAAAGGGATATATGCGCATTAAGGGAGCCAAACCAGTCGTTGACGACGTTCGTTGCAGACATGCTTTGCATGATCAGACCTTAATCTCTTTTTTTTTTCCAATGATGAGGTCTCAATTATGCGCGCACACTTATATTAGTGAGATTATATGTTTAAATATAGTTGTGCATACACTTCACTACTATAATAAATAAGCTAATTACGTAAGTGGTTGGAGATTAAGGGTATAGACATACAAAAAGATGAAACTGAGTGCTACTAAATGTTTTTCCATATCCACCACGAAAGGGTTCTCTAAGGCGGTAAGGGGCGATTGCGGCTCCTACGCTAGGGTTAGGGTTCCAGCTTCTCGGGGGTGGTTGGGATCTAGCAGCGGTCGGAGGAGACGGCGCTCTCCTTGATCGCGGGCTGGGAGCGTTTTGTTCTTGGTTGTGGATGGCGTCCACGACCGGGACGGAGGATGGCAAGGCGGTGGGGACGGCGCGGGTCGTTGTGAATACTCCAAGGGCAGCGGGATTGAATCTGGTGGCGGGGACGACGGCGTCCTCGGCTCCGGGGGCGATCTTGACGGCGGCGAAAACACCAAAGGCGCGTTGTAGCGGTTCTGCTACCGGGGGTTCATCGCGATCTCCTGCGGGGAGCGAAACCCCTGATCCCACATCGAGCTTGTCCGCGCGGTTGGGGGGGGGGGATGGTGCTGATGGAGAAGGAGGCCGGGGGTTTTTTTCTTTGAAGATCCAGAGGCAGGGATGGCCAAAGTGTACGCGATGGTCTGCCATGGGTAAGGTCTACTCATCTCGCCTAACAAGACGGTTCTAGAGAGGACAATGCAGCGGGCCTGGGGTCTGCATCGGGAAGCACAGTTCAGGGATATGGGTTCCAACACTTTTGTGGTGCATTTTGGAAGCGAAGGAGATTACAAACATGCTCTGAACAATGGCCCATGGCAGTTCGATTTCAGCGTCCTGGTTCTGAAGGAGTACGAGGGGAAGACGAGGCCATCGGCGATGGTTTTTGATTCTGTGGACATCTGGGTCAGGGTGATAGATCTCCTGCCGAATAAGAGGACAGAAACTTTCGGGAAGGCATTAGGAAATTGGCTCGGTGAGGTGGTGAAAGTTGATGTGGATGCATATGGTTTTGCAAGAGGCAATCAGTTGCGGGTCAGGGCCAAGATAGCAGTGTTTGAGCCTTTGGTCAGAGGTTTCTACTTGAAGCAAACGAAGGAGGACAAGCTGGGGACATGGTTTGATTTTTACTATGAGAAAGTACCGCATTTCTGCTTCGAATGTGGACGACTTGTGCATGGAAAGAGGGGATGTGAGCCGCCTGTGGACTCCTCATCTCAATGGGGTGGCTGGCTGCGGGCATCCCCGGGCAGGTCTGGTCCTAAGGATGGGACCGGTGGTGGTGCATCGGGAAGCACTAATAGTTTCAGCAACTCTCAGGTTGGGGATGAAGGGAGTGGGAGGCAGCGTCAAGACGGTGCTCGAATTCGTGATATCCCAACAAAGAGGTACCTAAGCACCGACTTCTCCCGTTCTGATGGACACCGCACTGGCGGCTATGGAGAACGGCGAGATGGGGAAGTAAACAGTCTGAATAAGGGCCACGGAGCTCACCGGGCGGTACATGCTCGGGATCTAAGGAACAATCTAGAGCAGCGGAGAGAGCATGATCTGAGGGACAGGCTGCTGGACAGAAACTCTCAGCGGGAGCGCGGTTTTGCAAGGGATATGTCCCGGGACTTAAAAGGAAAAGACAGTGTGGGGGGCTCCTCGAGCGCGCACTTTGCTGATGGGCAGGGCCGGTTTGGGCTGTATGGTGAGTCCAGCATGCATGAGCAGCGTGGGAGGCGAAAGGTTTACTACGTTAAAAGATATAGACATGGATCAGGGCAGGATGAAGTGATGGCTCGGCGGGACAGAAATGAATATGAGAGCAGAAAACGAGGACCATGGGAAGTGTGGGTGGCAAAGGGTGAAGTGGACAGACAAGAGGGACATGATGCCTTCGTTCGCGATACTCGACGTAAAACGTCGACAGTGTTTGATCGCATCTCTGTTGACAATGGTACATCGGCGGACCCTGGGACCCAGGGCCGCCGGGAGCAATGAATATCCTTGCCTGGAACTGTCGGGGACTGGGGTTGGACTCGACAGTGGGCGAACTGCGCGACCTGATTAGGTCTCACAACCTAGCGGCGGTGTTTCTGAGTGAAACTAAGAAGTTTTGGGGAACGTAGCAGAAAACAAAAAAAATTCTACGCATCACCAAGATCAATCTATGGAGTCATCTAGCAACTAGGGAGAGGGGAGTGCATCTACGTACCCTTGTAGACCACGAGCGGAAGCGTTCAAGAGAACGGGGGTGATGGAGTCGTACTCGTCGTGATCCAAATCACCGATGATCCTAGCGCTGAACGGACGGCACCTCCGCGTTCAACACACGTACGGAGCGGGGACGTCTCCTCCTTCTTGATCCAGCAAGGGGGAGGAGAGGTTGATGGAGATCCAGCAGCACGACGGCGTGGTGGTGGAAGTAGCGGGATTCCGGCAGGGCTTCGCCAAGCGCAACCGGAGGAGGAAGGTGTGTCACGGGAGGGAGAGGGAGGCGCCAGGGCATAGGGTGCGGCTGCCCTCCCTCCCCCCACTATATATAAAGGGCCTAGGGGGGTGCGCCAGCCCTAGAGATCCCATCTCTAGCGGGGGCGGCCTAGGGGGGGACTTGCCCCCCAAGTCATATGGGCGCCCCCCCACCCCTAGGGTTTCCAACCCTAGGCGCAGGGGAGGCCCATGGGGGGCGCACCAGCCCACTATGGGCTAGTTCCCCTCCCACTTCAGCCCATGGGGCCCTCCGGGATAGGTGGCCCCACCAGGTGGACCCCCGGGACCCTTCCGGTGGTCCCGGTACAATACCGGTGACCCCCGAAACTCTCCCGATGGCCGAAACTGGACTTCCTATATATAATTATTTACATTCGGACCATCCTGGAACTCATCGTGACATCCAGGATCTCATCCGGGAGTCCGAACAAGTTTCGGGTTACCGCATACTTATATCTCTACAACCCTAGCGTCACCGAACCTTAAGTGTGTAGACCCTACGGGTTCGGGAGACACGTAGACATGACCGAGACGATTCTTCGGTCAATAACCAACAGCGGGATCTGGATACCCATGTTGGCTCCCACATGCTCCTCGATGATCTCATCGGATGAACCACGATGTCAAGGATTCAATCAATCCCGTATACGATTCCCTTTGTCTATCGGTATAGCACTTGCCCGAGATTCGATCGTCGGTACCGATACCTTGTTCAATCTCGTCATGGCAAGTCTCTTTACTCGTTCCGTAACACATCATCCCGTGACCAACCCCTTAGTCACATTGAGCTCATTATGATGATGTCTTACCGAGTGGGCCCAGAGATACCTCTCCGTCATACGGAGTGACAAATCCCAGTCTCGGTTCGTGCCAACCCAACAGATGCTTTCGGAGATACCCGTAGTGTACCTTTATAGCCACCTAGTTACGTTCTGACGTTTGGTACACCCAAAGTATTCCTACGGTATCCGGGAGTTGCACAACCTCATGGTCTAAGGAAAGGATACTTGACATTGGAAAAGCTTTAGCATACGAACTACACGATCTGGTGCTAGGCTTAGGATTGGGTCTTGTCCATCACATCATTCACCTAATGATGTGATCCCATTATCAATGACATCCAATGTCCATGGTCAGTAAACCGTAACCATGTGTTGATCAACAAGCTAGTAACTAGAGGCTTACGAGGGACATGTTTTGGTCTATGTACTCACACATGTATCACTGTTTCCGAATAATACAATTCAAGCATGAATAACAGACAATCATCATGAACAAGGAAATATAATAATAACCATTTTATTATTGCCTCTAGGGCATATTTCCAACAGTCTCCCACTTGCACTAGAATCAATAATCTAGTTACATTGTGATGAATCGAACACCCATAGAGGTCTGGTGTTGATCATGTTTTGCTCGTGGAAGAGGTTTAGTCAACGGATCTGCGACATTTAGATCCGTATGCACTTTACAAATATCTATGTCTCCATCTTGAATATAATTCCGGATGGAGTTGAAACAGCGCTTGATGTGCTTGGTATTCTTGTGAAACCTGGGCTCCTTGGTAATGGCAATAGCTCCAGTGTTGTCACAGAAGAGAGTCATCGGGCCCTGACGCACTTGGAATAACTCCTAGGTCGGTGATGAACTCCTTCATCCACACTCCTTCCTGTGCTGCTTCGGAAGCAGCTATGTACTCCGCTTCACATGTAGATGCCGCCACGATGCTTTGCTTGCAACTGCACCAACTGACTGCTCCTCCATTCAAAATATACACGTATCCGATTTGTGATTTGGAGTGATCCAGATCTGTGTCGAAGCTAGCATCGACGTAACATTTAAGACGAGCTCTTCGTCACCTCCATAAACGAGAAACATATCCTTAGTCCTTTTCAGGTACTTCAGGATGTTCTTGACCGCTGTCCAGCGTTCCATACCGGGATCACTTTGGTACCTCCCCACCAAACATATGGCAAGGTTCACATCAGGTCTGGTACACAGCATGGCATACATAATAGAACCTATGGTTGAGGCATAGGGGATGACACTCATCTTTTCTCTATCTTCTGCCGTGGTCGGGGATTGAGCCGTGCTAAATCTCATACCTTGCAATACAGGCAAGAACCCTTTCTTGGAGTGATCCATATTGATCTTCTTCAATATCTTGTCAAGATATGTGCTTTGTGAAAGACCAATGAGGCGTCTCGATCTATCTCTATAGATCTTGATGCCTAATATGTAAGCAGCTTCTCCAAGGTCCTTCATTGAAAAACTCTTATTCAAGTAGGCCTTTATGCTTTCCAAGAATTCTACATCATTTCCCATCAACAATATATCATCCACATATAATATGAGAAATGCTATAGAGCTCCCACTCACTTTCTTGTAAATACAGGCTTCTCCATAAGTCTGTATAAACCCAAACGCTTTGATTACCTCATCAAAGTGAATGTTCCAACTCCGAGATGCTTGCACCAGCCCATAGATTGAGCGCTGGAGCTTGCATACCTTGTTAACATTCTCAGGATCTACAAAACCTTCCGGCTGCATCATATACAGTTCTTCCTTGAGGAAGACATTAAGGAATGTCGTATTGACGTCCATTTGCCATATATCATAATCATAGAATGCGGCAATTGCTAACATGATTCGGATGGACTTCAGCATCGCTACGGGACAGAAAGTCTCATCGTAGTCAATCCCTTGAACTTGTCGATAACCTTTAGCGACAAGTCGAGCCTTATAGATGGTCACATTACCATCTGCGTCAGTCTTCTTCTTAAAGATCCATTTATTTTCTAAGGCGTGCCTCTCATCGGGCAAGTCCACCAAAGTCCATACTTTGTTTTCATACATGGATCCTATCTCGGATTTCATAGCTTCAAGCCATTTGTCGGAATCCAGGCCCGCCATCGCTTCTTCATAGTTCGAAGGTTCACCGTTGTCTAATAACATGATTTCCAGGATAGGGTTGCCGTACCACTCTGGTGCGGAACATGTCCTTGTGGACCTAAAAAGTTCAGTAGTAACTTGATCTGAAGCTTCATGATCATTATCATTAACTTCCTCCCTAGTCGGTGCAGGCACCACAGGAACATCTTCCTGTGCTGCGCTACTTTTCGGTTTGGAAGGGGTACCTATCACCTCATCAAGTTCCACTTTCCTCCCACTCACTTCTTTCGAGAGAAACTCTTTCTCCAGAAAGGATCCGTTCTTGGCAACGAAGACCTTGCCTTCGGATCTGAGGTAGAAGGTGTACCCAATAGTTTCCTTAGGGTATCCTATGAAGACGCATTTTTCTGATTTGGGTTCGAGCTTTTCAGGTTGAAGTTTCTTGACATAAGCATCGCATCCCCAAACTTTTAGAAACGACAACTTAGGTTTCTTGCCAAACCAAAGTTCATACGGTGTCGTCTCAACGGATTTAGACAGTGCCCTATTTAAAGTGAATGCGGCAGTCTCTAAAGCATAACCCCAAAATGATAGCGGTAAGTCGGTAAGAGACATCATAGATCGCACCATGTCCAACAGAGTACGATAACGACGTTCAGACACAACATTATGATGAGGTGTTCCAGGCGGTGTCAATTGTGAAACAATTCCACAGTTCCTTAGGTGCGTGCCAAATTCATAACTTAAATATTCTCCTCCATGATCCGATCGTAAGAACTTTATTTTTCTGTCACGTTGATTCTCAACCTCATTCTTAAATTCCTTGAACTTTTCAAAGGTCTCAGACTTGTGTTTCATCAAGTAGACATACCCATATCTACTTAAGTCATCTGTGAGGGTGAGAACATAATGATAGCCACCGCGAGCTTCAACACTCATTGGACCGCACACATCGGTGTGTATGATTTCCAACAAGTTGGTTGCTCGCTCCATTGCTCCGGAGAATGGAGTCTTGGTCATCTTGCCCAAGAGGCATGGTTCGCACGTGTCAAATGATTCATAATCAAGAGACTCCAAAAGTCCATCTGCATGGAGCTTCTTCATATGTTTGACACCAATATGACCAAGGCGGCAATGCCACAAGTATGTGGGACTATCATTATCAACCTTACATCTTTTGGCATTCACACTATGAATATGTGTAACATCACATTCGAGATTTATTAAGAATAAACCATTGACCATCGGGGCATGACCAGAAAACATTTCTCTCATATAAATAGAACAAGCATTATTCTCGGATTTAAATGAGTAGCCATCTCGCATTAAACAAGATCCAGATACAATGTTCATGCTCAAAGCTGGTACTAAATAACAATTATTGAGGTTTACAACTAATCCCGAAGGTAGATGTAGAGGTAGCGTGCCGACGACGATCACATCGACCTTGGAACCATTCCCAACGTGCATCGTCACCTCGTCCTTCGCCAGTCTCCGCTTATTCCGCAGCTCCTGCTTTGAGTTACAAATGTGAGCAACTGCACCGGTATGAAATACCCAGGAGATACTACGAGCGCTTGTAAGGTACACATCAATAACATGTATATCACATATACCTTTGACGTTGCCGGCCTTCTTATCTGCTAAGTATTTGGGGTAGTTCCGCATCCAGTGACCCGTTCCCTTGCAATAAAAGCACTCAGTCTCAGGCTTGGTCCATTCTTTGGCTTCTTCCCGGCAACTGGCTTCCCGGGCGCGGCAACTCCTTTGCCGTCCTTCTTGAAGTTCTTCTTACCCTTGCCTTTCTTGAACTTAGTGGTTTTATTCACCATCAACACTTGATGTTCTTTCTTGATCTCCACCTCCGCTGATTTCAGCATTGAATACACCTCGGGAATGGACTTCTCCATCCCTTGCATATTGAAGTTCATCACAAAGCTCTTGTAGCTAGGTCGGAGCGACTGAAGGATCCTGTCAACGACTGCTTCGACTAGGAGATTAATTCCCAACTGAGACAAGCGATTGTGCAACCCAGACAATTTGAGTATATGCTCGCTGACAGAACTATTCTCCTCCATCTTACAACTGTAGAATGTGTCGGAGACGTCATATCTTTTGACTCGGGCATGAGCTTGGAAAACCATTTTCAGCTCTTGGAACATCTCATATGCTCCATGGTGCTCAAAACGCTTTTGGAGCCCCGATTCTAAGCTGTAAAGCATGCCGCACTGAACCAGGGAGTAATCATCACAACGCGACTGTCAGGCGTTCATAACGTC
The DNA here is from genome assembly GCA_902687465.1 of Secale cereale. Classification (NCBI taxonomy): domain Eukaryota; kingdom Viridiplantae; phylum Streptophyta; class Magnoliopsida; order Poales; family Poaceae; genus Secale; species Secale cereale. The sequence goes on along the minus strand of LR738710.1, from coordinate 678,584,406 downwards.
TTGGTTCGCTAGGGCGGGAGCGTCACCTAGCGGTGCTTCAAGGACATATGTTTTCTTGGCAGCTATGAGGATGATCCTCAAGTTACGGACCGAATCCGTATAGTTGCTACCATCGTCTTTCAGCTTGGTTTTCTCTAGGAACGCGTTGAAGTTGAGGACAATATTAGCGTGAGCCATTGGATCTACAAGACATATTGTAAAGATTTTAGACTATGTTCATGACAATTAAGTTCATCTAAACAAATTTAATGAACTCCCACTCAGATAGACATCTCTCTAGTCATCTAAGTGATACATGATCCGAATCGACTAGGCCGTGTCCGATCATCACGTGAGACGGACTAGTCTTCAACGGTGAACATCTTTATGTTGATCGTATCTTCTATACGACTCATGTTCGACCTTTTGGTCTTTCGTGTTCCGAGGCCATGTCTGTACATGCTAGGCTCGTCAAGTGAACCCTAAGTGTATTGCGTGTGTAAATCTGGCTTACACCCGTTGTATGGGAACGTTAGAGCCTATCACACCAGATCATCACGTGGTGCTTCGGAACAACGAACCTTAGCAACGGTGCACAGTTAGGGGGAACACAATTCTTGAAATTTTAGTGAGAGATCATCTTATTTACTACCGTCGTTCTAAGCAAATAAGATGTAAAAACATTATAAACATCACATGCAATCAAATAGTGACATGATATGGCCAATATCATTTTGCTCCTTTTGATCTTCATCTTCAGGGCTCCATGATCATCATCGTCACCGGCATGACACCATGATCTCCATCATCATGTGATGGTCTGGCTTATTAGGGATGATAGACTACTCATATCAATAAGGAATTCCTTCTTTTCCGGGAGCCCATTCGGATAGAACCCCAAAGTTAAGTGTGCTTAGTTTGGAGTAGTTTCAGGATGGGTGACCGATCGGGAAGTTGCTCCCGGGTGCGCACGAGTGAGGACAAAGTGCGCAGAAAAGACTAGTATTGATATGTGAGGCCAGTCTAGATCCCGCCAGGAGTAACGACCACCGGCGGGTGTGTCCGGGGCGTAACAAGTTGGTATCAGAGCCGACCCTTGCGGTTACACGGATGTTTGCGGACAGTTTGCAGTCATGTTGTGCATGACGTTTGTGACCTGTCGTGGCACACGGCATGGCACATGTGCTGTCCTGGAAGCACAGACGGTTGTGCCAAGAGGGAACGTTCATGTGGCCCGACGAGGACGTCGGTTCCTCTGAGTGAGGGTGTATGTGATGGTCTGGCTTATTAGGGATGATAGACTACTCATATCAATAAGGAATTCCTTCTTTTCCGGGAGCCCATTCGGATAGAACCCCAAAGTTAAGTGTGCTTAGTTTGGAGTAGTTTCAGGATGGGTGACCGATCGGGAAGTTGCTCCCGGGTGCGCACGAGTGAGGACAAAGTGCGCAGAAAAGACTAGTATTGATATGTGAGGCCAGTCTAGATCCCGCCAGGAGTAACGACCACCGGCGGGTGTGTCCGGGGCGTTACACATCATGATCTCCATCATCGTGTCTTCATGAAGTTGTCTCGCCAAACATTACTTCTACTACTATGGCTAACGATTAGCGATAAAGTAAAGTAATTACATGGCGTTTTCAATGACATGCACGTCATACAATAAAATAAAGACAACTCCTATGGCTCCTGCCGGTTGTCATACTCATCGACATGCAAGTCGTGATTCCTATTACATGAAGATGATCAATCGCATACATCACATATATATCATTCATCACATCCTTTTGGCCATATCACATCACACGACACATGCTGCAAGAACAAGTTAGACGTCCTCTAAACATTGTTGCAAGTTTTTACGTGGCTGCTATAGGTTTCTAGCAAGAACGTTTCTTACCTACGCCAAAACCACAACATGATATGCCAATTTCTATTTACCCTTCATAAGAACCCTTTTCGTCGAATCCGATCCGACTAAAGTGGGAGAGACAGACACCCGCTAGCCACCTTATGCAACTAGTGCATGTCAGTCGGTGGAACCTGTCTCACGTAAGCGTACGTGTAAGGTCGTTCCGGGCCGCTTCATCCCATGATGCCGCCGAATCAAGATAAGACTAGTAGCGGCAAGCAAATTGACATGATCTACGCCCACAACTACTTTGTGTTCTACTCGTGCAAGATACTATGCATAGACCTAGCTTTGATACCACTGTTGGGGAACGTAGCAGAAAACAAAAAAATTCTATGCATCACCAAGATCAATCTATGGAGTCATCCAGCAACGAGGGAGAGGGGAGTGCATCTACGTACCCTTGTAGATCGCGAGCGGAAGCGTTCAAGAGAACGGGGATGATGGAGTCGTACTTGTCGTGATCCAAATCACCGATGATCCTAGCGCCGAACGGATGGCACCTCCGCGTTCAACACACAATATCGGTGACCCCCGAAACTCTCCTGATGGCCGAAACTGGACTTCCTATATATAATTATTTACATTCAAACCATTTCGGAAATCCTCATGACGTCCAGGATCTCATCCGGGACTCCGAACAACTTTCGGGTTACCGCATACTTATATCTCCACAACCCTAGCGTCACCGAACCTTAAGTGTGTAGACCCTACGGGTTCGGGAGACACATAGACATGACCGAGACGATTCTCTGGTCAATAACCAAAAGCGGGATCTGGATACCCATGTTGGCTCCCACATGCTCCTTGATGATCTCATCGGATGAACCACGATGTCAAGGATTCAATCAATCCCGTATACGATTCCCTTTGTCTATCGGTATAGCACTTGCCCGTGATTCGATCGTCGGTACCGATACCTTGTTCAATCTCGTCATGGCAAGTCTCTTTACTCGTTCTGTAACACATCATCCCGTGACCAACCCCTTAGTCACACTGAGCTCATTATGATGATGTCTTACCGAGTGGGCCCAGAGATACCTCTCCGTCATACGGAGTGACAAATCCCAGTCTCGGTTCGTGCGAACCCAACAGATGCTTTCGGAGATACTCGTAGTGTACCTTTATAGCCACCCAGTTACGTTGTGACGTTTGGTACACCCAAAGTATTCCTACGGTATCCGGGAGTTGCACCACCTCATGGTCTAAGGAAAGGATACTTGACATTGGAAAAGCTTTAGCATACAAACTACACGATCTTGTGCTAGGCTTAGGATTGGGTCTTGTCCATCACATCATTCTCCTAATGATGTGATCCCGTTATCAATGACATCCAATGTCCATGGTCAGGAAACCGTAACCATCTGTTGATCAACTAGCTAGGAACTAGTGGCTTACTAGGGACTTGTTTTGGTCTATGTATTCACACATGTATCACTGTTTTCGGATAATACAATTCAAGCATGAATAACGGACAATTATCATGAACAAGGAAATATAATAATATCCATTTTATTATTGCCTCTAGGGCATATTTCCAACAAGAAGAAGGTGAGGGCTATGGAGAGGCTCAAGTGGAGTTTCGGTTTTCGGTGTGGAGTGGCCGTGGACTGTAATGGCAAAAGTGGGGGGCTTGCCCTCTGGTGGAGGGATCACATACATGTCACGATCAGGCCATGGTGCCAATATTTCCTTGATGCTAAGGTGGTCAGTGAGGGCAAAAACTTTAGGATCACTGGATTCTATGGGGAACCGGATGTCGAGCGTAGATGCAAATCTTGGGATGCCCTTAGGTATCTAAAGAGGCAGGATAATCTGCCTTGGTTGTCTGTTGGTGATTTTATTGAGATTCTATTTCTCTCAGAGCAAAAGGGAGGTAATCAGAGGGGTTTTCTGCAGATGGAATCATTCAGGGACTGCCTTGATGACTGTGGCCTTGCGGATCTTGGCTTTGCTGGATACCCCTTTATGTGGGATAATAAGCGGAGCGACGGGGACAACATCCAGGTGCGGTTGGACCGGGGTACGTGCATCGACGAGTTCGCGGCCATGTTCCCCAGCACCTGTGTGGAGCATATCATCACTGAGGAGTCTGATCATGTGGCTCTTGTGGTTCGAGTTTTGGAGACGGCTCCAACGCTAGAACCCTGGAACGAACGACTGTTTCAATTCGAGGAAGCTTGGATACGTCATGAAAGCTATGATGCGATGGTTGCTGAGCAGTGGGCCAGCGCCTCCACAGGAGAGTCGGGCCTGACTACAGTTTGCTGCCGCATTAAGGGAATGACGGCCGGAATGCAGGAATGGGGCAGGCGAGTCTTTGGTTCGGTCCGCAAGTAGATTGTGCATCTCAAAGATCAGCTACAGAAGGCCAAGTTCATAGGCCTGGCGATGGAGAACTCTTCGGAGGTTCGTGAGATCGAGGAACAACTCCGCGAGACGTACGCAAGGGAGGAGGTGACCCAGCGCCAATGCTCCCGAGTGGATTGGCTGCAGGCGGGTGACATGAACACAAAGTACTTCCAAGGGAGGGCGTCTCACAGGAGGAGGAAAAACACTGTCCGGGCCCTACGACGAGAAGATGGATCCAAGTGAGAGGTAAATGAAGAGATGAGGGAGATTGCCGCTGGTTTCTATGAGCATCTCTTCACCTCAGAAGGATCTACGAATGCGGATGCGGTCCTTGGAAATATCAATGAAGTGGTCTCGCCTGAAATGAATGCCAAGCTTATTGCTCCGGTTTCTGATGAGGAGGTGGAGACGGCCCTGTGCCAAATGGAGCCGACAGGCGCCAGGCCCGGACGGCCTACCGGCGTTGTTCTATGAGCGACACTGGTCGCTTGTCAAGGGTGATGTGTGCCGTGTTGTCAAGGACTTCCTAGCTGGCGTGGCTGCACCAGATGCTTTTAACGCGACGATGATTATTATGATACCGAAAGTTAGCTCACCGGAGCTACTTTCCCAATTTTGCCCTATCAATTTGAGCAATGTCCTGTACAAGATCTCGTCCAAGGTTCTTGCTAATAGGCTCAAGTTGATCCTGTCGGTTCTCATTTCTGAAGAACAAAGTGCTTTCGTTCCCGGACGGCTTATTACTGATAATGTTCTTGTGGCCTATGAATGTGTTCACGCGATCAGGACTAGGAAAAGGAAGAGACCACTCTATTCCGTCAAACTAGACATGATGAAGGCATATGATAGGGTGGAGTGGAGTTTCCTGGAAAAGATGTTGGCTCGTTTTGGCTTTGAGGCGGGGTGGATAGATATGATTATGCGCTGTGTCACAACCGCTAACTTCGTTGTGAAGCTTAACGGTGGTTATTCCCGGAGATTTTGCCCATCCAGAGGGCTGCGGCAAGGGGATCCTCTCTCCCCCTACATGTTCTTGTTTTGCGTAGAAGGTTTCTCTGCTTTGTTAAAAAGGGCTCAGGAGGAGAATGATTTGAAGGGTGTTTCGTTTGGGAGCACTGGCCCCCAAGTGACACATCTTCTGTTTGCTGATGATAGTATAGTCTTTCTTCATGGGACAGCGAATAATCTTGAGAAGTTGAAAGCCATCTTGGAGGTGTATGAGGTGGCGTCAGGGCAAAAGGTGAATATGAACAAGTCATCTATTTTCTTCAGAAAGGGATGCTAGGAGGGGCAAAAGGAGGCTCTCAAGATGGCCATTGGCATTGAGTCGGAGGCCTTGAGCGAGCGATATTTAGGCCTACCAACGGTGGTTGGGAGATCTAAAGATGGTGCGTTTAAATATGTCACGGAAAGCTCGAAGAAGAAGATGACGGGATGGAAGGGGCAAGGTCTATCCAAGAAAGTAGGGAGGTCTTAGTGAAATCGGGGATGTAGTCTACCCCTACGTTTACCATGAGTTGTTTCCACCTCACAAAGAAGATGTGCTGGAATCTGTCATCTCTTTCCTCTAAATTCTGGTGTGGGGGCTATCAATGGTGAACGCAAAGTACACTAGATTGCTTGGGACAAGATGTGTAGAGCTAAGGGAGCGGGTGGCATGGGGTTTCGAGATCCAGAAGCTTTCAACCAGGCCCTCCTAGCAAAACAAGCTTGGCGGCTGATGCAGGTGCCTTCCTCATTGTGTGCAAGGGTCTTGAAGGCTAGGTACTACAGGGAGGGGAGTATTCTAAATGCTACTTGCCCGGCGGGTGGATCGTACACGTTCAGGAGTATTATCCACGGGCATGACTTGTTGTGCGCCGGGCTGGTATGGAGGATTGGTGATGGCTTGCAGGTCGATATCCACCACGACCAATGGATTTCGAGGAAGGGGTTTTTGACGCCGCTAGGTGCAGAGTTCATTCTGGGGTTGACAAAAGTTGGACATCTTCTAGACCAGTCTGGGGCGCGGTGGGATGATCACAAGCTGGATGCTATGTTTTCAAGCGATGATGCTCGGGATATCAAACAAATTTTTTTTGGGGGGGGGGGCTGGTGTCGAGGACTGCCTCGCATGGAACTATACGCAAAATGGACAGTTCACGGTCCGCTCGGCTTACCATCTGCGGATGGAGATGAATAAAGCAAAGCACGATAAGGCGGAGTCCTCATCTGTGAATGATCACAAAAGCTGGCTGGCTCTATGGGACTCGAACGCTCCGGGGAAGGCCAAGATACACATGTGGCGTTTGCTGAGAAATGGCCTTGCCGTCGGGAAAGAGTTGCGGAGGAGGAGCATCAAGGCTGGTGTTTTCTGTGTTGCTTGCGACGGCAACGAGACTGTCTTCCATCGGTTCTGGGGATACCCGCACTTGGCATCGTTCTGGAAGTGTTTGCGCTCAGAAACAGGAATGAGGGTGGTGATCCCACCCTGTCAAATCGATTCCCAGAGTGCACTCCATCGGTGGTTGCTGGATTGGCTTGCCATTGCTCATGAGGACGAGAGGACGTTGGTGATCCAAGCTGTATACGCCCTTTGGCTGGCGCGTAATGAGACCAGGGATGGGAAGCGTATTGAAGATCCACGCGCGATCGCTCGCCGTGTGGTGGCTCTCACGGAGGAGTGGAAGGGGGTCCATCAGCGCTCTCCCCCACAGCCGAAGCAGAGGGCTCAGATCAAATGGACGGCGCCGGAGGCTGGATGGGTGAAGGCCAATACTGATGGGGCGATGTCCTCACAAAGGGAAAGGGGTGGGGCTGGGGCTGTTCTCCGAGACCACAATGGTGGTTTTTTGGCTGCTCTATGCCACTCTTTCAAACATGTGGGGAGCCCTGAGGCTGCTGAGGCCCTTGCTTGCAAAAGGGCGATTCAAGTAGCTGCTGAAATCAACGTGCAGAGGCTTCATCTAGAACTGGATAATGTGATTGTTGCTCGTGCTATTTCTAGCAGCGAAAGGGGTCTGTCGACGATTGGGCCTGTTGTGCAGGAGATCAAGAATATGCTCCAGGGGTTCACTGATGTGAAGGTGTCGCGGAGGAGCCGTGAAGCAAATCATGTCGCCGATAAGCTAGCTAAAGTAGGTTTAGGTGATGATTTATGTAAGGTGTAGTTTTCTGTTCCCCCAGAGTACATTCTGGAGTTCTTGTCGAACGACATTCCTAGCTTCGGTTAATAAATGGCAGCGATGATTGATCCTAAAAAAGATGTTTTTCCATATATTTTTGAAAGATAAAAAGAATACATAAACCTGGATATGGATAGAAATAAATAAAGTGCAAACACCAATACAAAATTGAGGGTCAGTTCTTTTGATTACTCTTTTTACCTTATGCAGCTAATTCTAGAAGCCCAACTAAAATTTTCTTCTTAGAAGCCTACTAGTCAAGTCTTAATTAGTAGGCTTCTGAAATGGTAAATTTGGTGTATCGCCCTGGACACGTCCGCTGGTGGTCGTTACTCCTGACGCGATCTAGACTGACCCCACAGATCAACCCTAGTCTTTTCTGCGCACTTTATCCTCACTCGTGCACACCCGGGAGCAAATCCGAATGGGCTTCCAAAAAAGAAGGAATTCCTTATTGATATGAGTAGTCTATCATCCTTAATAAGCCAGGCTATCACATTTGTAGGCTTATAGAATAAGCTGAGTAGATGGTAGCTTATTCCAGGTTATTTTAGAAGCCAGCAAAAGAACTAGCCCTGAATGTTTGCTGAAGAGAGAACATCACTAATCATGGAAAAAAACTACCGAGCAGGCGATACTCACTAGCAGATCAATGGATGAAAGCTTGGATCAATAGGACGGTGCATTGACCGGCTACACAACGTCGTGTGTACAACAACACTATGATAAAAACACAAGCAAACCAACAAACATCTTCAATTGTTGAGATGACTACAAATATTATGATATACTACTAGAGAACCCCCCCCCACCCCCACGGTCACTGTTGTAGAATTAGTTGCAATTGCATACATATTTGAATCAATAATGTGAAAATTAAATTGAAATACATATATTTTTGTTGTATTTGATTATTGTATACTTCTAAAAAAATATTTAGTGAATATAAGCAGGGTAATTGAACGGAAATGACTAAATCTTTTTTCATGCATACCTGCTTTTCTAGTTATGTAGGATTCCTCACACGGGACCACCAAAAAATATAATCTAGATGTTTATGTTAGAATGTCTAGATGTTATTTCTAACTGCATTCTTCCATTTGAGAATCGGCTTCTTCTTTTTATTGAGGGATATTTACAGTAAAAAAATGAATGTTTACAACATGTTTGGTCATCTCTCTATGCCCATCTCACTCTCTTTGCCATTGGGGGACGACGGCCTTGCTCCCAACGACAGCAAGGCTTCTCCTCCCTTGTCGTGATTGGAGTCGTTGACTTCATTTCTCGCGATGACACAAATTGTGTGGCGGCATCGAGTAGTTGAGTGATCGACCTGAGATGGTTCAACCCTATTCGGCCAATGGGCAACTAGACCGAGAGGAAATCAAGGTGATTTTTAGCATAGGCATGGACAAGACATATCACAAATATAGGGCAGGTTTTTGGTGCTTTGAACATTATTTCATGATATTCTCATTGAAAACCCTGAGTTTCACCGTCATTGCCTGGATGTGGTGAAGTGGTACATGCACCATCTCGTTGTTGAAGGTATTTTCTTTCATGCTGCGTTCTGATGTTCATTGCCTGGACCCAATACAATATGTGCACTCAAATCACGTGTTTGTATTCATACTACCAGAAAAATGGATCGGGTTCCACTATCAAAAGATAATAGAACAAAAAACATAGCATCCTGGTGCAAAAGTAAACTACAAAGATCGATCATCTCGCCAAACACCGCCGCATCTAACGCTGACAACATGCTAGATGGGTAACGACAACAAATGGTATATATTACACGAGGGGTAACGACACCCCCAAACATCTTCCTAGAAGAAGAAGAAGAAAACAAGTCTTCACACCAAACATATCTGCAACCTTTTCTGCAAGTTTCCTAGCATTTTATCTTTTTCCTTCAGTTTTCATCCGTAACATTGTTGTCATCATTGTTCGCCTCTTCATCTTGTTCATTTGTATCAGACTTTAGCTGCCATATTCTTTCTCTTCTCTCTCCCTGACCATCCCCATGAGCCGCCGTTGCCTCCCTTTGCAGCAGTTCAACACTGTGCTCCAACACCATTTGATCCTCTTTAGATTGCCTGCATGCCCAATAACACATAAAAAGAACATGTGTAACATATGAATCCTGCAGGTGACCTAACTAATTTATGATCAAAACAAACTTTTTACATAATTTCCATACGACCAACCAAACTGCAACTAGCCCAACAATCAGTAGATTTATGCTATTAGGCATAAACTCTGGAATCCACCAGAAGTATTGGGTGGTCATCCATGCCTATCGGTGGCCCCCGTTGCATTTGGCTATAATGCTCTAGATATACTTGCTCGCATAGCAGAACAAGAACATGGGATGAATGTTCGCAGGTTCTGGGAAGAAGAGACATAAAGGATCAACACCTAGTTCCTTTTGATCATACCATCTTTAGTTGCAATTGCATTTGTGCCAAATGAGACAAATCCAAATTTTATCTTTAAGGGAATTTTAGTTTTCCAGAGGTCTCCAAAGAATCTATTTGGGCCCACATCCAAAAAATGATTATAAAGAGATTCGATAGTAAATTTGCCAACTTTGTTCCATTTACATCTGGGAGTATCAGCAGCTGAGAGAGATGCATAGGTACTTCCATCCCATGCAAGATATTAAATTGTTATATTTGACTACCATTCAACCATCTCCTAAAAGTTAGCCTCTAGCCACATGCAACCTTTTGTCTCATAGTTCTCCTGGTTTCATTAGAAACAAGGAAGAGCTCAGGAAATAGTTCCTTCAAAGGTTTATCTCCAAGTATCTTATGAAAAGTCGGTATGTTTCTCATCTCCAACCACCACTTTGTATGCCCTTCATGTAAAAATATTTGAGTTTTACCAGATCTTCCCATCATGGTGAATCATTCATAGACCCATTGATTTGCCAAATATCATGTTTTATGTTATACATGTTCTGCAAAATCTCCTTCCACATACCCTCCTTATCATCCAAGTTCCTCCATCATTTACATAACATGTTAATATTGAATCTTTCTAGGTTATGGATGACAATGCCTCCTTTTTTTTCTTTTGTCTACAGATAACATGGCATCTTACCAGATGATATTTTCTCTTCTTCCCATGACCCCGCCAAAAGAACCTTTTGGTAGCTTCATCTGTTCCACCAAAAACCATTGGTTTTGAGGAATATATACATAGATAAATGATACACAATAATGCTAGCCAAACATGCTTTGGTTCTATTACTCTACCACCAAGGGATAAAGCTCTAGATTCTCAACCATCCAATCACGTGTGTGCTTCCACATATCTCGACCTCCCTCTTATCAGTAGTGGCAGAGTATGATCCATGACTAAGACTGTGACGCCCCCGATTTGTCCGTACACTAATCATGCACGCAAATGTGTACGTCCAAGATCAGGAACTCACTGGAAGATATCACAACACAACTCTAGACACAAATGAAAATAATACAAGCTTTATATTACAAGCCAGGGGCCTCGAGGGCTCGAATATAAAAGCCTGACAACACAAGAGTCAGCGAAAGCAACAATATCTGAGTACAGACATAAGTTAAACAAGTTGCCTTAAGAAGGCTAGCACAAATATAGCAACGATCGAAAAGGCAAGGCCTCCTGCCTGGGACCTCCTAACTACTCCTCGAAGCCGAACTCCATGTAGAAACATCATCGGGGTCCTCTGGCTCCTGGACTCCACCATCTGGTTGCGTCATCCGAGAAGAAGGGAGAAAAAGGGAAAAGGCGGAGAAAAGCAACCGTGAGTACTCATCCAAAGTACTCGCAAGCAAGGATCTACACTACACATGCAATGATATTTGTGTAAAGGGGTAATATATGTGGACTGAACTACAGAAAGCAGAATAAGGGGGGGATAGCTAATCCAATCGAAGACTACGCTTCTGGCCACCTCTATCTTGCAGCAGTAGAAGAGGGTAGCTGGAAAGTAACAAGTATCCTCGCATCTCGCAGCCTCCGTCTTGCAGCAGTAGAAGGGAGTAGATGGTAAGTTCACCAAGTAACATCGTATAGCATAATCCTACCCGGCGATCCTCCCGCACATCACCCTGTGAGAGAGCAACCATCGAGTTATATCTGACACTTGTAAGGGTGTGTTTTATTAAGTATCCGATTCTAGTTGTCATGAGGTCGGAATACAACTCCGGCTCGTCCTTTTACCGAGGGACACGACTATTCGAATAGATTAACTTCCCTGCAGGGGTGCACCACATAACCCAGCACGCTTGATCCCATTTGGCCGGACACACTATCCAGGGTCATGCCCGGCCTCGGAAGATCAACACGTCGCAGCCCTACCTAAGCACATCAGAGAGGTCAGGACGCCGGTCTAAGTCCTAGGCGCGCAGGGGTCCGGGCCCATCGCCCAACGCACACCTGCACGTTGCGTACGCGGCCGGTGAGCAGACCTAGCAACCTCCATTACTAAGGAAGTTGCGTTACGCGGTCCAACCCGGCGCGCGCCGCTCAATCACTGACGTCGAGAAGGCTTCGGCTGATACCACGACGTCGAGAGCCCATAACTATTCCCACGCAGCTGGTTAGTGCGTATAGACCAAATGGCCAGACTCAGATCAAATATCCAAACTCGCTAAGCGTGTTATTATGAAAATCACCGCGGACAACGACTAAGGCCAGGCCACCTCTCGACTGGGTGTCTCAACCTACCCCTGTCGCTCCGCCACAAAGATCCACTCGGGGGCCGTCGGGAACTCAGGCCCACCACTACCTGGATGGAGCCACCTGTCCTTTCAGCCCCCACATCCGAATCACTTGCGGGTACTCAATGAGCCGACCCGACTTTAGTCACATCATGTATCATGTAAAGTATGTATATAGTATATACCCGTGATCACCACCCGAGGTGATCACGGCCCGATAGTATAGCATGGCAGACGGACAAGGATGTGGGGCCACTGATGGAATACTAGCATCCTATACTAGGCATTAGGATAACAGGTAAAGGTATCAACAATGGTAGCAACAATGACAGGCTATGCATCAGAATAGGAGTATCGAGAGCAGTAACATGCTACACTACGCTAATGCAAGCAGTAGAGAGAAGAATAGGCGATATCTGGTGATCAAAGGGGGGGGCTTGCCTGGAAGCCCTGCAGACGAAAGGAATCTTCGGAAACGTAGCCGTAGTCGAACACCGAATCATCAGTGGTCACAGTCCCAATGTCTATCGGAGAGAAGAGGGGGAAGAAACAATAAATATAAAGCAAACAATTGTAACACAAAGCATAACATGGCAAAACGCGGTGCTACGTGTGACCTAACGCGGTAGGAGGTGATAAGGACGAAGGGGGGAAACATCCGGGAAAGTATTCCCAATGTTTCGCGTTTTTAGACAGATGAAACGGAGGGGGAAAGTTGCAGGTTCGGTATGATAGAGGTGTGTGGCGGACGAACGGACCGTGTATTCGGATTCGTCTCGTCGTTCTGAGCAACTTTCATGTACAAAGTTTTTTCATCCGAGTTACGGTTTAAAAGATATGATTTTCTAAAGTTTTTATAAATTTCTGGAATTTAATATTAATTAAATTAATTCGAAAAGGATTTATGACATCAGCATGACATCATGCTGACGTCAGCATGGTTGACTGGTCAACCTAACCAGTGGGTCCCACCTGTCATACATGTTTAGCCTAATTTGGGTTTATCTAATCTAATTACTATTTAGTTAAACTAACTAGTTAATTATATTAATTAAATAGGATTAATTAACTTAATTAATTTGTTAATTAATTAATTAATAATATTATTTATTTATTTATTTTTATATTTATTTATTTTTTAAAAAAAATCCTTTTTTTAAACGTTCTGGGGGCGGGCCCCATGTGTCATTGGCCCAGAGGGCCCCTAGTGGTTTTGGGCGCCCGGGTTAACGGGCGCGCCCGCACCCAAGCAGGCACTCGCCCGCAGGGAGGCGGGACGAGCCGCAGGCGAGGCGCGGCGGGGCGAGGCCCGCCGGCCGGCCGCAGGCGACGACGACCGCAGTGGGGCGGCGGCGCATAGGGGTGGCGGCCGCGGCGCGGCGCAGCGGCGGCGCAAGGCGGCCGCGCGGCGGTAGGGGCACGGCGCACTTGCAGAGGGCGACGCCGGCGGTAGTGGCAGGGCGGCAAGGGGTGCGGGGGGTGGATGTGGGCATGCGGGCTGGCGCGAGCAGGGCGCACGCGCGGCCATCGGCGCAGATGACCGCTGGTGCGACGCCAGGCAACAGAGGTGGGGGCGGCGAGGCCATTGGAGGCCAGAGCGCTGGCCGGGCGCAAGGTGAGCGGCGGGGGGAACTCGCGGTGGCCGACGGCGAGGCGAGCTGCGGCGGTGGTCAGGGCGAGGCCACAGGTGCAGGTGAGTAGCCGCCGAAGAAGAGGCTTGGCCGGCGCGCCGGCCACGAGCCTGGGCGCGGTGATGACAACGTCCTACAGCGCCAAATCTAAATAGAGAAGGGGGTCGGCGGAGGAGGGTGGCTCACAGTGAGCAATGGCGAGCTCAGAGGCTCGGGGACGTCCTGAAGGTGGTGAACCGAGGGCGGCGTCCGACGACCGATGCGGAGGAAGAGGTCGTGGCCATCGTCTTGAGGGCTTCTCGGCTCGGATCCGTCCGCGCAGTCGCTGAAGACGGGGATGACGCTCCTCCCGGGCACCAGAAGACGGAGGACGGCGGTCGATGGCCAAGGCAACGAGGGAGGTGCGGCGGAGGTCACTGGATCGAGAATAGCGAGCGAGGGAGGGGGATTCGAGGGTTCGGGTTTCGCCTCGGGGCCGCAGGGTGGTTTTAACCTAACAGGGGACCGAGGGGATGGCCGGCACGTGGAGGGCGCCATGGGGATGGCCTCCACGCAGCCCCAGCTCCTGTAGCGGGAGGTAGAAGACAAGTGGGGAGGGGGTTTGGGCTAGGCCTCCTACAGTGCGTGTTGGGCCGCAGTGCACTATGGCACTAGGCCTAGTGGCACAATAGGCGTTAGGTGTTTTCTCCTTCTTCCTATTTTTTTATCCTTTAAACCTTTTATGTTTTCTTTATTTTAGTTACAAAGTTAATTTTACAAAAATATAACCCTTGCTCCTAAATTAGCAAAACAATATAGGCCACTCCCACAAAAAGTTTGGTGACTAAATAAACTAGTTTAATATTTGTTTATCATTTAAAATCATTTAAATAATAGTTTTGGCCCGTGATTTATTTGTTTTAGAGCACTTAAGCATTTTAACAAAATGTGGTTCCTTCAGCATATTTACTCATGATTTACTTTGACACATTTTGAACATTTTTGTTTTAATGTTTGAAAACTTTTGTTGTCTGCATTTATCTTCACTTTGAATTCGGATCGGTTTTCAGCTAAGGCGAGATATCAACGGTAACCGAGGTGACATGGCATCATTAGCAGAGGGTTACTGTAGCTTAACTATCTGGGCGTCACAATTCTCCTCCACTACAAGAAATCTCGTCCCGAGATTTAAGCGGTGGAGCACGGGGGAAAAAGTGTTGGTAGCGAAATTCTAACGAGTCTTCTCGGTCTTGACTGCCCTTTCGAAGAGGTTGATCCCTTTCGTTGACGTCTTCATTTCTCTGCTTCAAGTCATCGTGATCAAGTCGTTATCCTTTCTTCGGGATCTCCATCGTCCTACGAACGCGACCAGGGGGGAAACTCCGGAAGAATGCATCTCCACAAAGTTGGGCATCTGACGGTGAACTCAACGGGAAATACACGAGGTACCCCACGAGTTGTATTTCAGTGAATTCGTTGAGAACAATAAGCGAAGGTACCAAAGTTTCAATCGGGTAGGCAGTCATTCGATGCCTAACCAGAAGCTGGAATTGGGTCTTGATCAACGAGAATAATATGGTGTTTGATACCATGATGAAACATAGTAGAATTTAGCTCGTGAATCATATACGAAGCCAGTGCAAAGGGTACATTAGAATCCGGGTTGTAAAGAAGAGTCAGGTTTCGATCCCGTGGACCTATGGGTTATGGGCCCACCATGTGGGTTGAAAATAGGAAGGGTGGTGACATCTTGCACAGCCCTGACAGGGAGGCATGTGAGTGGATAGCTTGTCAGCTATGTCAGCAACAATGTCGGTACCAAGGACGGGAAACGAAGAGAACCCTTTTCCCGCTCGTTGAAACGAGGCGGACCAACAGGCAAAGTTCTCCTCTAACAGCAGCACCGGGATGTTATCAACAATAGAATCAAGGTCTTACAGACAGAGTTGTACACCAAGGTGTTTACATAAGCAGAAAAAATATTACTGCTTAGATTATATGTAGATCAAAGAAAGGTTAAACAAACAAATAAAAAGTAAAATTGTGATTACACACAATTAAAAGGAGTATATCCTTCCCATGGACAAGAAGAACATGGCATACAGAGTAGGATAGCAAGTACCCAATCATTCAGTTAAAGAGGCAAGGATTAATCATGATGGTACCCATACAACAGTGTTTGGATAACTGACCAAGAAACATTTAGCATTGGGCTTCAAATGCTCTTGTTGGAAATTGGAGTACCTAATGGGCCTCGAACCCCTCGTTGGATTACCCCAAGTGGAAGGTGTAAGATGCAGTAAGTAGAAGTGTTTTCCCTTAGCAAAGATGCCAAGGATCGAATCCCCAGAGACTCCTAGGTTCAACAGGTAGGTGTCAACTGCTAACGGCGCAATTAGCAATCAACGTGGACCTGCACACAGATACAAATAACTTTGCTCCCAACGAGTACAGAGAGGTTGTCAATCTCTCCGGCCTTGTAGTTCACAAAGGGTTAAAAGCAATATGATAGTAGTGATAGATAGTGTTTTGCAATAGTAAGTAAAATAGCGGAAAGTAAATAGTGTATGTGATCAATGATAGTAATATGGACCGGAGTCTCATGATGTTCACTAGTGATGTCTCTCTCCCAAAAGACGATAAAACAGCTATGTGAGGTAACAAATTACAGCTGGGCAATTGACAGGACCACGAACGCAAACCAATGCTGACTACATTGCAAGAAAGGTTGAGGTTCAAAGCATGGGCGGTACGCCAAAGTAAGTAGACCAAAATCCATCAATATCTACTACTAATCATCCACCTTGAGATATCTATCCAGAACATCTCGCTGGTATTAAGTTGCGAGTCCCACCCATAGTGTAAACTCAATGCAACAGACAACCGCATTAAAAGAACTTTGCGTAAAGTAAACAATCCTTGCACCCGCGGGCACAAGCACCGTTGTTTTCCCCCTTGTGGCAACAGCACATCCCCTAGACTCATGTTTCTGTCACTCAAGCTAGTCATCGAGGGGCATGAACCCACAATCGAGCATAACGTTCCCTCTTGGAGTCACTACCTATTACTCGGCCAAAGCAATAAATAACAACGGAGAACATGCAAGAATTACTTATGAACTAAAATATAAAAGAGGTGAATCAAATATATTACTCAAGATCAATCTGAACATAATCTCATAATCCATCGGATCCCAGCAAACTCAACATAGCAACAGCATAAGGATTACATAGGTGCCTCGATCATGTAGGGCAGCTCACGAGGACTAATTAATGAAGCACAAGAACGGGAGGAGAACATCACATAGCTATTGGTCATGGACTCATGGTCCAAGGGAGACTACTCACGAGTCATCCGGGAGGCGTCCATGGTGGTGGAGAAGCTCCCGGTGGTGATCCTCCCCTCCGGTAGGGTGGCGGGAAGAGTTCTCCTGGTGCTCCCGATCTTGGAAGCGGCGGCGGCGGCGGAACAGAGATGGGATCGCGAAAAGAAGTCCTGTTTCAAGGGTTACGGGGAACCCTTTAAATATATGCCAAAGTAGGGCACCGGGGGGCTCTCGGGGGGCCGAGGCGCCCCCCCCCC
>LR738710.1:678524856-678566750 GCA_902687465.1 Secale cereale | reverse complement strand
ACAATCATGCAAAAGACAATGCTACTTTGGGACAATGCACATTACACTCAGAATGACAATCATGCTCTCAGTAGTTGGTGCTTAAAGTGCTAGAGCTTTTTATTTTGAAACATGGAAGCAATTGTGTCAACGGTAGTAGTACTTCATATGTGTCATGTATAAAACATCTTATAAGTTGCAAGCCTCATGCATCGAATACCAATAGTGCTCGCTCCTTGTCCTAATTAGCTCGGATCCCCATGGGTTATCATTGCATTGCATATGTTTTAACCAAGTGTCACAAAGGGGTACCTCTATGCCACCTGTACAAAGGTCCAAGGAGATAGATCGCATTTGATTTCTCGTTTTTGATAAATCTCAACTTGAGGACATCCATACCGGGACAACATAGAAAATAGATGATGGACTCCTCTTTAATGCATAAGCATATTCTCATGAGAGATTGAGGATTAAGGTCCAAGCTAAAACTTCCACCATGATGCATGGCTTTGTTTGGCGGCCCAATGTTCTTCTCTAACAATATGCATATTAATTCAACCCACGGTAAATCACCCTTACTTCAGACAAGTTGAACATGCATAGCAACTCACATGATATTCAACAAAAGTGTGACAGTTGATGGCGTCCCCAGAAACATGGTTACCGCTCAGCAAGCAACTCATAAGAAATACGATACATAGGCAACATATTCTTTACCACAATAGTTTTTAGGCTACTTTCCCATGAGCTATGTATTGCATGGTTAATTTGCTTAGTGTAGGTGTAGGTTAGTGTCGGTGTACTAAGATAGGGGTACCTTAGTACCCCAACTTGTGCACGTGCAGTAGCAGCTTCCCGTGGCAGGGCTTACCACATGCTCGCTGGGAACCGTTCTGGTCCCCATGAAGCCATTCAAGAACAAAGTATACAAGTCAGAAGATCAAGGCCCCGGCAAGAGGAGCTTGCCGGGAAGGCCGCACCAGGCCCAAGGTTATCACTTTAGCACAAGACCCTGGCAAAAGGAGCTTGCCAGGAAGGCCAAGGAACACATGCCTCAAGAGATGTCTCGGCGCATCATGCGCCCCGGCAGGACCCAGAAAGCGACAAGCTTCCGGGCCCGGCAAGATCACGACCCCGGCAAGGTGCTTGCCGGGGAAACCTACGCTGTGTGCCCGCGCTCCAGCTCATCTGCCCACGCGTCGCCCTGGGGCCCTTCCAGGGGCACGTGGCAGGCGGCTGTGCAGCCTGGGGCACACGGTGGCAAGCCACGGTGACGAGGCTACCGCCGTGGCGAACGGAGAAGCATGGACAGACGCTTTTGGGGGCGACGGCGATGGGCATTTAATGCCCTTGTCCCCCACTGTTAAAGTTAGGTGAAGACCACTGTTCATATACTGTTCATGCACTGTTGCAACTACCACCAAATTTACATTTTTACCCTCCTCTACGTTGACACCTATCGGTGACCCCTTTGAGCTATAAAAGGAGGCCCATGCACAACGTAGAGGGGGTTCGAAACCTAGACAACTCTCCCGCTCGGTGCAGCTAGTACTGTAGATCTTCAAGCTCCCGAGCTCAAGAACTCAATACAACCTAAGCAGGAGTAGGGTTTTACGCGTCCGCGTGGCCCGAACCTGGGTAAACTGCCCGCGTGTGCCCCTCGATCTGCTCTCCGTGCTCCCTCCGCTCCCTTACCGCAACGTAGAAGGGGCTCCGGTCCCATAGGTGCTCGTGGGAGGACAGTTTCCCCCGACATCTTTGGCGCGCCAGGTAGGGGGCGTCGAGGTTGTGCGAACCTGATCCGGCGCTCACGCGGGCGCATTCTTCATCAACCTCTCCAACTTCATCAGCTACATCAACATGCCTCCGAAGAAGAAGGTTTCGGAGGTTGGAGGCCCGTCCGCGTCGATCCCACCACCACCAGAACCGACGGTTGGTGGGGGAGGCGCCGGCGGAAGGGCGGACGCCGGCGGGGACACTCACGACGCCACCAAGTCCAAGGACAAGACGGACGATCGGGCGAACTCCAAGGCCTCGGTGTCCGTGCACGCACCACGTCCCTCTCAGGAGGTGCCAGACCAGCAGCGGCGTGGTACCGGAGGTACCATATGCTTGCTGGGACGTGGCCAAGCCGGCGAATCACGGGACGCTCAAGGCCACCGCCCCGGCACGAGCAAGGCGCGGTCGCCGGGACGGGAACGTGCTCCTTCTAACGCAGTTAGAAGTCCGAGCGTGTCCCGCTCCTCGCACCGTTCGCCACCGTTTCCCTCTTCTCCAGCAGAAGCCCTGGCCAGGGCTCAGCTGCTCCTCGACTTCCCTCCAGCGGCGGACAAAGCCGAAGACTGGAGGGCGACGATCCAAAGCCTCATCGCCTTCGCCAACAACGATGCGCCGCAGCAGCCGGCAACTTCACGGCCGCGGCAAGTCGACCAAGCGAAGGCCGATGGCGACAAGACCGCCGGGGGTGCAACTACCGTGCACTCCCCGCCGCGGAAGCAGAAAACGCCGCCCCGCCGGATCAACGTCGACGACGACTCCACGGCGTCGTCGGATCCGCGGGCTCGCCGCGATCAGCGCCAAGTCCTCGACGACAGGCGACAGGAGGACGCTCGGACCCGTATCGAGCGTCGACGAGAAGCTAGAAGACAGTCAGATCAGCGCGCTGGGACCGCTGTTGACGCGCATGCGCCCGGTGAACCAGTTGACTTGCCGTACTCGGCAGGTTGCCCTGCGTTCACCCGTGAGCTGCGGCAAGTCCAGTGGCCCAGCATGAAGAATTTCAAGCCCGACGTACCCGAGAAGTACGACGGCAAGATGCACCCCTCGGAGTTCCTCAGCATCTACACCATTGCGGTGCAGGCTGCCGGGGGACGCGACGAGAAAATCCTAGCCAACTATTTCCCGCTAGTGCTTAAGCCAAACGTCCGGTCTTGGCTTATGCACTTGCCGGAGAACTCCATCTCCTCATGGGCAGATCTGTGCCACCAGTTTGTTGGCGCCTTCATGGGCGGCCACAAACCCCACGGCCAGGAGAACGATCTCCACATCCTCGCCCAGAAGGAGGGAGAGTCCCTGCACAAATACATCCAAAGATTCAGCCGCGTCCAGCACAACATTCCCGACGTCCACCCTGCCGCGGTTATCAGCGCGTTTCACCAGAACGTGCGTAACCGCCGGATGAGGGAGGAGATGGCCATGACCAAGATCCGGGATGTCAGCGAGCTCTACGCTCTGGCTGACAAGTGCGCGCGCGCTGAAGAGGGGAGGAGACTCCCCGGAGAGGATACTGGCGCAGGAGGAAGCGACAGCGAGGATGCCGCCACGGCAAGGAAAAACCGGCGGCGGAATAACAGAAAGAAGAAGAGCAAGGAGGTGCTGGTTGTCGAGCAGTCCGGCAAGGAGGCTCCCGCCAAGAAGGCACAGGCTGGGGGTTCCGGCAAGGAGCCCGCCCCTATAGCGGCAGCCGACAAGCAGGACGGCTCCGACAAGCAATACTGCAAGATCCACCGCACCAAAGGCCACGATCTCCAGAACTGCAAAAGAGTGGAGTACCTCGTAGAGCAGCAGAAGGCTGAATACGAGCGACGTGACAAGGAGAAGGCCCAAGGTGGCGGAGGAGAACCCAGCAAGAAGCGGCCGTTCAATGGCCAGGGAGGACGCCGCGGCAAGGCCAAGCAGCGGCAAGGTGACAGACCTCCCCGGGGCCGCGACAAGGATGAGGATGAAGACGAAGATGATGACATGGAAGAAGGAGACAACAGTGAGCAGGAGTTCCAGAAGGCCACAGAGGTTCTGCGTGTCGACGGAGGTGCCTCTCTGCATACTTCCCACCGCCAGCTCAAGCAGTGGGTGCGAGAAGTGAATGCAGCTGAGCCGCCCGTCGAGTCACGCAGGCTGCTGAAGTGGCCCGGCACGCCCATCATCTTTGACCTTGAGGACCACCCTGACCGCACAACTGCGGTCGGGTGCTTGCCGATGTTGGTCTCACCAACTATCCGCAACCTCAAGGTCACCAAGATGTTGGTCGACGGCGGGGCCGGCCTGAACTTGATCTCCTCAGTTGTGATCAAGAAGCTACAGATCCCAGACGGCGAGCTCGAGGAAACCGGGTCGTTCCAAGGGATCAACCCGGGAAGGAGCAAGCCGAAGGGGAAGATTACGCTGCCAGTGACCTTTGGCGGAGAGCTCAATTTCAGGACGGAGAGGATCACATTTGATGTTGCTGATATCCCATTGCCATACAACGGGATACTTGGTCGTCCTGCCCTCGCCAAGTTCATGGCAGCTTCCCACTATGCATACAACGTACTCAAGATGTCGGGGCCGATAAGCGTCATCTCTGTCCCCGGCGACAAGAAGGACGCGCTTATCTACGCCGACAAGATCTACCGGGATGCAGCAGCCGCAGTAGGGAGCAACACACTTGCCGCTGAAGCTCCCGAGGGGAAGAACAAGACCAAGTCCGGCAAGAGTTCTGGAGCCCACTCGGGCAAACGCACCTCTTCGGAGTGCTGCGCTGCCGTCGAGGACGCACCATCGAGCTCCACCGACAAGTGCAAGAAAGGAATGGCAGCTCCACCGGCAACCAAGAAGGTGTCCGCAAAGGAGGACGGCACTGGTGGTACCTTCACCATCAGTGCTACACTCGACCCCAAATAGGAAAGCGCGCTCGTTGCCTTCCTGCGGGCGAATGTCGACGTGTTCTCATGGCAACCGTCTGACATCCCCGGTGTTCCCAGGAAGGTAATTGAGCACAAGCTTGTTGTTTGTCCTCATGCGCGGCCCGTCAAGCAGAAGGTCAGGAAGCAAGCCGTGGAGCGCCAAGAATTCACCGCCGAAGAGATAAAGAAGTTGGAAGCAGCAGGCCTGGTTAGAGGCGTAATCCATCCTACGTGGTTAGCCAATCCAGTTGTCGTGCGCAAGGCCAATGGGAAGTGGAGACTTTGTATAGACTTCACTGATGTGAATAAAGCGTGTCCCAAGGATCCATTTCCCTTGCCGCGTATTGACCAGATTGTTGACTCCACCGCCGGATGTGAGCTGCTTTCCTTCCTTGATGCATACTCAGGTTACCACCAGATATTCATGGCCAAGGAAGATGAAGAAAAGACTGCATTCATTACTCCATGCGGTACATATTGTTTCATACGCATGCCCTTTGGATTGAAGAATGCGGGCTCGACATTTGCAAGGGTGGTGCACACTGCTTTTGAGCCATAGATACACAGAAATGTAGAAGCCTACATGGATGATATAGTGGTCAAGAGCAAGAGCAAGGATACTCTGATCCAAGACTTAGAGGAAACCTTTGAGAATCTGCGCAAGATCCAACTCAAGCTGAACCCAGAGAAGTGCGTCTTCGGAGTTCCCTCCAGCAAGCTTCTCGGGTTCTTTGTGCCCTAGAGGGGGATTGAAGCCAATCCCGACAAGATAAAAGCCATCGAGCAGATTGAAGCCCCGAAGCGCGTCAAGGACGTAAGAAGACTTGCTGGTTGTGTGGCTGCCCTCAGCAGGTTCATTTCAAAGTCTGCAGAGCGCGCCCTGCCTTTCTTCAAAATTTTGAAAAAGGTAGGTCCCATGAAATGGACTTCGGAAGCGGAGGCAGCGCTGCAAGACTTGAAAGGATACCTGTCCTCCACTCCGATACTTGTCGCACCTAGGCCACAAGAGAAGTTGCTGCTGTACCTAGCGGCAACCAATCAAGTGGTTAGTGCTGCGTTAGTAGCGGAGAGAGAGGCGCATGAGGAACCCACATCCCCGGCAAGCGAATCCAGCGACAAGCAGGGGGCTTCCCCGACAAGCTCTGGCCCCGACAAGGACAAGTCTGCGCAGGAGCAAGGAGAAGTGCGAAGGAAGATGGTGCAGCGCCCAGTGTACTTCGTAAGTTCCCTTCTGCAGGGGGCTAGGTCAAGATACTCTGGGGTGCAGAAGTTGCTTTTCGGCCTCCTCATGGCCTCAAGGAAGCTGCGCCATTACTTCCAAGCACACGAGATAACGGTGTTCACTCGCTTTCCGTTGAAGAGGATATTGCAAAATCCCGAAGCAACAGGCAGGATCGTCGAGTGGGCACTGGAGCTGTCAAGCTTTGGTCTCAAGTTTGAAATTACTTCAACCATACAGAGCAGAGCTTTGGCAGAATTCATAGCAGAATGGACCCCAACGCCAGATGAAGAAGTCCCAGAGACAAGAGTCCCCGTCCAAGAAGCGAGCAACGAGTGGATAATGTACTTTGATGGTGCTTTCTCGCTGCAAGGCACCGGTGCCGGCGTGGTACTCATAGCGCCCACCGGAGAGCACCTCAAGTATGTTGTCCAGATGCACTTTCCCAAGGAGCAAGCGACAAACAATACTGCTGAGTATGAAGGTTTGCTTGCCGGCCTCAGAATTGCGGCCGAGCTTGGGATCAAGAAGTTTATTGTGCGGGGAGATTCACAGTTGGTGGTCCGACAAGTGAATAAGAGTTACCAAAGCCCTTTGATGGAAGCTTATGTTGATGAAGTGAGGAAGCTTGAAGAGCACTTTGAAGGTCTGCAAATGGAGCACGTCCCAAGAGCTCAGAATGATATTGCAGATGGCCTCTCAAAGTGTGATGCAATGAAGTTACATGTGGAGCCAGGAACCTTCGTGCTCAAGTTAACTCAGCCATCCATTACACCATCAGTTGGGCAAAACAAGAAGAGAAAGTTGGTCTCCGGCGACTACTTGCCGGCGGATCTTCCAGAAGCCGTCGCCAAGATCCCCAAGATCAACAGCCAAGATGCTGAGGAATAGTTTGCTCCTGCAGATCCAAGGGTCTGTACAGTTGAAGCAAGCGTTCCCGACAAGCCTTGCCCCGGCAGGCTTGTCGGGGGACCATCAGCTCCGGCAGAGCCGCAGGTTCTTGCCGTAGAAGCTGAGGTTCCTGCAGCAGCCCTCATGCCTTCAGTCCTTGTTGTTGAGCCTCGGGCTCCAGCATGGGCAGAGCAAATCGTCCGCTTTCTGCAAACTGGAGAACTTCCCGACGAGCCAGAAGAGATAGAGAAAATAACCAGGCAGTCGAGTATGTACCAGTTCGTTGGCAATGAACTGTACAGAAGAAGACTCAGCGGTGTCAGGTTGAAGTGCATTTCCAGGGAAGATGGACAGAAGCTGTTGGAAGAGATACACGGAGGCATATGTGGCCACCACATTGGCGCAAGAGCACTTGCCGGGAAGGCGTTCCGGCAAGGTTTCTTTTGGCCAGAAGCCCTCCAAGATGCAACTGCACAAGTAACCAAGTGTGAAGCGTGCCAGTTCCATGCCAAGCAGATTCACCAACCAGCACAAGCTCTCCAGACGATCCCCTTGTCCTGGCCCTTCTCGGTCTGGGGGCTCGACATCCTCGGCCCCTTTCCCCGCGCCGTCGGGGGTTTTGAGTACTTGTACGTTGCAATCGACAAGTTCACAAAGTGGCCAGAAGTGGAACCAGTGAGAAAGGTGACAGCACAGTCAGCAGTCAGGTTCTTCAGATCGATTGTTTGCCGTTTCGGAATCCCTAACAGGATCATCACCGACAACGGCACACAGTTTACAAGTCGCACCTTCATGCAGTATGTCCAAGACCTTGGCGCCAAGGTCTGCTTCGCTTCTGTTGCCCATCCGAGGAGCAATGGTCAAGCGGAGAGGGCCAATGCTGAAGTGCTGCGCGGACTCAAGACAAGAAGCTTCGACAGGCTGCGCAAGTGCGGAAGAAACTGGATAGAGGAGTTGCCGGCGGCTCTTTGGTCAATCAGGACGACACCAAATCGAGCCACCGGACAGACACCCTTTGCTCTTGTCTATGGAGCAGAGGCAGTTCTCCCCACGGAACTCGTATACGGATCTCCTCGAGTGCTCGCTTATGATGAGCTCGAGCAAGAGCAACTGCGACAAGATGATGCATTGCTCCTTGAGAAGGAACGTCTCCAGGCTGCTGTACGAGCTGCTCGATACCAGCAAGCCTTGCGTCGCTATCATAGCCGCAAGGTCAGGGCCAGGAGTCTCGAGGAAGGCGACCTTGTTCTTCGGCGTGTTCAGTCCGCCAAGAATTCCAACAAGTTGACGCCGAAGTGGGAAGGCCCTTATCGGGTGTGACAAGTCACAAGGCCCGGCGCTGTCCGCCTTGAGACAGAAGAAGGCTTACCGGTGAGCAACTCCTCGAACATAGAGCATCTTCGCAAGTTTCACCCGTAAGGCGCGGTTGCCGTGATCCGCTCCGGAAACCACCTTTTGTACAAGTCTTGCCGTTGTTGCATGTAAACCTTTGTACAAAGCCGGGCGCAGATCCCGTGCATCAGTAAAGCTTTTGTGCTACGCACTATTCGTCATTTCCATGCTTTTCTTTGATTGTTTGCATGCATCATCTGACATTTTGTGCAACGCACATCCCCGGTAAGTACTAGCAAGCCATGAGGCCCTATACTTGTTTTTCCCCCTCTTCTTCTTTCCCTCTTAAGCAGAAGGAGTATTCCTCGCGCACAAGTTTGCCGGCGGGGAAGGAGATGGAGGCATGAACCAAGTACTGTTCAAGGAAGAGAAGCCTTGTCGGGGAGCAAACAATCTATGAAAGCTAAGTTACCAAAGTTTGAGTAATTCAAATTTTTCAAATTTTTTAGTTGTCTTCCTTGAACAACCACACTTTGTATGGAAAACCTGTGCGCGGAGGAACCTACCCGTGGCTAGCCGCACCCTTACTTTGTTTCGAGCACGCTCAACGACTTAAGTGAGCTGCGACAAGTGTCGCGCCCTTACTTCATTTTCGAGTTCGCTCAGCAATCTAAGTGTGCTGCGACTAGCTGCGGCAAGGTTTCTTGCCGGCAAAGGTATTGCCAGCAAGCTGCTAAGAGTCCAGCACTCAGCGCTCGCGGCAAGGGCCCTTTGCCGGCGAGTTCCCTAAAAACGTAGGGTGGAATGCATACAAAGTGAAGGGACCAAAGCAAGGGAGATAACATGGCATTGGTTGCTCAAAATAAGACTGTATATTACAAAGATGACTTGCCGCAATACTAACAGATTCTTGTCCGTAACATGCTTTGCAGCGGCAAAGGAAGCAGAAAGAAAGGAATCTAATCTACGCGGTCGCCTTCACGCCTCGTGATCTTGCCCACCTTGGCGACGATGTGGGCAACTTGCGCCTTCAACGCCTCCTGGTCAGCTTCGGGCGGCAAGGAGCGGAGGACATTGACGAGGTTGATGCCGGGGTTGCGGTAGACGATCTTCGATAAGACCCGCTCCATGGTGCCCATGCAGAGCCGACGCGCCTCGTCGGCCAGCTGCACGGGGATCTTCTCCCGCAGCCGCGCAAGCGCCGGCGCAATTCCCCTGAAGAACAGACTCAACTTGGCGCTGTGGGGGAGACTCTCGTCCGGGGAGTACACGAGATGCTCCGCCCTCAGCGCCATCATCTCCATGTCAATATTGGCAGCGGAGGTGACCAGCTCATCAGTCCACTGCTCCACTGCCCGGTTGAAGTTGTTCACCGAGACGGCAGCGCTCTCCACCAAGGCCCTTTCCTTGCGGAGTTCGTCCTTCAGCTTCGTCTCGCGGTCCTGGGCGGCGTCGAGCGAGTCAGTCAAGGTGGAAACCTTCAGGTCTAAGTCAGCGATGGAGTTCTTGGCGTCAGAGAGCTCTTTGCCCTTCTCGGAGAGACGTACCTGCAGCTCAGAGTTGGTGTGGGCATCTTTCTCCCGCTCCACGTTGAGCGCAGTGACCCTATCCTCGCTCGCCTTCAGGTACAGCTCCGTCTGCGCCACCTTGGCCTCCAGGTCCTTCTTGGCGGTCTCTGCGGCGGCTGCGGCGTTCCTCGCCTCCTTCAGAGCCCCGCCAATGGCCTGCTCCCGGGCGGTAAGGGGATACGGCTTGCCGTGGGCCGCGTGTGCCCGTGCACTGTCTTGGGCCTGGCCCAACAGCGCTCGGCACCGTGTGTGGTCCAGGCCCGGGGGCTCCTGTCGGTGTACTAAGATAGGGGTACCTTAGTACCCCAACTTGTGCACGGGCAGTAGTAGCTTCCCGTGGCAGGGCTTACCACATGCTCGCCGGGAACCGTTCTGGTCCCTATGAAGCCATTCAAGAACAAAGTATACAAGTGAGAAGATCAAGGCCCCGGCAAGAGGAGCTTGCCGGGAAGGCCGCACCAGGCCCAAGGATATCACTTTAGCACAAGACCCTGGCAAAAGGAGCTTGCCAGGAAGGCCAAGGAACACATGCCTCAAGAGATGTCTCAGCGCACCATGCGCCCCGGCAGGACCCGGAAAGCGACAAGCTTCCGGGCCCGGCAAGATCACGACCCCGGCAAGGTGCTTGCCGGGGAAACCTACGCTGTGTGCCCGCGCTCCTGCTCATCTGCCCACGCGTCGCCCTGGAGCCCTTCCAGGGGCACGTGGCAGGCGGTTGTGCAGCCTGGGGCACACGGTGGCAAGCCACTGTGACGAGGCTACCGCTGTGGCGAACGGAGAAGCATGGACAGACGCTTTTGGGGGCGACGGCGACGGGCATTTAATGCCCTTGTCCCCCACTGTTAAAGTTAGGTGAAGACCACTGTTCATATATTGTTCATGCACTGTTGCAACTACCACCAAATTTACATTTTTACCCTCCTCTACGTTGACACATGTCGGTGACCCCTTTGAGCTATAAAAGGAGGCCCATGCACAACGTAGAGGGGGTTCGAAACCTAGACAACTCTCTCGCTCGGTGCAGCTAGTACTGTAGATCTTCAAGCTCCCGAGCTCAAGAACTCAATACAACCTAAGCAGGAGTAGGGTTTTACGCGTCCGCGCGGCCCGAACCTGGGTAAACTGCCCGCGTGTGCCCCTCGATCTGCTCTCCGTGCTCCCTCCGCTCCCTTACCGCAACGTAGAAGGGGCTCCGGTCCCATAGGTGCTCGTGGGAGGACAGTTTCCCCCGACAGTTAGCAAAAGACTGGGAGCAACCAACTAAGAGAGCAATGACGGTCATAATCATGCAGAGCGACAAAGCAATATTGAATCAGGCATGGTAGTTATATCGCTACTTAGAAACAAAAGATCATCAAGGCTTGACAGACTTTCTTTACGGTGTTGAATATGCGTGAGCATAGGCCAAGTCAATCAAAATAAATTCTCGAAGGAAGATATTACTAAACCATACCACATCATAGGCAAACAAACCAAGTTGGTACTCCAATGACACATTGGGAATCCCCCAGCTATTCGAGATTAACCATAAGAAAACCTGAACTACTAAGCACCATCATGAAAGTAGCATCTTTATCATAGACACATTAACCAATGCAACGGAAGCAAACTCTCTTAAATAGGTGAGCATGGTAATTAAAAAGAGTTCAAGCAACCAACTAAATAAAAGCTCTTAAAAAGATAAGCATGAATACTAAGAGCAAAGCACGATAGTAGCTATTAAAAGACAAAGAACACACACAGCATAGATAGACATGAAAATTCTATGT
This sequence comes from Secale cereale, assembly GCA_902687465.1. Lineage (NCBI taxonomy): Eukaryota > Viridiplantae > Streptophyta > Magnoliopsida > Poales > Poaceae > Secale > Secale cereale. The sequence goes on along the minus strand of LR738710.1, from coordinate 678,555,331 downwards.
AATGTTCTAGGTAGAGGTGGAGCGTGTTTCTCTCCCACAGAAAGGAATGCTGGGTTCCAACTCGTTATGAAAAACTAAAAAGAAAACTAAAAGCAAGACGCTCCAAGCATAGCACATAACACATGAAGTGATAAAAATATAGCAAAACGAAAGACGAACTGATAATGTTGATGGAGAAGGGGATGCACGGGGGGCATCCCCAAGCTTAGACGCTTGAGTCTCCTTGAATATTTCTTGGGGGTGCACGGGGGCATCCCCAAGCTTGAGCGCTTGACACTCCTGAATCTTTTTATCATCTTCCCTCGCACACTTGAAAACTCCCTTCATACACAACTCATCATAATCTGATTAGCGAGGTTAGTACCCTTAATAAAATAATTATACCTTGATGGAAATAAGGATATTCTTGAAGTTCTACTGTTTCTCAAGATTGCCAAAAGGTTTTTGCAAAGAAAAAGCAAGTTCTTAATTTGCAAAGTGAAGGTAAGGCAAAACAGGACAGAATCTGTGAAAAACAGAACAGCAGGCAGTAATTGACCTGTTCGGGATACTTCTGCAACTCATATAAAAAAACTCAGAACTGACGCACGAAAGACAATTATATAGAGAACGCTGTCGAAAAAATTCAGACCAAAAAGATGATCTGGTGATTTTATACGAATTTTTCTATCCAAGGACAGAATCTGTTTTTTGGACAGCACCTCGCAACTTTTGAACTTTCTAGCAATCAGAGGCTATACTTGGCACAAATATGAAAAGCAAAGATACAATGATGATGCTACAGCAGTAAACAACATCAAGACACAACAAAAGCAAAAATTTATTCATGTGGGCTGCCTCCCAAAAGCGCTTTCTTTTATGCCTTTAAGCTAGGCATAATGCAAAGATCAGGTTGTATCAATTGAACCATCATCAAGATCATCAAAAAGCTCTTCAATAATACAACCAGTCTTAAGAGGTCTCTCAAATAAAGGCCCCATAGAGATACTTCTAGGTAGAAGACCAAAAGGATAAAAGTCAAGGGAAGATTCATTTATAAATTCATCAACGATAGGTGTTTCTTCCAAAGTCTTTACAGTTTCAACCCCTTTGGCAATAGGTGGACTGCTTTTAGAACGGGGAGCCTTTGGAACGTGAACGAACCTAGGCTCCTTCTTTGCCGGAGTTTCTACCTTTTCGGTTTTGATCGAGGAGAAAGTAGTTCCTAAAGTATCAAATATTTCCTCAATCTTGTTCATCCTAGAAGAGTCAGAATCATGGAATTTGACGGTCTCCAAAATTTTGAAAAATTTATGCATGGAGCTATCAAGTCTATTCAAATTCCCTTGGATCTTACGATCCAACTGATTCATCTTATTAGTGCTTGGCATCTCTAGCTCTATTTTTTCAAGTTTTTTCATAATGTGAGCTAGGGTGATGTCCTCTCGAATACTAACAACAGGGGGACTCCCAACAAGATTTTCAATAATACTAAGAGACTCCCAAACTGGGGCCTCCGGGAAATTCCCATTGATAGCAGTATCTAGAATAAACCTATTCCAAGAAGTGATTCCAACATAAAAATTTCTAAGATAGTAGTAGGTTGCTTCTTGGTGGCTCTTTTTTGTGAATCATTAATTCTATACCAAGCATCTTTCAAACTTTCCCCACCTCTTTGTTTAAAGGTGAGAACTTCTGCCTCGTCAAAGACAAAAGGACCCGACATAATGACAACTAAAGAACAAGATAACTATTTTTGTGGTTTTCGATAAAAAGGTACTAAAGCAAAAATAAAAGGTAAACTAACAAGACTAAAAAGCAAAGGTAAAAGATAGCATGCAACTCCCCTATCCTGAAGAGTGGAGTCCCCGGCAACGGCGCAAGAAAATACTCCTTGATGGGCCTCGAACCCCTCGTTGGATTACCCCAAGTGGAAGGTGTAAGATGCAGTAAGTAGAAGTGTTTTCCCTTAGCAAAGATGCCAAGGATCGAATCCCCAGAGACTCCTAGGTTCAACAGGTAGGTGTCAACTGCTAACGGCGCAATTAGCAATCAACGTGGACCTGCACACAGATACAAATAACTTTGCTCCCAACGAGTACAGAGAGGTTGTCAATCTCTCCGGCCTTGTAGTTCACAAAGGGTTAAAAGCAATATGATAGTAGTGATAGATAGTGTTTTGCAATAGTAAGTAAAATAGCGAAAAGTAAATAGTGTATGTGATCAATGATAGTAATATGGACCGGAGTCTCATGATGTTCACTAGTGATGTCTCTCTCCCAAAAGGCGATAAAACAGCTATGTGAGGTAACAAATTACAGCTGGGCAATTGACAGGACCACGAACGCAAACCAATGCTGACTACATTGCAAGAAAGGTTGAGGTTCAAAGCATGGGCGGTACGCCAAAGTAAGTAGAACGAAATCCATCAATATCTACTACTAATCATCCACCTTGAGATATCTATCCAGAACATCTCGCTGGTATTAAGTTGCGAGTCCCACCCATAGTGTAAACTCAATGCAACAGACAACTGCATTAAAAGAACTTTGCGTAAAGTAAACAATCCTTGCACCCGCGGGCACAAGCACCGTTGTTTTCCCCCTTGTGGCAACAGCACATCCCCTAGACTCATGTTTCTGTCACTCAAGCTAGTCATCAAGGGGCATGAACCCACAATCGAGCATAACGTTCCCTCTTGGAGTCACTACCTACTACTCGGCCAAAGCAATAAATAACAACGGAGAACATGCAAGAATTACTTATGAACTAAAATATAAAAGAGGTGAATCAAATATATTACTCAAGATCAATCTGAACATAATCTCATAATCCATCGGATCCCAGCAAACTCAACATAGCAATAGCATAAGGATAACATAGGTGCCTCGATCATGTAGGGCAGCTCACGAGGACTAATTAGTGAAGCACAAGAACGGGAGGAGAACATCACATAGCTACTGGTCATGGACTCATGGTCCAAGGGAGACTACTCACGAGTCATCCGGGAGGCGTCCATGGTGGTGGAGAAGCTCCCGGTGGTGATCCTCCCCTCCGGCAGGGTGCCGGGAAGAGTTCTCCTGGTGCTCCCGATCTTGGAAGCGGCGGCGGCGGCGGAACAGAGATGGGATCGCGAAAAGAAGTCTTGTTTCAAGGGTTACGGGGAACCCTTTAAATATATGCCAAAGTAGGGCACCGGGGGGCTCTCGTGGGGCCGAGGCGCCCCCCCGGCGCGGCCCAGGGGGGGGCGCCCACAGGGCGCCTGGAGCCCCTGTGCCCCCCCCCCCCCCAGGCTGCCCTTCGGACGCAGTGTTGTTTCCGATACGCTGATTTTTTATATATTTTTTCTGGATTTTTCTGGGCAGTTCTCGAAACGTGAAAACCTGAAATACAAAAACAGCCGAAAACAGAAACTGGCACTGGGGTGCACTGGATTAGTAAGTTAGTCCAAATATGATCAAAAGTTTATGGAAGTGTATGAATATCATAGCAATATCACCCAAAAGTGGCATGGAGCAAGCAGAAATTATAGATACGTTTTGGACGTATCAGTACCATAGACATGCTTCGAGATAGCAGTGGCATGGTCTTGAAGCAAAGGTCGGAGTTGGATACATAAAGGATTCATCAGGAGCAGCTTATAAAATAAGACTTACAGTTTCCTCCTGGAAGAATGGTTAGCCTTGCAAAAGAAAATATAATGATAGGTCCTCCAGCCAGGGGTGCTAGGCATGACACCATATTACCGGGTCATCAAAGGACCAACATTATAACTCCTAGAAAGTTGTCCCAACCATCATATCTGACCGAGATTCAGATCCGATTGGTGTCATGATACCTCAGACTCAGGATATTCGAGAAGAAAAGGTGCAACACAAATCGACGAAATGACATTGTAAGATTCTCGGGAGATGAACTATGGGAGCGGGTTCCCGAAACAATAGTTCATCGTTAAACCAAGGACATGATGAGGAGGTGGCTGATGGGCTCAGCGACAATTCATCGAGAATTCCAAACGGATGGATTTACACAATAATATGAACAAGAAGATGACACTTGTTAATTTAAATGATATAATGTTGTATGCTCGAGGAAAACATACACCATTAATCATTAGTTGAAAGGTGTGCCCGAATTATGACCTTAGGCAGCAAGATCAATATTAGAGTGACGATTCAATAACCAACGGTCTAAGAATGAACTGTCGATCATTAACTTCAGTGCAATAGGGTTGCTAGAAGTGCAGAACTCAAGCAGCATCGTTAGCATATTGGTATCCCGGGTAAAACCAACACGGGGACCAAGGAAGAATGGCGATGATGAGAAGTATCTTCATACCGAGAATTTCTAAGAGGTGGGGCAATCCTCACGAAAATCTCGACATAAAAGACAATAATACTTCAATGCAGAACACAACACTAGCTGGAGAGCAAGTTGTAATCATAATGTGGACAAGTTCGCGATGAAAGGAAGTCAAGGGTGTTGTCGATGATAATAAAAATCATCGAGGGCAAGGATGGTATTTCTTATCATGACGCAGTTGACATCTTGGAAGAAGTCAAAGTGTTGAAGGTGATCCGACACATTTACCGGGAGGTTTCAAGAGGATGCAATCAACAACAACGGCAATAAGCAAGGGAATGATGATGTGGCAATATATAGGATCAATATATAAGATGCAAACTCGGAACCAAAGTTGCCATACTGAACAAGCAACCAGATGCTGAAAGCTCGACATAAGTTGTGCTCAATCTCTGAAGAATTCGTGCACCAAGGAAGGACGAGGTAGCACAGTCAAAGATAGCTAGACAAGGGATGTACCCGATAGCCTAGGAGTAAACCAGATTGAGTTTAAAAATTTCCCAGTAACATCTACTAGGGGTGTTGAATTTTTAGAGCGGATTTGATTTACTAAACGGTGTCCTCGGTTGATGGCAACCTAGAACCCTTAGCGTGATTACGACGAGGAAGTTATTACTTCAACAAAGTTAGTAAGATGAAGTGCAAAGGCATGATATCCTCGAGATACCGGAGGGTAAAACTCGAAGGCAGAACATGATAGTAGTAGAACTGGGTCGTTGACCGACGACAGAAAATATTTTTAACCTTGTCAAAAATTGACGAGGCACGGGAATGAATTTCTTCCAGATATATTGAATAAGGATAGCATGGTCGGAACCATAACTGCAAGGGATCAAATTTATTGACACCGAAAGAATTATTTAGATGAAAAAAATCATTTGTCAAGAAGCTCCCGAGACGGTCTACATCGTTTCCATGGGCATGAACAAAAGCTCAAGGTCGACTCCCACTTCTTTAATGCATATCATTTCATTCACCTCTCGCTTTGATAAAACTGTAGTGTTGGAATTTTATTTGATAGAACACCTGAAGGGTAGGACTTGTGAAAACTTCCAGGTTCTCACGGATTAGGTGAAGGCATAGGTTCCACCCATCGGGCATCTTAGTAACATATACCACAAGTTTCAAAACTAAAAACACAAGATCGAAAGCAGAGCATGGTTGGCCAAGCGGAGGATACAATTTACCAAGGCGTTATGTATCAGGGGAAGAACTCACAAGGTGCTTGAATATGAAGGACACTATCGGTTAACAATCCAACTACGGATCGGGTAATCCACTACGGAGCTGATGTGAGTACCAGCAATCCACTACGGGTAATCCAATCACGTGTGTGCTTCCACATATCTCAACCTCCCTCTTATCAGTAGTGGCAGAGTATGATCCATGACTAAGACCGACCTATTGCATGTGAAGAAGATTAAATACCATTGCAATCTTCTACACAGGCCAAGTAATGTGCTATAGTTTTTTAGAGAGAAAGTAATGTGCTATAATTCATGTGTAAACTTCTTGGAAACCCAAGCTATGGCCAAAGATGATCTCCAAGACCCTCTACCACTGCTCTTCAGGTGCACCCACTATGTGTCATGTCACTGATGTCGCTTGAAGCTACGTCGGTTTTTCCCCAATGAGGAAGGGATAATGTATCACAACGGCGGTAGGTATTTCCCTCAGATGTGAAACCAAGGTTATCAAACCAGTAGGAGAACCAAGCAACACAACGTAAATAGCACCTACACAGAAATAACAACTTCTCGCAACCCGACGTGTTAAAGGGGTTGTCAATCCCTTTCGCAGTACGGCACGTCAAGATAGGCAAAACGGACGTGACGAATTTGTAGTAAATTGATAGATCGAACGCCAAATAAAACAAATAAGAATAAATTGCAGCAAGGTATTTTTCGATTTTTGGTTTAGTAGATTTGAAAAAAAAAACAATGGCAAATATATGAGAAAGAAGACCCGGGGGCCGTAAGTTTCACTAGTGGCTTCTCTCGAGAAAAATAGCAAATAGTGGGTAACAAATTACTGTTTAGCAATTGATAGAACCTCAAATAATTATGATGATATCCAGACAATGATCATTACATAGGCATCATGTCCAAGATTAGTAGACCGACTCCTGCCTGCATCTACTACTATTACTCCACACATCGACCGCTATCCAGCATGCACCTAGTGTATTAAGTTCATGGAAAACGGAGTAATGCATTAAGAACGATGACATGGTGTAGACAAGATCCGTATATCAATGGCGTTAGATATGAATCTCGTCGTTTTATCCTTAGTGGCCATGATACATATGTGTCGGTTCCCTTTCTGTCACTGGGATCAAGCATCGTAAGATCGAACCCACTACCGGGCACCTCTTCCCATTGCAAGATAAATAGATCAAGTTGGCCAAACAAAACCCAAGTATCAGAGAAGAAATATGAGACTATAAGCAATCATGCATATAAGAGATCAAAGAAACTCAAATAACTTTCATGGATATAAAAAGATAGATCTGATCATAAACTCAAAGTTCATCGGATACCAACAAACACACCGCAAAAAGAGTTACATCATATGGATCTCCAAGAGACCATTGTATTGAGAATCAAAAGAGAGAGAGGAAGCCATCTAGCTACTACTACGGACCCATAGGTCTGCAAAGAACTACTCACGCATCATCGCAGAGGCACGAATGGAAGTGGTGAACCCCTCCATGATGGTGTCTAGATTGGATCTTGTGTTTTTGGACTCTGTGGTGGCTGGATGACTATTTCGTCAACTCCCCTAGGGTTTCTAGAATATTGTGGTATTTATAGAGCAAAGAGGCGGTGCAGGAGGCCATCGAGGTGGGCACAACCCACCTGGGCGCGCCAGGCTCCTGGCGCGCCCTGGTGGGTTGTGCCCCCCTCGGGGCACTCCCCAGGTGCTGCCTTGGCCCATCAGGTGTCTTCTGGAGCTTGCATTGTATTCCCTCAAAGAGGAAAGGGTGATGCAGCATAGTAGCGTAAGTATTTCCCTCGGTGTTTGAGAACCAAGGTATCAATCCAGTAGGAGACCACGCGCGAGTCCCTCGCACCTGCACAAACAAATAAGAACCTCGCAGCCAACGCGATAAAAGGGGTTGTCGATCCCTTCTCGGTCACTTACGAGAGTGAGATCTGATAGATATGAAAAGATAATATTTTTGGTATTTTTTGGTATAGAGACTGAAAGTTAACAAAGCAAATAAACAACAACGAAAGAAATTGGCAAGTTGACGGGAAACTAATATGATAAAGATAGACCTGGGGGCCATAGGTTTCACTAGTGGCTTCTCTCATGATAGCAGAATTCTATGGTGGGTGAAGAAATTACCGTCGAGCAATTGATAGAAAAGCGCATAGTTATGAGAATATCTAGGCATGATCATTATATATAGGCATCACGTCCGTGACAAGTAGACTGAAACGATTCTGCATCTACTACTATTACTCCACACATTGACCGCTATCCAGCATGCATCTAGAGTATTAAGTTCATAAGAACAGAGTAACGCCGTAAGCAAGATGACATGATGTAGAGGGGTAAGCTCAATCAATATGATATAAACCCCATCTTTTTATCCTCGATGGAAACAATACAATACATGCCTTGCTGTCACTGGGAAAGGACACCGCAAGATTAAACCCAAAGCCAAGCACTTCTCCCATTGCAAGAACTATAGATCTAGTAGGCCAAACCAAACCAATAAATCGAAGAGACTTGCAAGGATATTATAATCTTACATAAAAGATTTCGTAATAGAATCCAATATTGTTCAAAGATAATCTTGATCACAAACCCACAATTCATCGGCTCTCGACAAACACACCGCAAAAAGATTACATCAAATAGATCTCCTAGAAGATCGAGGAGAACTTTGTATTGAGATCCAAAGAGAGAGAAGAAGCCATCTAGCTAATAACTATGGACCCGAAGGTCTGTGGTAAACTACTCACAACTCATCAAAGAGGCTATGGTGTTCATGTAGAAGCCCTTCATGATCGATGCCTCCTCCGACGGAGCTCCGGAACAGGCCCCAAGATGGGATCTCACGGGTATAGAAGGTTACGGCGGTTGAATTAGGGTTTCGTTGCTCTCCCCGATGTTTTCAAGGTATGATAGTATATATAGGCTGAAGAGGCATGTCAGGGGAGCCAGAGGGGGCCCACAAGGGTGGGGGCGCGCCCCCTGCCCTCGTGGCCGCCTCTCTCGCTTCAGGGCGTGTACTCCGAGTCTTCTGTGTTGATATCGTTCCAAAAATAATTCTGCCGAAGGTTTCATTCCGTTTGGACTCCGTTTGATATTCCTTTTCTACGAAACACTGAAATAAGAAAAAAAAAACAGCAATTTGCACTGGGCCTTGGGTTAGTAGGTTAGTCCCAAAAATAATATAAGAGTGTATAATAAAGCCCATTAAACATCCAAAACATAATATATAATAGCATGGAACAATCAAATATTATAGATACGTTGGATACGTATCAAGCATCCCCAGGCTTAATTCATGCTTGTCCTCGAGTAGGTAAATGATAAAAACAGAATTTTTGATGTGGAATGCTAACCAAGATAATTCTCAATGTAATTTTCTTTATTGTGGCATGAATGTTCAGATCCGAAAGATTCAAGACAAAAATCTATATCGACATAAGAATAGCAATACTTCAAGCATACTAACAAAGCAATCATGTCTTCTCAAAATAACATGGCCAAAGAAAGTTCATCCCTATAAAATCATATAGTTAGTCTATGCTCCATCTTCGTCACACAAAATACTCAAATCATGCACAACCCCGGTTTCAGCCAAACAATTGTTTCATACTTCAATTTTTTTTCAAAATTTTCAACTTTCACGCAATACATGAGCATGAACCATGGACATAGCACTATAGGTGAAACATAGTGGTGGTTGTGGAGAAGGGAAAAGAGGAAGATGTTCTCACATTAAATAGGCGTATCAATGGGCTATGGAGATGCCCATCAATAGATGTTAATGTGAGTGAGTAGGGATTGCCATGCAACGGATGCACTAGAGCTATAAATGTATGAAAGCTCAAAAAGAAACTAAGTGGGTGTGCATCCAACTTGCGATCTAGGGCATTTGAGGAAGCCCATCGTTGGAATATACAAGCCAAGTTCTATAATGAAAATTCCCACTAGTATATAAAAGTGACAAAACAAGAAACTCTATATCATGAAGATCATGGTTCTACTTTGAAGCACAAGTGTGGAAAAAGATAGTAGCATTGTCCCTTTTTTTCTTTTTTTTTCTTTTTTTGTGCCTTTCTTTTTTTTTCTTTGGCCTTTCCTTTTTTTCTTTTTTTCTTTTTTTTCTTTCTTTTTCTTTGGGACAATGCTCTAATAATGATGATCATCACACTTTTATTGATTTACAACTCGATACTAGAACAAAGTATGACTTTATATGAATGCCTCCGGTGATGTACCGGGATGTGCAATGAATCAAGAGTGACATGTATGAAAAAGTATGCATGGTGGCCTAGCCACGAATACGATGTCAACTACATGATCATGCATGGAAATATGGCAATGATGAAGCATGTCATATGAACGGAACGGTGGAAAGTTACATGACAATATATCTCGGAATGGCTATGGAAATTCCATGATAGCTAGGTGCTACTTCTCGAGCTTGCGTCGTATTCCCTCGAAGAGGAAAGGGTGATGCAGCACAGTAGCGTAAGTATTTCCCTCAGTTTTTGAGTACCAAGGTATCAATCCAGTAGGAGACCACACGCGAGTCCCTCGCACCTGCACAAACAAATAAGAACTTCGCAGCCAACGCGATAAGGGGTTGTCAATCCCTTTACGGTCACTTACGAAAGTGAGATCTGATAGATAGGATAGTATAATATTTTTGGTATTTTTTGGTATAAGAACAGAAAGTAAATAATGCAAAGTAAAGTAGACGGAAGATTAATATGTTGAGAATAGACCCGGGGGGCATAGGTTTCACTAGTGGCTTCTCTCATGATAGCAGAATTCTACAGTGGGTGAACAAATTACTGTCGAGCAATTAATAGAAAAGCACATAGTTATGAGAATATCTAGGCATGATCATTATATATAGGCATCACATCCGTGACAAGTAGACCGAAACGATTCTACATCTACTACTATTACTCCACACATCGACTGCTATCCAGAATGCATCTAGAGTATTAAGTTCATAAGAACAAAGTAGCGCAAGATTGAACCCAAAGCCAAGCACTTCTCCCATTGCAAGAACTATAGATCTAGTAGGCCAAACCAAACCAATAATTCGAAGAGACTTGCAAGGATATTATAATCATACATAAAAGATTTCAGAAAAGAATCAAATATTGTTCATAGATAATCTTGATCATAAACCCACAATTCATCGGATCTCGACAAACACACCGCAAAAAGATTACATCGAATAGATCTCCTCGAAGATCGAGGAGAACTTTGTATTGAGATCCAAAAAGAGAGAGGAAGCCATCTAGCTAATAACTATGGACCCGAAGGTCTGTGGTAAACTACTCACAACTCATTGGTGAGGCTATGGCGTTGATGTAGAAGCACTCCGTGGTAGATCCCCCCTCCGGTGGAGCTCCGGAATAGGCCCCAAGATGGGATCTCTCGGGAACAGAAGGTTGCGGCGGTAGAATTAGGGTTTCCTCTGTTGCGTCGATGTTTTTAGGGTACATGGATATATATATATATATATATATATATATATAAGAGGAAATAGGGCATCGGGGGAGCCAGAGGGGGCCCACGAGGGTGGGGGTGCGCCCAGGGGGAGGGGCACGCCCTGGACCCTCGTGGCCACCTCTCTTGTTCTCTCGCATGTACTCCAAGTCTTCTGGGTAGATACGGTTCCAAAAATAACTCTCCCGAAGGTTTCATTCCGTTTGGACTCCGTTTGATATCCCTTTTCTACGAAACACTGAAATAGGCAAAAAACAGCAATTTGCAATGGGCCTTGGGTTAGTAGGTTAGTCCCAAAAATAATTTAAAAGTGTAAAATAAAGCCCATTAAACATCCAAAACAGTATATATAATAGCGTGGAACAATCAAAAATTATAGATACATTGGAGACGTATCCGTAGGTATGGTGGTTGTTTTGAGGAAGGTATATGGTGGGTGTATGGTACCGACGAAAGTTGCGCGGTACAAGAGAGGCTAGCAATGGTGGAAGGGTGAGAGTGCGTATAATCCATGGACTCAACATTAGTCATAAAGAACTCACATACTTCTTGCAAAAATCTACAAGTCATCAAAACAAAGTACTACATGCATGCTCCTAGGGGAAGGGTTGGTAGGAGTTAACCATCGCGCGATCCCGACCTCCACACAAAGGACGACACTCAATGAAATACCTCATGCTTCAAATTTGTCACACAACGGTTACCAGACGTACATGCTACGGGACCTGCAAACCTCAACACAAGTATTTCTCAAATTCACAACTACTCTACTAGCATGAATCTTATATCACCATCCTCATATCTCAAGGCAATCATCAAGCATCAAACTTCTCATAATATTCAATGCACTTTATATGAAAGTTTTTACTATACCCATCTTGGATGCCTATCATATTAGGACTAGTTTTATAACCAAATCACATTACCATGCTGTTCTAAGAGACTCTCAAAAAGATATAAGTGAAGCATGAGAGATCAATAATTTCTTCAAAATAAAACCACCACCGTGCTCTAAAAGATATAAGTGAAGCACTAGAGCGAAACTATCTAGCTCAAAAGATATAAGTGAAGCACATAGAGTATTCTAATAAATTTCGATTCATTTGTATCTCTCTCAAAAGGTATGTCCAGCAAGGATGATTGTGGTAAACTAAAAATCAAAGACTCAAATCATACATGACGCTCCAAGCAAAACACATATCATGTGGTGAATAAAAATATAGTCTCAAGTAAAGTTACCGATAGATGAAGACGAAAGAGGGGATGCCTTCCCGGGGCATCCCCAAGCTTAGGCTTTTGGTTGTCCTTGAATTTTACCTTGGGGTGCCTTGGAAATCCCCAAGCTTAGGCTCTTGCCACTCTTTGTTCTATAGTCTATCAAATCCTTACCCAAAACTTGAAAACTTCACAACACAAAACTTAGCCAAAAATCTCGTGAGTTCCGTTAGTATAAGAAAAACAAACCACCACTCAAAGTTACTATAATGAACTCGTTCTTTGTTTATATTGGTGTCAAACCTACTATATCCCAACTACTCTATGATTCATATCCCCCGATACTACTCATAGATTCATCAAAATAAGTAAACAACACACGAAAAACAGAATCTGTCAAAAACAGAACAGTCTGTAGCAATCTGTAACTTTCGAATACTTCTGTAACTCTAAAAATTGAAATAAATTGGTGGACGTGAGGAATTTGTCTATTAATCATCTGCAAAAAGAATCAACTAAAAATCACTCTCCAGTAATAAATGGTAGCTAATCTCGTGAGCGCTAAAGTTTCTATTTTTTACAGCATGATCGCATAAACTTCACCCAAGTCTTCCCAAAGGTTCTACTTGGCACAAACACTAATTAAAACACAAAACCACATCTAAACAGAAGCTAGATGCAATATTTATTACTAAACAGAAGTAAAGCAAAGAAAAAATAAAATTGGGTTGCCTCCCAACAAGCTCTTTCTTTATAGCCATTAAGGTTGGCTTGATAATTCAATGATGCTCACATGAAAGACAAGACTTGAAGCACAAAAAGAGCATCATATAGCATGTGAAAATCACATCTAAGTCTAGCATACTTCCTATGCATAGGCATTTTATGGGAAAACAAATTAGCAAGACAAGCAGGGTCTAACATATGCAAGGAAGAAGAAAGAAACAAGATCAATCTCAACATGAAGAGAGGTAATTTAGTAACATGAAGATTTCTACAACCATATTTTTCTCTCTCATAATAATTGCATGTAGGATCGTAAGCAAATTCAACAATATAGCTATCACAAAACATATTCTCAACACGATCCACATGCATACGAAGTTGACACTCTTCCAAAATAGTGGGATTAACATTAACTAAAGTCATGACCTCTCCAAACCCACTTTTATCAAAAATTTCATAAGATTGAACATTCTCCAAATATGTGGGATCTAAAGTTGACACTCTTCCAAACCCACTTTCAATATTATTGCAAACATTATTATCAATCTCATATTCATAATGGGGCTTAAATAAATTTTCAAGATCATAAGAAGAATCACCCCAATCATCATCATTGCAACAAGTAGTGGACATAGCAATACTAGCATCCCCAAGCTTAGGGTTTTGCATATCATTAACACAATTGACATCAATAGAATTTACTATAACATCATTGCAATCATGTTTTATATTCAAAGAGTTGTCGTGAATCACTTCATAAATTTCTTCTTTCAACACTTCATCATAAAGATAATCTAGTGCACTAAACTCACTAGCAATTGGTTCATCATAGTTGGATCTCTTAAAAAGATTAGCAAGTGGATGAGGATCCATAAATAGATTTTTAGCAAGCAAAGATGCAAGCAAATAGAAGGCACATGGCAACACAAGCAAACATAAGATTGAACGAGAAAAGGCAAATGAAAAGAAAACAAATATTTTTGTGTTTTTCTAAAAATGTTTTAGAATTGGGGGAGAGGAAAATGAGACGCAAATGACAAATGATGTAATGCGAGGGATGAGATTTTGTGATGGGTACTTGGTATATGACTTTTGCGTAGATCTCCCCAGCAATGGCGCCAGAAATTCTTCTTGCTACTTCTCGAGCTTGCGTTGTATTCCCTCGAAGAGGAAAGGGTGATGCAGCACAGTAGTATAAGTATTTCCCTCAGTTTTGAGAACCAAGGTATCAATCCAGTAGGAGACCACGCGCGAGTCCCTTGCACCTGCACAAATAAATAAGAACCTCGCAGCGAACGCGATAAAAGGGGTTGTCAATCCCTTCTCGGACACTTACGAGAGTGAGATCTGGTAGATATGATGAGATAATATTTTTGGTATTTTTGGTATAGAGACGGAAAGTAAAGAAAGCAAATAAACAATGACGAAAGAAATTGGCAAGTTGATGGGAAAATAATATGATAAAGATAGACCCGGGGGCCATAGGTTTCACTAGTGGCTTCTCTGATGATAGCTGAATTCTACGGTGGGTGAACAAATTACTGTCGAGCAATTGATAGAAAAGCGCATAGTTATGAGAATATCTAGGCATGATCATTATATATAGGCATCACGTCCGTGACAAGTAGACTGAAACGATTCTGCATCTACTACTATTACTCCACACATCGACCGCTATCCAGCATGCATCTAGAATATTAAGTTCATAAGAACAGAGTAACGCCTTAAGCAAGATGACATGATGTAGAGGGATAAACTCAAGAAATATGATATAAACCCCATCTTTTTATCCTCGATGGCAACAATACAATACGTGCCTTGCTGTCCCTGCTGTCACTGGGAAAGGACACCATAAGATTGAACCCAAAGCCAAGCACTTCTCCCATTGCAAGAACTATAGTCTAGTAGGCCAAACCAAACCAATAATTCGAAGAGACTTGCAAGGATATTATAATCAGACATAAAAGATTTCAGAGAAGAATCCAATATTGTTCAAAGATAATCTTGATCATAAACCCACAATTCATCGGCTCTCGACAAACACACCGCCAAAAGATTACATCGAATAGATCTCCTAGAAGATCGAGGAGAACTTTGTATTGAGATCCAAAGAGAGAGAAGAAGCCATCTAGCTAATAACTATGGACCCGAAGGTCTGTGGTAAACTACTCACAACTCATCGAAGAGGCTATGGTGTTGATGTAGAAGCCCTCCATGATCGATGCCCCCTCCGGTGGAGCTCCGGAACAGGCCCGAAGATGGGATCTCACGGGTACGGAAGGTTATGGCAGTGGAATTAGGGTTTCTTTGCTCTCCCCTATGTTTTTAGGGTATGAGAGTATATATAGGCTGAAGAGGCACGTCTGGGGAGCCAAAGGGGGCCCACGAGGGTGGGGGCGTGCCTACCCCCCTGGGCACACCCCTGCCCTCGTGGCCACCTCTCTCGCTTCCAGGCGTGTAATCCAACTTTTCTGTGTTGATATCGTTCCAAAAATAACTCTCCAAAGGTTTCATTCTATTTGGACTCCGTTTGATATTCCTTTTCTGCGAAACACTGAAATAGGCAAAAAAACAACAATTTGCATTGGGCCTTGGGTTAGTAGGTTAGTCCCAAAAATAATATAAAAGTGTACAATAAAGCCCATTAAACATCCAAAACAGAATATATAATAGCATAGAACAATAAAAAATTATAGATGCGTTGGAGATGTACCACTGGCCCAAAAAAATCTCCAAAAAGTTTCACCGTGTTTGGGCTCCATTTGATATTGATTTCCTGCGATGTAAAAAACATGCAAAAAACAGCAACTAGCACTTGGCACTATGTCAATAGGTTAGTACCAAAAAATGATATAAAATGATTGTAAAACATCCAAGAATGTTAATATAACAACATGGAACAATCAAAAATTATAGATACGTTGGAGACGTATCAGCATCCCCAAGCTTAACTCATGCTCGTCCTCGGGTAGGTAAGTGATGAAAACAGAATTTTTGATGTGGAATGCTGCCTATCATGCCATATCATATTATTTTCTTTATAGCATGGACATTTGGACTTTCATATGGTTCAAAGTAATAGTCTAGTTTTGACATAACGATTTAGATACTCAAGCATATCAACAAGCAATCATGTCTTTCAAAATATCAATGCCAAAATAAGTTATCCCCACAAAATCATATAGTCTTGTCATGCTCTGTCTTCCCCGCTCAAAGTATAAATCATGTACTACCCTGGTGTCAGCCAAGCAATTGGTTCATACTTTTTAACGAGCTTCAGCATTTTCAACTCTTATGCAATACATGAGCGTAAGCCATGGATATAGCAATATAGGTGGAATAGAATGCGGTGGTAGTTTACAAAAGAACGAAAGAAAGTCTCACATCAACTAGGCAAATTAATGGACTATGGAGATGCCCATCAATCAATATCAATGTGACGAGTAGGGATTGCCATGCAACGGATGCACTACAAGCAATAAGTGTATGAAAGCTCAATGTGAAACTAAGTGGGTATGCATGAAACTTTTCTACGGAAAAATTCCCACTAGTATATGAAAGTGACAACATAGGAAACTGTCTATATGAAAAACATGGTGCTACTTTGAAGCACAAGTGTGGAACTAGCATCCCCTTCTATCTTTTCTTTTCTCGTTTCTTTTTTTCTTTCTTTTTCTCTTTTTTTCTCCCCTTTTTTCTTTCTCTTTTTTATTACATATTTTTTCTTTCTCTCATTGTCCGG
The DNA here is from genome assembly GCA_902687465.1 of Secale cereale. Classification (NCBI taxonomy): domain Eukaryota; kingdom Viridiplantae; phylum Streptophyta; class Magnoliopsida; order Poales; family Poaceae; genus Secale; species Secale cereale. Next base: position 678,538,596 of record LR738710.1, on the reverse strand, counting down.
AGTCTCACCCCGACTTGTGGGGGAATCATAGTTTCTATCATTCTTTTCTCACTGGGACATGCTCTAATAATGGATAATGATGATCATCACACTTCTATTTACTTATAACTCAAGAGGAGATAAAAATTACAACTCGATACCTATGACATAGCATGACTCTATATGATGAAAATGAATGCTCAAGTCAGCTATATGATGGAAGTGCATGGCAATATATCTCGGAATGGCTATGGAAATGCCATAATATGTAGGTATGGTGGCTGTTCTGAGGAAGGTTTAATAAAGTTTATGCACCGGCGAAAGTTGCATGGCACGAGAGAGGCTAGCAATTATGAAGGTGTGAGATTGCGTATAATCCATGTACTCACATTAGTCATAAAGAACTCACATACTTATTGCAAAATTTTATTAGCCCTCGACGCAAAGTAATACTACGCATGCTCCTAGGGGGGAGGTTGGTAGGAGTTAACCATCGCATGCTGCTACCTCTTGAGCATGCGTTGGTTTTCCCTTGAAGAGGAAAAGGTGATGCAACAAAGTAGCGTAATTATTTTCCTTAGTTTTTTAGAACCAAGGTATCAATCTAGTAGGAGACAACGCTCAAGTCACCTAGTACCTGCACAAACAATCAAGAACCTTGCAACCAACGCGATAAAGGGGTTGTCAATCCCTTCACGGTCACTCGCAAAAGTGAGATCTGATAAAGATAATAAGATAAATATTTTTGGTATTTTTGTTGTATAGATGGGAAAGTAAAGATTCCAAAATAAAATAAATAGGAAACTAGACTTGTAGATTGGAAACTTATATGATAAAAAATAGACCCGGGGGGCATAGGTTTCACTAGTGGCTTCTCTCAAGATAGCATAAATTACGATGGATGAACCAATTACTGCCGAGCAATTGGTAGAAAGGCACATAGTTATGAGAATATCCAGACAATGATCATGAATATAGGCATCACGTCTGTGTCAAGTAGACGGAAACGATTCTGCATCTACTACTATTACTCGATGCATCGACCGCTATCCATCATGCATCTAGAGTATTAAGTTCATAAGAACAGAGTAACACATTAAGCAAGATGACATGATGTAGAGGGATAAACTAAAGCAATATGATATAAACCCCATCTTTTTATACTCGATGGAAACAATACAATACGTGCCTTGCTGCCCCTGCTGTCATTGGGAAAGGACACCGCAAGATTGAACTCCAAGGCTAAGCACTTCTCCCATTGCAAGAAAGATCAATCTAGTAGGCCAAACTAAACCGATAATTCAAAGAGACTTGCAAAGATATCAAATCATGCATATAAGAATTCAGAGAAGAACCAAATATTATTCATAGATAAACTTGATCATAAATTCACAATTCATCGGATCTCGGCAAACACACCGCAAAAGAATATTACATCGAATAGATCTCCAAGAACATCGAGGAGAACTTTGTATTGAGAATCAAAGAGAGAGAAGAAGCCATCTAGCTAATAACTATGGACCCCGAAGGTCTATGGTAAACTACTCACACATCATCGGAGAGGCTATGGTGTTGATGTAGAAGCCCTCTGTGATCGATTCCCCCTCCGGCGGAGCGCGAGAAAAGGCCCCAAGATGGGATCTCACGGGTATAGAAGGTTGCGGCGGTGGAAAAGTGGTTTCGTGGCTCCCTCTAATGTTTTTTCTAGGGTATAAGGCTATATATAGGCGGAAGTGGTACGTCGGTGGAGCTATGAGGGGCCCACGAGGGTGGGGGGCACGCCTACCCCCTGATACGTCCAAAACGTATCTATAATTTCTGCTTGCTCCATGCCACTTTTGGGTGATATTGCTATGATATTCATACACTTCCATACACTTTTGATCATATTTGGACTAACTTACTAATCCAGTGCACCCCAGTGCCAGTTTCTGTTTTCGGCTGTTTTTGTATTTCAGGTTTTCACGTTTCGAGGACTGCCCAGAAAAATCCAGAAAAATTATATAAAGAATCAGCGATCCGGAAACAACACTGCGTCCGAAGGGCAGCCAGGGGGGGCACAGGGGCTCCAGGCGCCCTGTGGGCGCCCCCCCCCCTGGGCCGCGCCTGGGCCCCCCGAGGCTCCCCCGGTGCCCTACTTTGGCATATATTTAAAGGGTCCTCCGTAACCCTCAGAACAGGAACTCTTTTCACGATCCCATCTCTGTTCCGCCGCCGCCGCTTCCAAGATCGGGAGCACCAGGAGAACTCTTCCCGGCACCCTGCCGGAGGGGAGGATCACCACCGGGAGCTTCTCCACCACCATGGACGCCTCCCGGATGACTCGTGAGTAGTCTCCCTTGGACCATGAGTCCATGACCAGTAGCTATGTGATGTTCTCCTCCCGTTCTTGTGCTTCACTAATCAGTCCTCGTGAGCTGCCCTACATGATCGAGGCACCTATGTAATCCTTATGCTGTTGCTATGTTGAGTTTGCTGGGATCCGATGGATTATGAGATTATGTTCAGATTGATCTTGAGTAATATATTTGATTCACCTCTTTTATATTTTAGTTCATAAGTAATTCTTGCATGTTCTCCGTTGTTATTTATTGCTTTGGCCGAGTAATAGGTAGTGACTCCAAGAGGGAACGTTATGCTCGATTGTGGGTTCATGCCCCTCGATGACTAGCTTGAGTGACAGAAACATGAGTCTAGGGGATGTGCTGTTGCCACAAGGGGGAAAACAACGGTGCTTGTGCCCGCGGGTGCAAGGATTAATTGTTTACTTTACGCAAAGTTCTTTTAATGCAGTTGTCTGTTGCATTAAGTTTACACTATGGGTGGGACTCGCAACTTAATACCAGCGAGATGTTCTGGATAGATATCTCAAGGTGGATGATTAGTAGTAGATATTGATGGATTTCGGTCTACTTACTTTGGCGTACCGCCCATGCTTTGAACCTCAACCTTTCTTGCAATGTAGTCAGCATTGGTTTGCGTCCGTGGTCCTGTCAATTGCCCAGCTGTAATTTGTTTACCTCACATAGCTGTTTTATCGTCTTTTGGGAGAGAGACATCGCTAGTGAACATCATGAGACTCCGGTCCATATTACCATCATTGATCACATCCACTATTTACTTTTCGTTATTTACCTACTATTGCAAAAACTATCTATCACTACTATCATATTGCTTTCAACCCTTTGTGAACTACAAGGCCGGAGGGATTGACAACCTCTCTGTACTCGTTGGGAGCAAAGTTATTTGTATCTGTGTGCAGGTCCATGTTGATTGCTAATTGCGCCGTTAGCAGTTGACACCTACTTGTTGAACCTAGGAGTCTCTGGGGATTCGATCCTTGGCATCTTTGCTAGGGGAAAACACTTCTACTTACTGCATCTTACACCTTCCACTTGGGGTAACCAACGAGGGGTTCGAGGCCCATCACCCCCCTGGGCGCGCCCTCCTACCTCGTGGCCGCCTCGTGGCGTTCCAGACTTCAGCTCCAAGCCTCCTGGTTTGCTTTCGGTCCAAGAAAGATCCTCCCGAAGGTTTCGTTCCGTTTAGACTCCGTTTGATATTCCTTTTCTGCAAAACATTGAAATAGGCAAAAAAACAGGAATTGGCACCCGACCTTCGGTTAATAGGTTAGTCCCAAAAATATTATAAAATTGCATAATAAAGCCCATTAAACATCCAAAACAGATAATATAATAGCATGGAACAATCAAAAATTATAGATGCGTTGGATACGTATCAAGCATCCCCAAGCTTAATTCCTGCTCGTCCTCGAGTAGGCAAATGATAAAAAAAGTTGATTTTCAATGCTACCTAACATATTTATCAATGCAATTTTCTTTATTGTGGTATGAATATTCAGATTCGAAAGATTCAAGACAAATGTTTAATATTGACATAAAAATAATAATACTTCAAGCATACTAACAAAGCAATTATGTCTTCTCAAAATAACATGGCCAAAGAAAGTTCATCCCTACCAAATCATATAGTTTGGCTATGCTCCATCTTCATCACACAAAATATTCAAATCATGCACAACCCCGGTTTCAGCCAAACAATTCTTTCATACTTTAGTATTCTAAAAAAAATCAACTTTCACGCAATACATGAGTGTGAGCCATGTATATATCACTATAGGTGGAATTGAGTGGTGGCTGTGGAGAAGAAAAAAAGGAGGAAGATGGTCTCACATCAACTAGGCGTATTAATGGGCTATAAAGATGCCCATCAATAGATATCAATGTGAGTGAGTAGGGATTGCCATGCAACGGATGCATTAGAGCTATAAATTTATGAAAGCTCAACAAAAGAAACTAAGTGGGTGTGCATCCAACTTGCTTACTCATGAAGACCTAGGGCATTTTGAGGAAGCCCATTGTTGGAATATACAAGCCAAGTTCTATAATGAAAATACCCACTAGTATATGAAAGTGACAAAACAAGAGACTCTCTATCATGAAGATCATGGTGCTACTTTGAAGCACAAGTGTGGAAAAAAGGATAGTAGCATTGTCCCTTCTCTCTTTTTTCTTCTTTTTCATTGGCTTCTTTGGCCCTCTTTTTTTTATTTCCTCACACGGGGCAATGCTCTAATAATGATGATCATCACACTTCTATTTCTTTTACAACTCAAGAATTACAACTCGATACTTAGAACAAAACTACATGAATGCCTCCGGCGGTGTACCAGGATGTGCAATGAATCAAGAGTGACATGTATGAAAAATTCTGAATGGTGGCTTTGCCACAAATACAATGTCAACTACATGATCATGCAAGGCAATATGACAATGATGGAGCGTGTCATAATAAGTGGAACGGTGGAAAGTTGTATGGCGATATATCTCGGAATGGCTATGGAAATGCCATAATAGGTAGGTATGGTGGCTCTTTTGAGGAAGGTATATGGTGGGTGTATGGTACCGATGAAAGTTGCGCGGCACTAGAGAGGCTAGCAATGGTCGAAGGGTGAGAGTGCGTATAATCCATGGACTCAACATTAGTCATAAAGAACTCACATACTTATTGCAAAAATCCACAAGTCATCAAAACCAAGCACTACACACATGCTCCTAGGGGAAGGGTCGGTAGGAGTTAACCATCGCGCGATCTCGACCTCCACACAGAGGAAGACAATCAATGAAATACCTCATGCTTCAAATTTGTTACACAACGGTTACCATACGTGCATACTACGGGACTTGCAAACCACAGCACAAGTATTTCGCAAATTAACAATTACTCTACTAGCATGACTCTAATATCACCATCCTCATATCTCAAAACAATCATCAAGCATCAAACTTCTCATAGTATTCAACGAACTTTATATGAAAGTTTTTATTATGCCCATCTTGGATGCCCATCATATTAGGACTAGTTTTATAGCCAAAGCAAATTACCATGTTGTTCTAAAAGACTCTCAAAATAATATAAGTGAAGCATGAGATATCAATAATTTCTATAAAATAAAACCACCACTGTGCTCTAAAAAGATATCAGTGAAGCACTAGAGCAAAATTATCTAGCTCAAAAGATATAAGTGAAGCATATAGTGTATTCTAATAAATTCTGATTCATGTGCGTCTCTCCCAAAAGGTGTGTAAAGCAAGGATGATTGTGGTAAACTAAAAAGCAAAGACTCATATCATACTTGATGCTCCAAGCAAAACACACATCATGTGGTGAATAAAAATATAGCCTCAAGTAAAGTTACCGATAGACGAAGACGAAAGAGGGGATGCCTTCTCGGGGCATCCCCAAGCTTAAGCTTATGGTTGTCCTTGAATTTTACATTGCGGTGCCTTGGGCATCCCCAAGCTTAGGCTCTTGCCACTCTTTATTCCACAGTCCATCAAACAAGGTTGTCAGAATCGCGATTCTGTTGTACGATTCTACGACTTTACGATCCAAACTAACCCCTCTGATTCTACGACTATAGTTCATAGAATCTACGTTTCTACGATCCTGATAGTGAAGATTCCATGATTTGCGATCCTGCGATCAGGGCTCCGATCCGATTCAAAATCTCGATTCTGACAACCTTGCCATCAAATCCTTACCCAAAAACTTGAAAACTTCACAACACAAAACTTAGCAGAAAATCTCGTGAGCTCCGTTAGTATAAGAAAACAAACAACCACTATAAGGTACTGTAATGAACTCATTCTTTATTTGTATTGGTGTTAGACCTACTGTATTCCAACTTCTCTATGGTTCATACCCCCCAATACTACTCATAGATTCATCTAAATAAGCAAACAACTCACGAAAAACGGAATCTGTCAAAAACAGAATAGTCGGTAACAATCTGTAACTTTCGAATACTTATGTAACTCTAAAAATTCTGAAATAAATTGGTTGACGTGAGGAATTTGTCTATTAATCATCTTCAAAAAGAATGAACCTAAAATCACTCTCTAGTAAAAAAAAATGGCAGCTAATCTCGTGAGCGCAAAAGTTTCTGTTTTTTACAGCAAGATCGCAAAGACTTCACCCAAGTCTTCCCAAAGGTTCTACTTGGCACAAACACTAACTAAAACATAAAACCACATCTAAACAGAAGCTAGATGAATTATTTATTACTAAACAGAAGCAAAAAGCAAAGAAAATAAAGTTGGGTTGCCTCCCAACAAGCGCTATCGTTTAACGCCCCTATCTAGGCAAAAAAACAAGAATAGATCTAGGTATTATAATGATAGGGCAAATCGCGAAAACTCATCTCATACTCCCTACGTTCAGCAACTAGTTTTATTTGTGGCAGGCAAAAGTAATCAAAAGGCTAAATTTAATGGTACAAAAGTCCCCAAGATCAAGCTCGGGAGGTATTGGTTCCTCCTTTAGCCCCTCATATTGCACAACCAATTCATCGTTATAAGCATTCTTTTGGCAAAAAGTCATGAGCCTTTGTTCAAGAAAAAAAACCTAACCCATTGTTCTGAATAGCAAAATCATCATTAAGTTCAGAAATCCTATCAATTAGAACATCGGTAGGAACCTTTTTTCTAAGGTTTTCATTATAAGCAACATGATCTAAAGATCGTAAACGCATTATGTCTTCTTGATTAAAAAGGATTGCTTATATGGTAGGACGGCCAGCATCCACCCTATAATGCACAAAAATTTCATTGGCCTATTTTATTATAAATCTTAACTCGTGTGCTAAAAAGATGGTAGCTGCTCGCTTAACAGAAGAATACTCAATATTGGAAAATTCTAGAAAAATCCTCTGAATGCAAGGATGCATGTGGATAAATTGTCTTTTAAGGTCAACTACAAGCAAAGATATAGCATCCGCAAGACTACTAGTTCTATGAAGAATAGATCCACCCATAGTGGGCAAAGCGCCGACGGAAGTAAAGAAATCTTGAATAACTCCTTTTCCAATAATATTACCACTACCTATCTGAAACTTTTTAGTGTGTAAAATAGTAGGTTCTTCATGGGGATTATCAAAAGTATCAAAGTTTCCCCCATTGTTACTACTATCTTTTCTAGCGATAACCTCCCCAGATTCAGACATGATGGCAACTAACCGCACTAAGGACGAACACACAAGAGGCAAGCGAAAAGTGGCGAACGGAAGGGGGGCGAAGAAAAGGTAAAGGTTTTCGAAAATCGTTTTAGAAGTGGGGGAGAGGAAAACGAGAGGCGAATGGCAAATAATGTAATGCGAGGGAGAAGAGTTTGTGATGGGTACTTCATATGTCCTGACTTGGCGTAGATCTCCCCGGCAACGGCGCCAGAAATCCTTCTTGCTACCTCTTGAGCATGCATTGATTTTACCTTGAAGAGGAAACGGTGATGCAACAAAGTAGCGTAAGTATTTCCCTCAGTTTTTTAGAACCAAGGTATCAATCTAGTAGGAGACAACACTCAAGTCACCTAGTACCTGCACAAACAATCAAGAACCTTGCAACCAACGCGATAAAGGGGTTGTCAATCCCTTCACGACCACTCGCAAAAGTGAGATCTGATAAAGATAACAAGATAAATATTTTTGGTATTTTTATTGTATAGATTGGAAAGTAAAGATTGCAAAATAAAATAAATAGGAAACTAGACTTATAGATTGGAAACTTATATGATAGAAAATATACCCGGGGGCCATAGGTTTCACTAGTGGCTTCTCTCAAGATAGCATAAACTACGGTGGGTGAACCAATTACTGCTGAGCAATTGATAGAAAAGCGCATAGTTATGAGAATATCTAGGCAATGATCATGAATATAGGCATCACGTATGTGTCAAGTAGACCGAAACGATTCTGCATCTACTACTATTACTCCACACATCGACCGCTATCCAGCATGCATCTAAAGTATTAAGTTCATAAGAACAGAGTAACACATTAAGCAATATGACATGATGTAGAGGGATAAAATCAAGCAATATGATATAAACCCCATCTTTTTATCCTCGATGGCAACAATACAATACGTGCCTTGTTGCCCCTACTGTCACTGGGAAAGGACGCCGCAAGATTGAACCCAAAGCTAAGCACTTATCTCATTGCAAGAAAGATCAATCTAGTAGGCCAAACTAAACTGATAATTCGAAGAGACTTGCAAAGATATCAAATCATGCATATAAGAATTTAGAGAAGAACCAAATATTATTCATAGATAAACTTGATCATAAATCCACAATTCATCAGATCTTGGCAAACACACCTCAAAAGAGTATTACATCGAATAGATCTCCAAGAACATCGAGGAGAACTTTGTATTGAGAATCAAAGAGAGAGAAGAAGCCATCTAGCTAATAACTATGGACCCGAAGGTCTATGGTAAACTACTCACACCTCATTGGAGAGGCTATGGTGTTGATGTAGAAGCCCTCCATGATCGATTCACCCTCTGGCAGAGCGCCGGAAAAGGCCCAAGATGGGATCTCACGGGTACAGAAGGTTGAGGCGGTGGAAAAGTGGTTTCGTGGCTCCCTCTGATGTTTCTAGGGAATAAGGGTATATATAGGCGGAAGAAGTACGTCGGTGGAGCTATAAGGGGCCCACGAGGGTAGGGGCGTGCCTACCCCCTGGGCGCGCCCTCCTGCCTCGTGGCCGCCTCGTGGCGTTCCAAACTTCAGCTCCAAGTCTCCTGGTTTGCTTTTGGTCCAAGAAAGATCCTCCCGAAGGTTTCGTTTCGTTTGGACTCCGTTTGATATTCCTTTTCTGCAAAACACTGAAATAGGCAAAAACAAAAGGAGTTGACACTGGACCTTCGGTTAATAGGTTAGTCCCAAAAATAATATAAAAGACCATAATAAAGCCCATTAAACATCCAATACAGATAATATAATAGCATGGAACAATCAAAAATTATAGATACGTTGGAGATGTATCACGCGCCCCCGACCTTCACACAAAGATAGGACAATCAAGGATAAATTGTGCGTGGACTTCCCGGCATATAAAGAGACCATACGTGCATGTTTCGGGAATCACAAACATTAACATGAATATTCTTACTAAGGCATAATTACTCATTAACATGACTCACATATCATATCCTCATGTCTCAAAACTATTACAATAAATCAAATTTATTTTGTCCAATGATCTTCATGAAAGTTTTATTATATCCTTCTTGGATGTCTATCACTTTGGGACTAATTTTCATGTGTTGCTTTTGATAAGCTCAAACAAATATAAGTGAAGATCATGAGCATAATTTTTCTTTCTTTCTCTCAAAATAATATAAGTGGAGCAAGAGATAATTTTTTTTAAAAAATCACTAACTCTCAAATAAATCTAAGTGAAGCAAGAGAGTATTTATTTAAAAATACTAAGCACACCGTGCTCAAAAAGATATAAGTGAAGCACTAGAGCAAGTCCTGGCTCATAAAAATTTAAGTGAAGCATAGAGAGCTATTCTAACAAGTCATGGCATAACTTTGGCTCTCTCAAATACTCCCTCCGTCCGGAAATACTTCTCATCAAAATGAATAAAAGGGGATGTATCTAGATGTATTCTAATTCTAGATACATCCTTTTTTGTCCATTTTGATGACAAGTATTTTCGGACGGAGGGAGTAGGTGTGTACAGCAAGGATTGATGACTTAAAAAGCAAATCAAAACAATCAAAGACTCATATCATACAAGACGCTCCAAGCAAAACACATATTATGTGACGAATAAAAATATAGTTTTGAGTGAAATACGATAGTTGTTGGAAGAAAGCAGGGATGCCACTCTGGGGCATCCCCGAGCTTAGTTGGTTTCTCATCTTTGGATTAATAGCTTGGGATTCCGGGGCATTCCCAAGCTTAGGCTCTTACATCCTTCCTTCATCCATCGTAAGATAAACCAAAACTTGAAAACTTCAATCACACAAAACTTCAACAAAACCTTCGTGAGATCCGTTAGTGTAAGAAAGCAAACCACTACTATAAGTATTGTATCAAACCAATTCATATTTTGTTTTTGTATTATATCTATAGTATTCCAACTTTTCTATGGCAAAAACTCATCAAAGAAAACCATAGAGCCATCAAAACAAGAACATAACACAAAGAAAACAGAATATGTCAAAAATAGAACAGTTTGTAGTAATCTCGAAGTTTTGAAAAACTTCTGGACCTCTAAAAATCTTGAAAAAATAGGGCCACGTGAGAAATTTTTATATTAATCTTCTGCAAAATTAATCAACTAAAAAGCACTTTTCTGTTAAAAATGAGAATTTTTCACGTGAGCGCAAAGTTTATGTCTTTTTCAGCAAGATCAAACAACTATCACCCAAGAAGATCCTATCGGTTCTACTTGGCACAAACACTAATTAAAACACAAAAAACACAATCATACTAGTAGCATAATTGTGTAAACACTCAAGAACATCAAGCAAAAGGCAAAAATAAATTTTATTCATTGGGCTGCCTCCCAACAAGCGCTATCGTTTTACGCCCTTAGCTAGGCATAAAATAAAATTTCTTATCAATGGCGTTTATTTTTCTATTTTGTGAAAGCACGTGACCATTAATAGTGGATGAAAGATTAAGAACATTGCGGAAATTCACATCCAGACTAGTTTTCATCTCTTTGATTTTTTCATTTTGGTAAAAGCTCATGAGGGTAGTGGATTCAACATATTTTTCCTTAGGGTGCCCAAATATAGTTTTCATCTTTTCATAAGTATCAATGGCATCCCCTTCAAGGAAAGCGTTTTCAAAAATAGAATCCAAAACTTGTTTAAACGAAGAAGGCAAACCAGCATAAAAACTTTTTAGGTAGATCTCTATCTGGTATTGGGGCACATAACTAGCTCGAATTCTCAACAACCTATCCCAAGCATCTTTCAAAGATTCATCAAGCAAATAATGGAAAATTCCAGGATCATCCTCATCAAAATTGCTAGAATTTTCTTTACCAATCCCAGTAAGCCTTTCCATAGCATCATTGTTTATGAGCTTAGAGATGACAGAGGGGCTATTCAAATCAGTGAGAGTTGGGAGAAAATCCTTAGCTTTCTTAAGATATGTCATGGTGACAAAGGCTTCAAATAGACCTCGCAAGAAAAAGGCAAACGAAAAGGAGGGGCGAATAAAATGGCAAATGTTGGTGAAGTGGGGGGAGAGGAAAACGAGAGGCAAATGGCAAATAATGTAAATTGCGAGGAGATGAGATTTGTGATTAGGAACCTGGTATATGTTGAAGATACTCCCCGACAACGGCGCCAGAAATTCCTTTTGATGTCGCTTGAAGCTACGTCGGTTTTTTCCCAAAGAGGAAGGGATAATGCAGCACAGCGGCGGTAGGTATTTCCCTCAAATGTGAAACCAAGGTTATCGAATCAGTAGGAGAACCAAGCAACACAACGTAAACAACACATGCACACAAATAACAACTTCTTGCAACCCGACGTGTTAAAGGGGTTGTCAATCCCTTTCGGGGTACGGCGCCTCAAGATAGGCAAACGGACGTGAGGAATTTGTAGTAGATTGATATATTGAATGCCAAATAAAACAAATAAGAATAAATTGCAGCAAGGTATTTTTGGGTTTTTGGTTTAGTAGATCTGAAAATAAAAACAAAGGAAAATAGATCGCAAAGGCAAATATATGAGAAAGAAGACCCGGGGGTCGTAGGTTTCACTAGTGGCTTCTCTCGAGAAAAATAGAAAACGGCGGGTAACAAATTACTGTTGGGCAATTGATAGAACCTCAAATAATTATGACGATATCCAGGCAATGATCATTACATAGGCATCACATCCAAGATTAGTAGACCGACTCATGCCTGCATCTACTACTATTACTCCACATATCGACCGCTATCCAGCATGCATCTGGTGTATTAAGTTCATGGAAAATTGGAGTAATGCATTAAGAAGAATGACATGATGTAGACAAGATCCGTATATCAATGGCGTTAGATATGAATCTCGTCGTTTTATCCTTAGTGGCAATGATACATACGTGTCAGTTCACTTTCTGTCACTCGGATCAAGCACCGTAAGATCGAATCCACTACCGAGCGCCTCTTCTCATTGCAAGATAAATAGATCAGGTTGGCCAAACAAAACCCAAATATCGAAGAAGAAGTATGAGGCTATAAGAAATCATGCATATAAGAGATCAAAGAAACACAAATAACCTTCATGGATATAAAAAGATAGATCTGATCATAAACTCAATGTTCATCGGATCCCAACAAACACACCACAAAAAAGAGTTACATCATATGGGTCTCCAAGAGACCATTGTATTGAGAATCAAAAGAGAGAGAGGAAGTCATCTAGCTACTAACTACGGACCCGTAGGTCTACAAAGAACTACTCACGCATCATCGGAGAGGCACCAATGGAAGTGGTGAACCCCTCCGTGACGGTGTCTAGATTGGATCTGGTGTTTCTGGACTCGGCGGCGACTGGATGAATATTTTGTCGACTCCCCGAGGGTTTCTGGAATATTGTGGTATTTATAGAGCAAAGAGGCGGTGTGGGAGGCCACCGAGGTGGGCACAACCCACTTGGGCACGCCAGGGGAGCCTGGTGCACCCTGGTGTGTTGTACCCCCCTCGAGGCACTCCCCAAGTGCTGCCTTGGCCCATCAGGTGTCTTCTGGCCCAAAAAAATCTCCGAAAAGTTTCGCGGTGTTTGGGCTCCTTTTGATATTGATTTCCTGCGATGTAAAAAAACATGCAGAAAACAACAACTGACACTTGGCACTATGTCAATAGGTTAGTACCAAAAAATGATATAAAATGATTGTAAAACATCCAAGAATGAAAATATAACATCATGGAATAATAAAAAAATATAGATACGTTGGAGATGCATCAGTCACTACCTTCCTCATGCATGCAACTTGGATGTATATGCTAACAAGTTGATCCGTTTTGATGGATTTGGTTGAGGCAGGGTGCTTGTGCTTGTGCATTGTTGTGCTACCCCCTTTCCAAAGACGATCATTGGAATATGCAGATAACAAGCCACTTTCCATGGTGCATATATTTTTGGTTTGGCCTTCACTTGGATAGTGTATGCTCTTCAGTCTAATCTTTGCCTTGGACTAACCATCATCATATCACCTTAGTCTACGACTCCTAGTAACAAGGATATGGCAATACATTAGCACCATCTCAATATCCAACATTTAAAAACTGTGGAAATTTCAATTACCAACCGATCTCGTTTCCTCGTCGATTTGGGTTGTCCATTGATTCTTTCATGTACCATGGGAATATGGAACTCTAGAATGCGGATATCTTCGCGAATGAAGGAAAGCATAGCCTTTATTGTTTAAGAAACAACACACACACA
>LR738710.1:678514145-678524753 GCA_902687465.1 Secale cereale | reverse complement strand
CACACACACACACACACACACACACAGACGCTCATGCGCGTGCACACACCGAGGAGCATCGTCTCGGACCTCATTCTCTAGACTTCATTGTTCAGCAAACCAAACGATAAGGCATGCTTACTCTCGTCAGCAATGTCTCTCAAATGCAAACATGGCCATGTAATCTTTTAGTTGTAATTGTAATAATACTACAGCGCTTGGTATCTGTGTTGTATTTGATTGTTGTCACTTTTCATGTGATGCTGGTTTTATTAAAAACTAGTTAAATGCCCGTGCATTGCTACGGGGCAACAAACTTATGTATATATATTGATAGAAAAATGTCATTGTAATTCACGAGCATGTGCTTATGAATGCATCAGGATAAATATCGCCTTGAAATTGCTACTGTTATATGGGAAATCACCTCAGTCAAGATTCTTTCCTTGCCAACCACATAAACATAATGCACTTATAATTCACATAAAAATTGCATGTGTTCAGAAAAAATCATCATATAGTATTTCGTCACATAAAGATTCCTGTTCAACTTGAAATGTGCCTTTTTTCGCGGGTAAACTTCAAATATGCTTTCACGTCATATGAAAGCAAAAGCAGAGGTAACTATCAATTATTAAGCTATACGTTCCATAGCGACCTGCTTGGTTATTACACAATAGCGAACAAATTGCAAATATAAGCATACTACAAAATAATAATAACAATGCACTTATGTTCTCGGAGCACACCGAGCCACTTTTACCCCTTTTCTACAAGTTGGAGGATGTGATGCCACAGTCACATCAATATCTTCTAGCCACAGCCCCACCACTCATGTTGTCGTCCCACTTACCTCCTCTCACTGCATCCATTTTTTTCCTCATGTTGAAATTCTCAGTACCAAGCACCAGCTAGCTGGATAACATCAATGTCGGTTTCTCTTGTCCAAACAACACAATGATATTAAGATTTTTGAATTAAAAGTAAGGAACCAAAATAAATGGCCATTTGGGCTATCCTAAAATGATGGAAGATTTTAAAAGTGTAATATCGAATATATTACCTACTAATGTGAAAGTATCAAGCATGGTTTGAGCAAAAATCCATATGAACATGCCTGCAAGTTTCAACAATTTTTAGAGGAAAATTCCAACATTTTTAGTATCAAATTCAAGACCGTTCAAATAGGAAGCATCCACAACATAAACCAGGTGATATACTCACATACATCTCTATAATATGTAAAAGGCATAAGGCTAGATAAGTGGACTATCGTCTATAGCGAAAACAAGAATAAATACATACCCTGCCAAAGTTAAGTGCCTCCAGGAGTAACACTATAATGCCAGATACTTTCCAACATGTGCCACTGAAAACATGTTGAATGATCACGAGCTTGGTTACAACTGTGCAATTTATATCCTAAAATGATTAGGCGGGCATTGTTGGTTGAATGATCAGGAGCTTGGTCATAATGCCATGTCCAATACCATGTGGTCGGAAGTAGAAAACATAATTGTATTAGTAATTCACCAAACAAATAAGCGTAAAAATAAAGGTAATAAATTATTTATAGAAGCATAACATATGAAAATAGTTATGTACATACTCGTTCATATATGGTCCATTAAGTAAAAAAAAAGTTGTCTACATGACGAATCAAGTAGAGAGAAGAGGAGAAATCATATGACAAAAAAGAATTCCAAGATTACTCAAATCTCGTTTAATTCCACTTTCCGCCTAAATATTAATAGAACGACAATGTAGTCATGCAGAAAAAATAAGAGATAACCAAATTGGACATACGAACAGTACCACTTACAATTGGTGTTCCATATCGAAACATTTGTTAGCCCTTGTGCATGGAGAACCTTCAAGTCAAGGAATGATTCTTTCATCTTTTGTTGTACTGGAAGTTTTTTCCATTAGAATAAAGACCAAGCAAAGGAGATACAACAAGTACTGATGTAAGATGAGCCGTCTGTCTATTTTGTACTCAAGAGGCTCGTGTAGTTTTGCAACACCTACTATGTTGTGAACTTGAACAATTGAACATGCAGACGCATGCCTATAGTTTCAGTCCGAAAGGTAATGCTTGGGCCAGCAACAAAGGCTAAACTGCAGAAATAATTTAGAAATATACTCTGGCCCAAGAGTTTGAACGAGTATGAAATTACAGTGAGTCAGCTGCCACTTTCCCTTTGAATTTGTTGCCTTAGATCGTTCCTACTCCTGATGCATAGCCTCTAATGAGGTTCATATGATAGCCTTTAATAATTTAGAAATATACTCTGGCCCAAGATTTTGAACAAGTATGAAATTAACGTTTGATGCAAGATAATGGTAATCAAGGAACTTACCAGTCAGGCCGCTGCAATCTAGCAGAGGACAATGAGATGGAAGGACGCATCCGCCGCTCCCATCTACACAGGCTGCGATCTGCTTCCGCTGGAGATCACCATTGGCGGGGAGTCGGGGAAGTTCGCGTGGACGATGATGACGACGCGGCAGTCGGCGGGATGCAGTGGTCGAGGTGGAGCTATCCACCATTGCCTATGGTCGTCTAGACAAGCCTCTGTACGCACGTTCTCGCCGCCTCGGTGAGGGCGCCGTTGTGGGGTGCCGCTCCCGGTCCTTCGTGGAAGCCGATGCTAGGTGGCTTCTCACCCCTCGTTGGTTACCCCAAGTGGAAGGTTTGAGATGCAGTGTAGCAGAAGTTTTCCCTTGGTAATACCAAGGATCGATTTCCCAGAGACTCCCAGTTTCAACAAGAAGGTGTCAACTGCTAACAGCGCCAGATATTAGCAATCAACGTGGACCTGCACACAGATACAAATAACTTTGCTCCCAACGAGTACAGAGAGGTTGTCAATCCTTCCGGCCTTGTAGTTTACAAAGGATCAAACGCAAGTGATAATAGTGATAGGTATAATTGCAATAGTAAGTAAATAGCGGAAAAGTAAATAGCGGAAAAGTAAATAGCGAATGTGATAAATGATGGTAATATGGACCGGAGTCTCATGATGTTCACTAGTGATGTCTCTCTCCCAAAAGACGATAAAACAGCTATGTGAGGTAAACAAATTACAGCTGGGCAATTGACAGGACCATGTGCGCAAACCAATGCTGACTACATTGCAAGAAAGGTAGAGGTTCAAAGCATGGGCGGTACGCCAAAGTAAGTAGACCGAAATCCATCAATATCTACTACTAATCATCCACCTTGAGATATCTATCCAGAACATCTCGCTGGTATTAAGTTGCGAGCCCCACCCATAGTGTAAACTCAAAGCAACAGACAACTGCATTAAAAGAACTTTGCGTAAAGTAAACAATCCTTGCACCCGCGGGCACAAGCACCGTTGTTTTCCCCCTTGTGGCAACAGCACATCCCCTAGACTCATGTTTCTGTCACTCAAACTAGTCATCGAGGGGCATGAACCCACAATCGAGCATAACGTTCCCTCTTGGAGTCACTACCTACTACTTGGCCAAAGCAATAAATAACAACGGAGAACATGCAAGAATTACTTACGAACATAAACATAAAAGAGGTGAATCAAATATATTACTCAAACACAATCTGAACATAATCTCATAATCCATCGGATCCCAGCAAACTCATCATAGCAACAGCATAAGGATTACATATGTGCCTCGATCATGTAGGGCAGCTCACGAGGACTAATTAGTGAAGCACAAGAACGGGAGGAGAACATCACATAGATACTGGTCATGGACTCATGGTCCAAGGGAGACTACTCACAACTCATCCGGGAGGCGTCCATGGTGGTGGAGAAGCTCCCGGTGGTGATCCTCCCCTCCGGCAGGGTGCCGGGAAGAGTTCTCCTGGTGCTCCCGATCTTGGAAGTGGCGGCGGCGGCGGAACAGAGATGAGATCGCGAAAAAAAGTTCCTCTTTCGAGGGTTTCGGTAGACGCTTTAAATATATGCCAAAGGGGGGCATCGGAGGAGCCTCGGGGGGCCCAGGCGCCCCCCCCGGCGCGGCCCAGGGGGGGCGCGCCGCCAGGGCGCCTGGAGCCCTGGTCCCCCCCCCCCCCGGGCTGTCCTTCGGGCGCACGGTAGTTTCTGGAACGCTGATTTTTTATATAATTTTTCTGGATTTTTCCTGGTAGTTCTCGTAACGTGAAAACCTGAAATACAAAAACAGCCGAAAATAGAAACTGACACTGGGGTGCACTGAGTTAATAGGTTAGTCCAAATATGATCAAAAGTGTATGGAAGTGTATAAATATCATAGCAATATCACCCAAAAGAGGCATGAAGCAAGCAGAAATTATAGATACGTTTTGGACGTATCAACATCCCCAAGCTTAATTCCTGCTCGTCCTCGAGTAGGTAAATGATAACAAGAATAATTTCTGTGGTGACATGCTGTTAACCATATAGGACTTACTCATAGTCATATGACAAAAGCTTACTGAGACAATGAATCTGTAGTAATTAAGTTGCCTCATGAGAAAATCACAAAGAACTGAAAGTTTTACAATATGATACTGAAACATCAAATAGATTTGCAATGAACATGATGTGCAAATATGATAAAGTGATATCTAGCTTGCCCCCTTTAGTGAAGCAAAACATAAATGCAGGGGCACCTCCAAGGTTTAAGTGATGACTAGATACAATGATTTCAGAATAAACGATATCACAATCATGCAAAAGACAATGCTACTTTGGGACAATGCACATTACACTCAGAATGACAATCATGCTCTCAGTAGTTGGTGCTTTGAAGAAAGAAGGTGGAGACTCAACATAAAAGTAAAAGAATGGCCCTTCGCAGAGGGAAGCAGGGATTACTCATGTGCTAGAGCTTTTTATTTTGAAAACATAGAAACAATTTTGTCAACGGTAGTAGTACTTCATATGTGTTATGCATAAGACATCCTATAAGTTGCAAGCCTCATGCATCGAATACCAACAGTGCTCGCACCTTGTCCTAATTAGCTCGGATTTCCATGGATTGTCATTGCATCATATATGTTTCAACCAAGTGTCACAAAGGGGTACCTCTATGTCACCTGTACAAAGGTCCAAGGAGATAGATCGCATTTGATTTCTTGTTTTTGATAGATCTCAACTTGAGGACATCCATACCGGGACAACATAGAAAATAGATAATGGACTCCTCTTTAATGCTTAAGCATATTCTCATAAGAGATTGAGGATTAATGTCCAAGCAAAAACTTCCACCATGATACATGGCTTTGGTTGGTGGCCCAATGTTCTTCTCTAACAATATGCATACTCAAACCATTCAACCCATGGCAAATCACCCTTACTTTAGACAAGACGAACATGCATAGCAACTCACATGATATTCAACAAAAGTGTAACAGTTGATGGCGTCCCCAGAAACATGGTTACCGCTCAGCAAGCAACTTATAAGAAAATAAGATACATAAGCAACATATTCTTTACCACAATAGTTTTTAAGCTACTTTCCCATGAGCTATGTATTGCAAAAACTGAAGGTTTTAACGGTAGCACATGTAAATTTACTTGGAGTGGCGGTGAAATACCACATATAGGTAGGTATGGTGGACTCATATGGCATAACTGGTTTAAAAGGATGTGGATGCACAAGCAGTCAGTCCGCTTAGTACAGGTGGAGGTTAGCAAAAGACTGGGAGCGACCAACTAAGAGAGCAATGACGGTCATAATCATGCAGAGCGACAAAGCAACATTGAATCAGGCATGGAAGTTATATCGCTACTCAGAAATAAAAGATCATCAAGGCTTGACAGACTTTCTTTACAGTCTTAAATATGCGTGAGCATATGCCAAGTCAATCAAAATAAATTCTTGAAGGAAGATATTACTAAACCATACCACATCATTGGCAAACAAATCATGTTGGTACTCCAATAACACATTGGGAATCCCCCAGCTATTTGAGACTAACCATAAGAAAACCTGAACTACTAAGCGCCATTATGCACGTAGCATCTTTATCATAGACATATTAACCAATGCAACGGAAGCAAACTCTCTTAATAAGATAAGCATGATAATTAAAGAGAGTTCAAGCAACCAACTAAACACAAGCTCTTTAAAAAGATAAGCATGAATACTAAGAGCAGAGCATGATAATAGCTATTAAAAGACAAAGAACACACACAACAAAGATAGTCATGAAAATTCTATGTTATGTTCTAGGTAGAAGTGGAGCGTGTTTCTCTCCCACATAAAGAACGCTGAGTTCCGACTCGTTATGTAAAACTAAAAAGGAAACTAAAAGCAAGACGCTCCAAGCATAGCACATAACACATGAAGTGATTAAAATATAGTGGAACGAAAGACGAACTGATAATGTTGATGGAGAAGGGGATGCACGGGGGAATCCCCAAGCTTAGACGCTTGAGTCTCCTTGAATATTTCTTGGGGGTGCACGGGTGCATCCCCAAGCTTGAGCGCTTGACACTCCTGAATCTTTTTATCATCTTCCCTCGCACACTTGAAAACTCCCTTCATACATAACTCATCATAATCTGATTAGCGAGGTTAGTACCAATAATAAAATAAGTGTACCTTGCTGGAAATAAAGATATTCTTGAAGGTCTACTGTTTCTCAAGATTGCCAAAAGGTTTTTGCAAAGAAAAAGCAAGCTCTTGGTTTGCAAAATGAAGGAAAGGCAAAACAGGACAGAATCTGTGAAAAACAGAACAGCAGGTAGTAAATGATTTGTTCGGGGCACTTCTGCAACTCAAATCAAAAAACTCAGAACAGACGCACGAAAGACAATTATATAGAGAGCGCTGTCGAAACAATTCAGACCAAAAAGATGATCTGGTGATTTTATACGAATTTTTCTATCCAAGGACAGAATCTGTTTCCTGGACAGCACCTCACAACTTTTGAACTTTCTAGCAATCAGAGGCTATACTTGGCACAAAATTGAAAAGTAAAGATACAATGATGATGCTATAGTAGTAAACAACATCAAGACACAACAAAAGCAAAATAAATTTATTCATTGGGCTGCCTCCCAAAAGCGCTTTCTTTTATGCCTTTAAGCTAGGCATAATGCATATGGATCAAGTTTTATCAAGAGTAAAAGAATAGCTAGCCCGTACAACGGACTCAAAAGGTAACTTGATCTTCTTTCGAGGGAAGTGTTCCATCCCTTTCTTGACAGGAAACTGAAATTTTATATTACCCTCTTTCATGTCAATGATAGCACCAACGGTGCGCAAAAAAGGACGTCCCAAAATAATTGGACAAGAAGGATCACATTCAATATTCATTATAGTAAAATCAACGGGAACATAATTATCATTGACAACGATAAGAACATCGTCGATCCTCCCCAAAGGTTTCTTTATGGAAGAATCAACGAGACGAACACCAAAAGGACAAGAATCAAAAGGTTTTAATTTAAGCATCTCATATATTCTTTTGGGCATAGCAGAGGTACTAGCTCCAACATCACATAATGCATAGCAAGAGAAGTCATTCAATTTAATTTTTATCATAGGATCCCAACCATCTTCTAGCTTTCTAGGTATGGAGGCTTCTACTCTAAGTTTCTCCTACCTAGCTTTGATGAGAGCATTAGTGATATGCTCTGTGAAGGCAAGGTTAATCGTGCTAGTGCGGGGGTCTCTAGACATCTTGTGAAGGAAATCAATAACTTCGGTAAGAGTGCAATTATCAAAATCAAGGTCACTAGCATCAAGTAAAGTGGTAGTGGTGTCCTTTAGGTTCACTTGTTTGGTAGTTTCTATAGTCATAGCATCACCATTAATAGGTCCATCAGGACCAGGAGTACATTGGGTGCTAAGAGTTTGGATATCCTCAACAACTTGGATAGTAGCAACAGTGTGGTGGGTAGGAAGGCTCTTAATTCTATCTTCTTCCTCCCTTTCTCTAGCCCATCTCTCTTTAAGTTTAGCCATCATCCTAATATTTTCATTAATTTGCACTTGAGTAGCATTAATAGGAGTGACCTTCCTCTCCTCAGGAGGAGAAGTTTTAATTTTAAGCAATTCTATCTCATTGGCTAAATGGTCTACCTTCAAAGAGAGATCATCTAGTTTATGTAGTTTTTCTTCTACACTCTTATTAAAAGCTTTTTGGGTAGTGATGAAATCTTTAAGCATAATCTATAGTTCAGTAGTGGAGTTCCTGGTGCTAGGATAAGCATTGTTGTTCCCATAAGAATTAGAGGGGAACGGTCTAGGATTGCTACCAAAATTACTCCTATAAGCATTGTTGTTAAAATTGTTTCTAGAGATAAAGTTCACATCTACTTGTTCTTGAGCAATCAAAGAATTTAAAGGAACATCACGAGGATCAACAGAGGATTGCTTCGAAAGTAGAGACATGATCAAGTCAACTTTTTCATTTAAGGAGGAAATCTCCTCGACAGAGTTTACCTTCCTACCTGTTGGAGCGCGTTCGGTGTGCCATTGGGAATAGTTGGTCATCATCTCATCGAGAAGTTTTGTGGCAGCACCAAGTGTAGTTGACATAAAAGTTCCTCCCGCGGCCGAATCTAACAAGTTCCGCGAGGTAAAGTTCAAGCCTGCATAAAAAGTTTGGATAACCATCCAAGTAGTCAAACCGTGAGTAGGGCAGTTCTTGATAAGAGATTTCATACGTTCCCAAGCTTGGGCAATGTGTTCATTATCCAATTGTTTAAAATTCATTATGTTACTTCTTAGTTGGATAATTTTAGCAGGTGGATAGTATTTTCCGATAAAAGCATCTTTGCACTTGTCCCATGAATCTATGCTATTTCTAGGCAAAGACTGAAACCAAATTTTAGCTCCTCCTCTCAAGGAGAAAGGAAAAGGCTTAAGCTTAACAATATTACCATCTATTTCTTGGTACTTTTGCATATCACAAAGTTCAACAAAGTTGTTCAAGTGTAAAGCAGCAGCATCTCCAGCACCGGAGAATTGATCTTTCATAACTAAGTTCAGTAAAGCAGGTTTAATTTCATATGAAGGTGCTGAAGTGGCAGGTGTAGTGATAGGTGTGCTGATAAAGTCATCGTTGTTGTGACTAGTGAAGTCACACAACTTGGTGTTCTCGGTGGAACCCATTGTAGCAAGCAAGCAAGATAACTATTTTTGTGATTTTTGATAAAAGATACTAAAGCAAAACTGAAAGGTAAACTAATAAGACTAAAAGCAAAGGTAAAAGATAGCGTGCAACTCCCCTATCCTGAAGAGTGGAGTCCCCGGCAACGGCGCCAGAAATTGCTTTACTAGGTGGCTTCTCACCCCTCGTTGGTTACCCCAAGTGGAAGGTTTGAGATGCAGTGTAGCAGAACTTTTCCCTTGGTAATACCAAGGATCGATTTCCCAGAGACTCCCAGTTTCAACAAGAAGGTGTCAACTGCTAACGGCGCCGGATATTAGCAATCAACGTGGACCTGCACACAGATACAAATAACTTTGCTCCCAACGAGTACAGAGAGGTTGTCAATCCCTCCGGCCTTGTAGTTTACAAAGGATCAAACGCAAGTGATAATAGTGATAGGTATAATTGCAATAGTAAGTAAATAGCGGAAAAGTAAATAGCGGATGTGCTAAATGATGGTAATATGGACCGGAGTCTCATGATGTTCACTAGTGATGTCTCTCTCCCAAAAGACGATAAAACAGCTATGTGAGGTAAACAAATTACAGCTGGGCAATTGACAGGACCATGTGCGCAAACCAATGCTGACTACATTGCAAGAAAGGTAGAGGTTCAAAGCATGGGCGGTACGCCAAAGTAAGTAGACCGAAATCCATCAATATCTACTACTAATCATCCACCTTGAGATATCTATCCAGAACATCTCGCTGGTATTAAGTTGCGAGCCCCACCCATAGTGTAAACTCAAAGCAACAGACAACTGCATTAAAAGAACTTTGCGTAAAGTAAACAATCCTTGCACCCGCGGGCACAAGCACCATTGTTTTCCCCCTTGTGGCAACAGCACATCCCCTAGACTCATGTTTCTGTCACTCAAACGAGTCATCGAGGGGCATGAACCCACAATCGAGCATAATGTTCCCTCTTGGAGTCACTACCTACTACTTGGCCAAAGCAATAAATAACAACGGAGAACATGCAAGAATTACTTACGAACATAAACATAAAAGAGGTGAATCAAATATATTACTCAAACACAATCTGAACATAATCTCATAATCCATCGGATCCCAGCAAACTCATCATAGCAACAGCATAAGGATTACATATGTGCCTCGATCATGTAGGGCAGCTCACGAGGACTAATTAGTGAAGCACAAGAACGGGATGAGAACATCACATAGCTACTGGTCATGGACTCATGGTCCAAGGAAGACTACTCACAACTCATCCGGGAGGCGTCCATGGTGGTGGAGAAGCTCCCGGTGGTGATCCTCCCCTCCGGCAGGGTGTCGGGAAGAGTTCTCTTCGTGCTCCCGATCTTGGAAGCGGCGGCGGCGGCGGAACAGAGATGAGATCGCGAAAAAAAGTTCCTCTTTCGAGGGTTTCGGGAGACGCTTTAAATATATGCCAAAGGGGGGCATCGGAGGAGCCTCGGGGGGGCCCAGGCGCCCCCCCGGCGCGGCCCAGGGGGGCGCCGCCAGGGCGCCTGGAGCCCTGGTGCCCCCCCCCCC
>LR738710.1:678494142-678512497 GCA_902687465.1 Secale cereale | reverse complement strand
GCGGCGATTTTTCTCTGGAGAGAGACACGGGATTGGGGACGAGGGGTTCGTGTTAGCGGAAGATGGGGACGTGGGAGGTGAGGTTTGTGTATGTGGGCTTTTTTTTCCTCCTTCTGTATCGAGCAACGAGGGATGTAGATTTTTTTACTCTATGCGTGCCTGTGAAGGGGAGGGTGGGGAGCGAGGTCGAACCATCACGACGTTCGATCCTGATGCATAGCCCCTAACGAGGTTCATATGATAGCTTTTAATAATTTAGAAATATACTCTGGCCCAAGATTTTGAACAAGTATGAAATTAACGTTTGATGCAAGATAATGGTGATCATGGAACTTACCAGCCAGGCTTCTACAATCTAGCAGAGGACGATGAGATGCAAGGACGCATCCGCCGCTCCCATCTACACAGGCTGCGATCTGCTTCCGCTGGAGGTCGCCACTGGAGGGGTGCCGGGGAAGTTCGCATGGACGATGATGGCAACGGGGCAGTCGGAGGGATGCAGTGATCGAGGTGGAGCTATCCACCGTTGCCTATGGTCGTCTAGCCAAGCTACTGTACGCACGTTCCCGCCGCCTCGGTGAGGGCGCCGTTGTGGGGTGCCGCTCCCAGTTCTTCGTGGAAGCCGACTTGGAGATGGAGGACGGAGGCGAAGCAGGGGTCTATGGCGAGAAAAAGAGACCCTGCAAGAGGGCAGTCGGACCTCATCGCCTTGGCCAAGTTGAGCAGCGAAGAGGAGGCCGGAGGTGGCGATTTTTCTTGGGAGAGTGACACGGGTTTGGGGGCGAGGGGTTCGTGTTAGCGGAAGATGGGGACGTGGGAGGTGAGGCTTGCGTAGGTGGATTATTTTTTTCATTTTTCCTCCTTCTGTATCGAGCAACGAGGGATGTAGTTTTTTTTACTCTGTGCGTGCCTGCGAAGGGGAGGGTGGGGAGCAAGGTCGAACCATCACGACGTTCAATCCTAATGCATACCCTCTAATGAGGTTCATATGATAGCTTTTAATAATTTAGAAATATACTCTGGCCCAAGATTTTGAACAAGTATGAAACTGACGTTTGATGCAAGATAATGGTGATCAAGGAACTTACCAGTCAGGCTGCTGCAATCTAGCATAGGATGATGAGATGGAAGGACGCATTGATACGTCCAAAACGTATCTATAATTTCTGCTTGCTCCATGCCTCTTTTGTGTGATATTGCTATGATATTTATGCACTTCCATACACTTTTGATCATATTTGGACTAACCTATTAACTCAGTGCACCCCAGTGCTAGTTTTTGTTTTCTGCTGTTTTTGTATTTCAGGTTTTCCCATTACGTAAATTTTCAGAAAAATTCTGGGAAAAATATATAAAAAATCAGCATTCCGGAAGCTTCCATGCGGCCAAAGTAGGGCCAGAGGGGGGCCACCAGGGCTCCAGGCGACCAGAGGGGGCGGCCCCCCTCCTGGCCGCGCCGCCAGGGCGCCTGGGCCCCCCTTGCCTCTTCTGACGCCCCCCTTTGGCATATATTTACACCGCGTCCCGAAACCCTCGAGGACGGAACCCTTTTTCGCGATCTCATCTCTGTTCCGCCGCCGCCGCGCTTCCAAGATCGGGAGCACCTGGAGAACTCTTCCCGGCACCCTGCCGGAGGGGAGAACCACCACCGGGAGTCTCTCCTCCACCATGGACGCCTCCCGGATGAGTTGTGAGTAGTCTCCCTTGGACCATGGGTCCATGACCAGTAGCTATGTGATGTTCTCCTCCCCTCTTTGTTCTTCAGCGATTAGACCTCGTGAGCTGCCCTACATGATCGAGGCACATATGTAATCCTTATGCTGTTGCTATGATGAGTTTGCTGGGATCCGATGGATTATGAGATTATGTTCAGATTGTGTGTGAGTAATATATTTGATTCACCTCTTTTATATTTATGTTCTTGAGTAATTCTTGCATGTTCTCCGTTGTTGTTTATTGCTTTGGCCAAGTAGTAGGTAGTAACTCCAAGAGGGAACGTTATGCTTGATTGTGGGTTCATGCCCCTCGATGACTAGCTTGAGTGATAGAAACATGAGTCTAGGGGATGTGCTGTTGCCACAAGGGGGAAAACAATGGTGCTTGTACTTGCGGGTGCAAGGATTGTTTACTTTACGCAAAGTTCTTTTAATGCAGTTGTCTGTTGCTTTGAGTTTACACTATGGGTGGGACTCGCAACTTAATACCAGCGAGATGTTCTGGATAGATATCTCAAGGTGGATGATTAGTAGTAGATGCAGATGGATTTTGGTCTACTTGCCTTGGTGTACCGCCCATGCTTTTGAGCCTCTACCTTTCTTTGCAGCATAGTTAGCATTGGTTTGCGCACATAATCCTGTCAATTGCCCAGCTGTAATTCGTTTACCTCGCTTAGCTGTTTTATCGTCTTTTGGGAGAGAGACATCACAAGTGAACATCATGGGACCCCGGTCCATATTACCATCACCGATCACATCCGCTATTTATTTCCTGTTCTTACTTACTATTTGCAGTTATACCTATCACTATTATCTCTTGCGTTTGATCCTTTGTAAACGACAAGGCCGGAGGGATTGACAACCTCTCTGTACTCGTTGGGAGCAAAGTTATTTGTATCTGTGTGCAGGTCCTGTCAATCGCTAAGTTGCGCCGCTAGCAGTTGACACCTTCTTGTTGACCCTCGGAGTCTCACGGGATTCGATCCTTGGTATCTTTGCCAAGGGAAAACTACCGCTACACTGCATCTCAAACCTTCCACTTGGGGTAACCAACGAGGGGCGAGAAGCCATCACGCATCAGCCGCTTCCATCTACATAGGCTGCGAGCTGCTTCCGCTGGAGGTCGCCATTGACGGGGAGCCGAGGAAGTTCGCGTGGACGATGATGACGATGGGGCAGTCGGCGGAATGCAGTGGTCGAGGTGGAGCTATCCACCGTTGCCTATGGTCGTCTAGCCGAGCCGTTGTATGCACATCCCACCGCCTCGATGAGGGCGCCGTTGTGGGGTGCCGCTCCCGGTCCTTCGTGGAAGTCGACTTGGAGATGGAGGACGGAGGCGAAGCAGGGGTCTATGGCGAGAAAAAGAGACCGAGCGAGAGGGTTGTCGGACCTCATCGCCTGGCCAAGTTGAGCGGCGAAGAGGAGGCCGGCGGCGGCGATTTTTCTTGGGAGAGATACATGGGGTTGGGGGCGAGGGGTTCGCGTTAGCGGTAGATGGGGACGTGGGAGGTGAGGCTTGCGTACGTGGTCTTTTTTTCATTTTTTTCCTCCTTCTGTATCGAGCAACGAGGGGTGTAGTTTTTTTTTACTCTGTGCGTGCATGCAAAGGGGAGGGTGGGGAGCGAGGTCGAACCATCACGACGTTCAATCCTGATGCATAGCCTCTAATGAGGTTCATATGATAGCTTTCAATAATTTATAAATATAGTCTGGACCAAGATTTTGAACAAGTATGAAATTAACGTTTGATGCAAGATAATGGTGATCAAGGAACTTACCAGTCAGTCTGCTGCAATTTATCAGAGGGCCATGAGATGGAAGGACGCATCCGCCGCTCCCATCTACACAGGCTGCGATCTGCTTTCGCTGGCGGTCGCCATTGGCGGGGAGCCGCGGAAGTTCGCGTGGACGATGATGACGATGGGGCAGTCGGCGGGATGCAGTGGTCGAGGTGGAGCTATCCACCGTTGCCTATGGTCGTCTAGCTGAGCCGATGTACGCACGTTCCTGCCGCCTTGGTGAGGGCGCCATTGTGGGGTTCCGCTCCTGGTCCTTCGTGGAAGCCGACTTGGAGATGGAGGACGGAGGCGAAGCAGGGGTCTATGGTGAGAAAAAGAGATCGTGCGAGAGGGCGGTTGGACCTCATCGCCTTGGCCAAGTTGAGCGGCGAAGAGGAGGCCAGCGGCGGTGATTTTTCTCGGGAGAGAGGCATGGGATTGGGGACGAGAGGTTCGCGTTAGCGGGAGATGGGACGTGGGAGGTAAGGCTTGCGTACGTGGTTTTTTTTTCATTTTTTTCCTCCTTCTGTATCGAGCAACGAGGGATGCAATTTTTTTTACTCTGTGCGTGCCTGCGAAGGGGAGGGTGGGGAGCGAGGTCGAACCATCATGACGTTCGATCCTGATGCATAGCCTCGAATGAGGTTCATATGATAGCTTTTAATAATTTAGAAATATACTCCGGCCCAAGATTTTGAACAAGTATGAAATTAACGTTTGATGCAAGATAATGGTGATCAAGGAACTTACCAGTCACGCTGCTCCAATCTAGCAGAGGATGATGAGATGGAATGACGCATCTGCCGCTCCCATCTACACAGGTTGTGATATGCTTCCGCTGGAGGTCGCCATTAGTGGGGAGCCACGGAAGTTCGCGTGGACGATGATGACGACGGGGCAGTCGGCGGGATGAAGTGGTTGAGGTGGAGCTATCCACCATTGCCTATGGTCGTCTAGCCGAGCCGTTGTATTTACGTTCCCGCTGCCTTAGTGGGGCGTCGTTGTGGGGTGCCGCTCCCGGTCCTTCGTGGAAGCCGACTTGGAGATGGAGGACGGAGGCGAAGCAGGGGTCTATGGTGAGAAAAAGAGGTCATGCGAGAGGGCGGTTGGACCTTGTCAGATCTAGGGTTCCGGCAAAACCCTTGAGGTTCGAACACTAGGGTGCACACGAAGATCTCTTCTTCCGCCCTAGCTCGTCTACTCAACAGCCCTAGGCCTAGCTCGTCAGATCTGATGAACAAGAGACACAAGATTTATACTAGTTCGGGCCATCGTTGTGGTGTAACACCCTAATCCATTGTGTATGGTGGATTGCCTTGTAGGCTGAGGAAGAACTAGTACATGGATTAACTGCCTCCTGAGGAGAGGTGTTCTTGAGCTTGGGTGAGCTTGTGGTGTCTGAGAGGTCTCGATAATCCGACCCCCTCTATGATGGTGGCTAGGCCCTATTTATAGTGGACAGGTCCCTCTTCCCAAATATTGAGTGGGAAGGAATCCCACAACGGCCAAATTTGAAGAGACAACTAGTACAAGCTATCCTGACAAAAGGTGGTCTTCGCCTGCCAAAGGCTCTGGTGGTGACGCCGCCGTGGGCTCCGTGATAACCTCCGTCCTGCCGTCTTGCTGGTCTTGGTCTCGTTGCACCGATATGGAAACCTTTGTCTGACGCCTCGGGACTCCTCGCCTGCACCTGCTCCTTTAGCACCAAAGAGGAAACTGGCACTCTGCGCCCGCTGGCGCCTGCCTGGCATCGGTCTTCACTGCTCACGTCACGAGGACCTCGCGAGGTGCCCCTTGCCTCGATATCTTCGATCCTCAAGAGCTGGCCTGGCGAGGCCGCCCCAGGCGATGCCTTGTGTCGTCCGCCTCGCGAGGCTTGGCCCCTCGCGAGGGTCTTGAGTGGTTGCTGAAGATGCTGGGCCCAAGGCGCGCCTTGGTACCCTCATTCCCAGGACGCCGACGGTAGTTCCCGGGCCCAAGGCACGCTCGGGCTTGGCTTCGCGGCGAAGCCAAGGGCCAAGTACGGAGCGCCACGGGCCCCAAAGCCTGTGGCCCTATTTGACGCGTGGCGTCCGATGGGACGTGGGCGTCTCCACTTCCCCACGCAGCCTCGGCGACTGCACGACTCGTCAAGTCTCTGCGTGCACAGCGGACCATCATTACCTGCATTTATGGGGCCCGCGGTTGGCCTTCCTCTGGCTATAAATAGGGCAGCGGGCTGAGCCCTTGCCGCCCATCTTCTTCCTTCGTTCCCCTTGCTCCTTCGCTTGACCGAACCGCCCATGGCGCCGCCCAGGAAGTACTCGTCCATGGAGAAGGGGAAGGCTCAGAAGGAGGGGCTTGGCTCACCACCAGCTAAGAGATGGCGAGGCCGTCCTTGTAAGTGTGCCGCGACCCCCATTGGGGTCGCGAGCGGGCGTGGGCGGACCCCCACAGCGCCCGTAGCCGCCCTTGGTAGCCGTGGCGGCGGTCCTTTGAGTGGGTGGGCCGTTGCGGCGTTGGTGGTCCGGTGAACAGAGGGAGGCGCTCTGGGGTTGTCAGACCTCCCGAGCCGCACTCCCACCTGGCGGAGGCGGCACTAGAGTTCATCGTGTGGTCGAAGAGCCCAGCCGGCACCAGGCTCCAGCTCCCGTGCTCCTTGACCGGCGAACTCCTTGATGTGAGCTCCGGCGGCTTTTGGCTGCAGGCGGATGGTTGTTGCAGCAGGGCGTCGTGGGTCGCGGTGGAGGTCTCCACCACGGGCGCTGTGGTTTTGGTCCGAGGCTGGCAGACGTTCGCCCGCCCGCGCGGTTTGGGTGGCCGATGCACCCTTCACTTCAAGTCCGGCGACGACTCGACCCTCTCTGTGAGGGTGTTTGGAGAAGACGGGCGCCGCGTCGAGTGCTGCCCCGAGGGCAACTGTGGCGGCGAGGTGCTTGGCCTGGGCGATGGCCGCAGCTCGTCCAGCTACGGCGGCTCCTCCTTCAGTGGCAGCTCCAGCAGCGGTGGCTATGACCAGCCGCCACGCCTCCGCGCCCGCCTGGAGGGCGGCGCTGGGTCGTCTCGTCGTGACGCTCGGGTGAAGCGTGAAGAGGGCCCTGCCTGAGCCCGAGGCGTAGGTCCTCGCGAGTAACCGTGCCCCGAGGGTCGCCGTCAGTCGTTTCTCTCTTCTTTTTGTCCTGCATCGTTTGATCAAACAAGCATGGAGCCCTAGGGGCGTGTAACGAACCGTGGCTTCATGACATTTAGCACCATGCATAGTGTTCCTTCTTATTGTTGTGCGATCCATGTTTTACATGTCCTTAGGGTGAGGAGACTTATCGTGATGTGCTCGAGATTGCTCTCATCTCGTGACGTTCGACCCTTCGTGAGGCTGCAAAAACTCGTTAGGTTATTATCTTTTACTGCTCGAGGCCTTCGACGCGGGTCGAGCGTGATCGGCCGCCCCTTGTCGCAGTACCCGTGGGGCAGGGACGTAAGAATGGGGGGCGCGTCAGTTACGAGCCCCTGTTCGGGCGCGTCGTGAAGGCTAAATAGGAGGGAGCGTCGGGGAGAGTGCCGTGCAACTGCCGCTCTCCCTGGGCTAGCCCTAAAGCTGGGGGAAGAACCATAGGGAATCTGAGAGAAGAACCGCAGAGGGAGATCAAAACCAAGCAATCGAGGAACACCAGAATCTTCAGCATCCATTAAAAAAGGAGAAGATAGGAACAAACCAACTCCAGAAAACAAATGAACGGCCGCGTCCGGCACCTAATCTAGTCTTCTCACCAGCGCGGAGCTAAGTGCTGCCACTAGGACGTGGGAGGGAGCCCCCGAGGCCCGAGGGCGGCTCTCCGGAGACTCCGGGGCGTGTACAACCCCACTCATTATTACGTGAGAGTGTCACAAGTGGATATCTTCACAGGTCGGAGCCTTGCTTCACAGGCACCGGGCCTTGGCTTCTCAGGCGCGAGGGCCTTGTTCCTTGCAGGCACGGAGCCTAGTCTTCTCAGGCGCAAGGGCCTTATTCCTCGCAGGCATGGAGCCTAGTCTTGTCAGGTGCAAAGGCCTTGTTCCCTGCAGGCATGGAGCCTAGTCTTCTCAGGCGCAAGGGACTTGTTCCTCACACGCACGGAGCCTAGTCTTCTCAGGCACAAGGGCCTTGTTCCTCGTAGGCACGGAGCCTATTCTTCTCAGGCACAAGGGCCTTGTTCCTCGCAGGCATGGAGCCTAGTCTTCTCAGGCGCAAGGTGATACGTCCAAAACGTATCTATAATTTCTGCTTGCTCCATGCCTTTTTTGTGTGATATTGCTATGATATTTATGCACTTCCATACACTTTTGATCATATTTGGACTAACCTACTAATGATTGCAAAAGTGCACAATGTTCTTGTTTTACACTTTATTGTGTAGGAATTACTTGGAAATTGACAAAAACGCAAAAGGAGTCGTATTGGAGTAGGACTCTGACTTTCCTGAAATCTGTCTGAGAACGTTTTTTAAAGATGGTCACGTTCCGGCCCGAAGACGACGTCAAACGGAAAAAGTCTAGTTGCAAAAGTTGTGGGGAATTTCGAGGCGATGCTTCTGGATATAAAATTCGTCCAAATCGGAGTCCGGACGGCCGAGTAAAGCCCGTTTTACTGAGGCCCAAAATCTGATGACGGGAATCCGAGAGTCTATATAAAGAGAGGAAACCTAGGTCACCAAGGGCCACGAATTTTCCTCCTCCCAAGCCGCCGTCTTGGAGGGGAGGACCAGCACCATTGCAGCTCCATCCACAAGGAAGAAGGGGGGCCAAGGAGCCGCTGCCCCTAGGGCCGCCGCCGCCCCCAGGGCCGCCGCCGTCTCCTCCCAGCCGGCGCCGCCTCCGTGGCCGCCGCCGGCCGCCGCCTCCTCGCGGGGCTGCACCTCTCCATCAACACCACCATCAAGATCCTCCTCACCATGTCCATGTGTGAGTAGTCTCCTCCGGGGCCGAGGGCTCGTACGTGTAGCTATGTGGTTATCTCTCTCTCCCATGATGTGATCTTCGTTGTGATCATAGGCTATGTTAATCTAGGGTGATCCCATGATATTTCCCCTTCCTCTATGTATTGGATTGATGTACTCACTTGTCTTTATCTAGTATAATCCCCGAGACCAAGGTGACATCGGTCTATTGGACATGGATTAGAAAAATATTTTCATGAGTGATTTCCTCTCTTGTGTGTTGATTGAAGATTGAGAGTCTCTTGGTGCTTGTCTTTGACTATCCTTTAGATATGTTGTGGTGATTGTGAGACTCTCTTTGGATGGCCGCGGTGACATTAGGAAATCCTTAGATTGAGAACTACGAACTTTGAGGTGTGCTTTTGTAGCCCTACATAATTCTCGTCCTCTCTTGACCACGGAGGAATGACCTCCGGGTGCGTCTCCATTGCATGTTTTATGGGAAATATCATGTGATTCGATTATGTTAATGTTGTTGAGAGTTGCCTCTGATGAAAGTATGATCCCTAGGCCTTGTTTCCACCATTGTAATACCATTTGTGCTCACGTTTACCACTTGTTTGCTTCCTGCACTTTTTATTACAGATTTATATTACTTTGTTTTGCCATCCATATCACTTGCCATTTAACATCTCTTCGCCGAACTAGTGCACCTATACATCTAACAAGTGTATTAGGTGTGTTGGGGACACAAGAGACTTCTTGTATCTTAGTTGCAGGATTGCTTGAGAGAGACCATCTTCAACCTCTACTTCCCTGAGTTCGATAAACCTTAGGTCATCCACTTGAGGGAAATTGCTGCTGTCCTACAAACCTCTGCGCTTGGAGGCCCAACATAGTCTACAAGAGTAGAAGCGTGTGTAGACATCAAGCTATTTCTGGCGCC
The DNA here is from genome assembly GCA_902687465.1 of Secale cereale. Taxonomy (NCBI): domain Eukaryota; kingdom Viridiplantae; phylum Streptophyta; class Magnoliopsida; order Poales; family Poaceae; genus Secale; species Secale cereale. The sequence continues at coordinate 678,503,166 of LR738710.1, read as the reverse complement.
GTTGCCGGGGAAGTGAGTGCTTGAAGGTATATCTTTAGATCTTGCAATTAAATCTTTTTGTTTCTTGTTTTTATTTCACTAGTTATGTTTATGGAAAACCGCATTCTTAGTTTGTTGCTTGTGGGAAGACGCCCCACACCTGTGGTGGTTGCTCCTCCTCCTACTGAAATTGTGCCCTATAAAATACCGGCTGGTATTATCGATTATATTTTGGCTAATCGTTATGCAGGAGACAGACATCCCGGTGAACACTTGCTATATCTGTCACAACTATGTTCATTATTTAAGCTTGCAGGTGTATCAAGGGAGTTTGTCATGAGGAAATTGTTCGCCGTATCACTTATAGATAAAGCTTCAGATTGGTATAAGCTTCTCGATAACTCGCACTTGCTTGATTGGCAAGAGCTTATGTCTCTCTTTTATACTAAGTTTTATCCTCTTCATGAAATTCATCGAGACAGGAACTATATCTATAACTTTAGGTCTCGTGACGGAGAAAGCATTGCTCAAGCTTGGGGGAGACTGAAAACGTTAATGCTAAAATGTCCTAACCATGGGCTCCCCAAAGATGCTTATGTGGAGAGTAAGAGTACCTTTTTGCATGTGGATCATGGTAACAATGCTTTATGTGATGCTTATATTGTTGAGTTTATTCGTGATCCCACTGAAAATTATTATGAGAAGGGAACATATGCTTATAGATATTTCAATAATATTAAGTTCCCTCTCTTTATATTGAAGGTTTTGAAGCTGCATTTGTTTTGTCTTCCTATGCTTATTGCTTTGTGCTTCAATAAATTATTCTATTGCAATATTCCTATGCATAGGAAGCATGTTAGGCTTAAATGTGTTTGGTATTTGCTTCTTGATGCTCTTTTTTGTTCTTCAACTCTTATTCCTACGAGAGCATCATTAAAGTCTTAAGCCTATCTTTATGGCTATAAAGAAAGAGCTCTAGGGAGACAACCCTTGTTATCTTTGCTTTCAGTTTGTTCTTTCAGTTTTTAGTGGTCTTAATGTTTGTTACTCCCTCTGTAAACTAATATAAGAGCGTTTAGATCACTATTTTAGTATTCTAAACGCTCCTATATTAGTTTACGGAGGGAGTACTACTGTAGCAACATCATTGTATCTTTACTTTTCAGCTTTGTGCCAAGTGTAGCCTCTGATTGCAAGAAAGTTCAAAAGTTGTGACGTGCTGTCCAGAAAACAGATTCTGTCCTTGGACTGAAAAATTCGTATAAAATCACCAGATCATCTTTTTGGTCTGAATTTTTTCGACAGCGTGCTCTATACAATTGGCTTTCGGGCGTCTGTTCTGAGTTTTTTGATTTGAGTTGCAGAAGTGCCCCGAAAAAATTATTTACTACCTGTTGGTCTGTTTTTCACAGATTCTGTCTTGTTTTGCCTTTCCTTCATTTTGCAAACCTTGAGCTTGCTTTTTCTTTGCAAAAACCTTTTGGCAATCTTGAGAAACAGTAGACCTCGAATATCCTTATTTCCAGCAAGGAAAAAATATTTTATTAAGGGTACTAACCTCGCTAATCAGATTATGATGAGTTATGTATGAAGGGAGTTTTCAAGTGTGCGAGGGAAGATGATAAAAAGATTCAGGAGTGTCAAACGCTCAAGCTTGGGGATGCCCCCATGCACCCCCAAGAAATATTCAAGAAGACTCAAGCTTCTAAGCTTGGGGATGCCCCCGTGCATCCCCTTCTCCATCAACATTATCAGTTCGTCTTTCGTTCCACAATATTTTTATCACTTCATGTGTTATGTGCTATGCTTGGAGCGTCTTGCTTTTAGTTTCCTTTTAAGTTTTCTTTAGCTTTGCTTGCTGTTCATAACGAGTTGGAACTCAGCTTTCTTTATGTGGGAGAGAAACACGCTCCACTTCAACCTAGAACACAACATAGAATTTTCATGTCTATCCTTGCTGTGTGTGTTCTTTGTCTTTCAATAGCTACTATCATCTTCAGCTCTTAGTTTTCATGCTTTACTTTTTGAAGAGCTTTTGTTTAGTTGGTCGCTGGAACTCTCTTTAGTTATAATGCTTATCTTGTTAAGAGAGTTGGCTCCTGTTGCACTGGTTGATATGTCTATATGATAAAAATGTTATGTGCATAATGGTGCTTAGTAGTTCATGTTTCCTTATGGTTAGTCTCAAATAGCTGGGAGGTTCTCAATGTGTTATTGGAGTACCAACATGATTTGTTTGCCTATGATGTGGTATGGTTTAGTGATATCTTCCTCCAGGAATTTATTTTGATTGACTTGGCATATGCTCACGCATATTTAAGACTGTAAAGAAAGTCCATCAAGCCTTGATGATCTTTAATTTCTGAGTAGCGATATAACTTCCATGCCCGATTCAATGTTGCTTTGTCGCTCTGCATGAGACCGTCATTGCTCTCTTAGTTGGTCGCTCCCAGTCTTTTGCTAACCTTCGCCTGTACTAAGCGGACTGACTGCTTGTGCATCCAAAATCCTTTAAACCAGTTATGCCATATGAGTCCACCATACCTTCCTATACATGGTATTTACCTGCCATTCCTAACGAAGACTTTCATGTACCATCTCGAAATTATTCAAAAAAGCATTTCTCTTTTGTGCCTCTGTTTTAGCTCATGAGGAAGTAGTAGTTAATTCATGATCTTTTTAAGTTGGACAAGCTTCACCCCGGGATTGCATGTCTAATGTGCAAACCCATAATACGAGAAGGAACTGGCATAGAGTGCGCCCGGCTCATTAAAAAAATTATACAACAAACAAACCCTCCTTCACGCTTTGTTCATGAGAAATCAGAAAACTTTGGCAGTGATAAACAAAGGAGATTAAGAGGATGTGATCGTCCTCATTCGGGAGCCGTTCCTCGAAACTTGTCCAGCTCAAGAAGTAATTGAGTTATCTGCTAGCATTCGTTGACGAAACATGCATATTCAAAAAAAAAATATTACCTCCGTTTTTAAAACCAAGAGCTCTGGTACATGTTTAGTTTTTGCTTCCGACCACGGGTTTTCAACCTTGCCATCAAAAGCCACGGTTCGAGAGTCTCCACCTTCTTTCTTTAAAGCACCAACTATTGAGAGCATGATTGTCATTCTGAGTGTAATGTGCATTGTCCCAAAGTACCATTGTCTTTTGCATGATTTGATATCGTTTATTCTGAAATCATTGTATCTAGTCGTCACTTAAACTTTGGAGGTGCCCCTGCATTTATGTTTTGCTTCACTAAAGGGGGCAAGCGAGGTATCATTTTGTCATGTTTGCACACCATGCTCACTACAAATCTATTGAGTGTTTCAGTATCATATTGAAAAACTTTCAGTTCTTTGTGATATTCTCATGAGGAAACTTAATTACTACATATTCATTATCTCAGTAAGCATTTGTCATGTGACTGTGAAAAGTTCTTATATGGTTAATAGCATGTCACCACAGAAATTATGCTCGTTATCATTTACCTACTCGAGGACGAGCAGGAATTAAGCTTGGGGATGTTGATACGTCCAAAACGTATCTATAATTTCTGCTTGCTCCATGCCTTTTTTGTGTGATATTGCTATGATATTTATGCACTTCCATACACTTTTGATCATATTTGGACTAACCTACTAATGGTTGAAAAAGTGCACAATGTTCTTGTTTTACACTTTATTTTGTAGGAATTACTTGGAAATTGACAAAAACGCAAAAGGAGTCGTATTGGAGTAGGACTCTGACTTTCCTGAAATCTGTCTGAGAACGTTTTTTAAAGATGATCACGTTCCGGCCCGAAGGCGACGTCAAACGGAAATAGTCTAGTTGCAAAAGTTGTGGGGAATTTCGAGGCGATGCTTCTGGATATAAAATTCGTCCAAATCGGAGTCCGGACGGTCGAGTAAAGCCCGTTTTACTGAGGCCCAAAATCTGATGACGGGAATCCGATAGTCTATATAAAGAGAGGAAACCTAGGTCACCAAGGGCCACGAATTTTCCTCCTCCCAAGCCGCCGTCTTGGAGGGGAGGACCAGCACCATTGCAGCTCCATCCACAAGGAAGAAGGGGGGCCAAGGAGCCGCTGCCCCCTAGGGCCGCCGCCGCCCCCAGGGCCGCCGCCGTCTCCTCCCAGCCGGCGCCGCCTCCGTGGCCGCCGCCGGCCGCCGCCTCCTCGCGGGGCTGCACCTCTCCATCAACACCACCATCAAGATCCTCCTCACCATGTCCATGTGTGAGTAGTCTCCTCCGGGGCCGAGGGCTCGTACGTGTAGCTATGTGGTTATCTCTCTCTCCCATGATGTGATCTTCGTTGTGATCATAGGCTATGTTAATCTAGGGTGATCCCATGATATCTCCCCTTCCTCTATGTATTGGATTGATGTACTCACTTGTCTTTATCTAGTATAATCCCCGAGACCAAGGTGACAGCGGTCTATTGGACATGGATTAGAAAAATATTTTCATGAGTGATTTCCTCTCTTGTGTGTTGATTGAAGATTGAGAGTCTCTTGGTGCTTGTCTTTGACTATCCTTTAGATATGTTGTGGTGATTGTGGGACTCTCTTTGGATGGCCGCGGTGACATTGGGAAATCCTTAGATTGAGAACTACGAACTTTGAGGTGTACTTTTGTAGCCCTACATAATTCTCGTCCTCTCTTGACCACGGAGGAATGACCTCCGGGTGCGTCTCCATTGCATGTTTTATGCGAAATATCATGTGATTCGATTATGTTAATGTTGTTGGGAGTTGCCTCTGGTGAAAGTATGATCCCTAGGCCTTGTTTCCACCATTGCAATACCATTTGTGCTCACGTTTACCACTTGTTTGCTTGCTGCACTTTTTATTACAGATTTATATTACTTTGTTTTGCCATCCATATCACTTGCCATTTAACATCTCTTCGCCGAACTAGTGCACCTATACATCTAACAAGTGTATTATGTGTGTTGGGGACACAAGAGACTTCTTGTATCTTAGTTGCAGGATTGCTTGAGAGAGACCATCTTCAACCTCTACTTCCCTGAGTTCGATAAACCTTAGGTCATCCACTTGAGGGAAATTGTTGCTGTCCTACAAACCTCTGCGCTTGGAGGCCCAACATAGTCTACAAGAGTAGAAGCGTGTGTAGACATCACAAGGGCCTTGTTCCTCGCAGGCGCGGAGCTTAGTCTTCTCAGGCGCAAGGGCCTTGTTCCTCGCACGCACGGAGCCTAGTCTTCTCAGGCGCAAGGGCCTTGTTCCTCGCACGCACGGAGCCTAGTCTTCTCAGGCGCAAGGGCCTTGTTCCTCGCATGCACGGAGCCTAGTCTTCTCAGGTGCAAGGGCCTTGTTCCTGGGGTGCGCTATAGAGGCGTAGCAGATCTGTGTTCCAAGGTTAGCACAATATGTCTTGAAAAGGTTACTGGTGAACTGTGAGCCGTTGTCGGTGATGATGCGGTTAGGGACCCCGAACCGGTTTACGAGGCCCTTGATGAACTTGACTGCAGAGCCGGCCGGGATGGTTTGGACTTCTTCCACCTCAGCCCACTTGGTACTTGTCGACGGCGACGTAAAGGTATCGATAGCCCCCAGGCACTCGAGGGAAAGGGACCAGGATGTCCAGCCCCCAGACCGCGAACGGCCAGGAGAGTGGGATGGTTTGCAAGCCCTAGGCCGGTTGGTGGATCTGCTTGGCGTGGAACTGGCAAGCCTCGCAAGAATCTACCAGCTCGGCGGCGTCGTTAAGTGCCGTGGGCTAATAGAAACCACTACGGAACGCCTTGCCGACCAAGGTGCGTGACGATGAGTGATGCCTGCAGTCTCCGGCATGGATGTCAGCTAGCATTTCGCCTCCCTGCTTCCTGGAGATGCATCGCAAAGAAACGTCATTTGGCCGTCTCCTATAAAGCTCACCGTCCTGGATGCAGTATGTCGTGGCCTGCCGGGCTATGCGCTCGGCATCTTCCTCCTTTTCCGGCAACACTCCTCGCACCAGGTATGACTTGAATTCCTCGGTCCAGCACCCCTCCTGAGGCTCGAGCACCAGGAGCAAGCGAACTCCTGAGGCCGGGCCGCAGGCCGGGGCTCCTGAGGTCGGCGGCTGGGGGAGTTCTTCCCGAGGCTTCGCCGGCCCTTCCCGCGGGGGTGACACCGAGGGCCTGAGGAGCCTTTCCTCGAAGACACCGGGCGCCTGGGGCAGTCTCTTGGACGCTTTCTTGGCGATGTCGTCGGCCTCCTGAGATTTTACCATGATGTCGTCCACATACGCCTCAGCATTCCTCCTGAGCTGCTTTCCCAGTGCGATGTGCATTAACCACTGGAAGGTTGCTCCTGCATTCCGTAACCCAAACGGTATGCAGGTGTAGCAGTACACCCCGCATGGGGTGAGGAAGACAGTCTTCTCAACGTCTTGCAGCGCCATCTTGATCTGGTGGTAACCTGAGAAGGCGTCCAGGAAGCACAACAAGTCGCATTCGGCGGTGGAGTCGACGATTTGATCGATGCGTGGCAGAGGGAACGGATCTTGCGGGCAAGCTTTGTTGAGGTTGGTGAAGTCGACGCACATGCGCTCTTTTTCTCCCTTCTTGGGTATGACGACGGGATTTATCATCCACTTAGGGTACCGGACTTCGCAGATGACGCCCGCCGCCTCTAGCTTACGAGTCTCCTGCACGATGAAGGACTACTTCTCGGTGGATTGGCGCTTGGCCTTCTGCTTCACGGGGCGCGTGTTAGTGCATACGTTTAGGTGATGCTCGACCACCTCTCTTGGGACTCCCGCCAGATCCTTGGGTTCCCACGCGAACACGTCTCTGTTCGCGCGCAGTAATCCAACCAGTGCCTCCTCCTGAGCTGGGGGGAGGCCAACTCCTATGGTGAAGGCGACGCCTGATGGCTCATCTTCATCCACCGACACCTGTTTTGTCCCGGCTTGGTCTTGGGAGAAAAGTTGCTTCTTCTTGGCGGGGGTAGCCCCCTTGGTCCCAGGGGCGGCTTCCTCGGCAGGGCGCGCTGCCGCAGTGGTTCGGAAGACGTGCTTGAGGGCCGCCAGGGATTCTTTGGTGTCCCCCGTCATGGTAAGGACTCCGCGGCTCCCCGGCATCTTCATGAGGTTATAGGCTGGATGGGTTGGAGCCATGAACTGAGCCAGCGCTGGGTACCCAAGGATGGCGTTGTACGAGAGACTGATTCAGGCGATGTCGAAGTCGATCAGCTCGGTGCGGTAGTTGTTCCGGGTGCCGAAGGTGACCGGGAGGCGGATCTACCCTAGGGGGTTGGTAGAACCGCTGCCGACCCCAGAGAAGGGCTTGGTGGGGCGCAACCGCTCGAGTGGCACTTGGAGCAAGTTCAAAGCTTCTACCGAGAGCACGTTGAGGCCAGCCCCGCCATCGATGAGGGTCTTGGTGACTGCCACGTTGCAGATGGTGGGGGTGCAGAGCATCGCGAGAGCGCCAGAGCCCGCTATGGAGGCGGGGTGGTCTCCCGAGTCGAAGGCGAGGCCGGCCTTGGGAGTCACCCACCCAGGAGGAGCCCCCTTGCGTAAGGAGGCGACGCCCGTCTTGCGAAAGATCTGCTTGATATGTCGGCCGGAGGGTGATTCTTGGGAGCCGCCGAGGTGGGCCGCGACGGCGTGGGGCACCGGCGCCCCGAAGCGCGCGAGGAAGAGGTCGCGTAGCTCTTCCCAGGACGCCACAGACAATTCTGGCAAGCTGAAAAACCAGGCACGTGGCACGCCGTTTAGTGTCATGGGAAGCTAGCTGCCCATGACCTTATTGTCGCCGCTGGCCGCCGAGATGGCCTCTTCGTAGTCCTGGAGGAAGACAAACGGGTCAGCCGCCCTGTCGTAGCGCGGCGGCAGATTCGGCCTGAAACTAGGTGGCCACTGTACCCGCCGCAAGGCGGGGGTGAAGGCCCGGTGGCCGGGAGCGCCGCTGCGCGCGGCCACCAAGCCCATTGGAGGAGGGACGCTCGCCATGGGAACTTGATGAGCGGAGAGTGGAACAGACGGGGAGAAAACTTCGGCACGCCCCTACCTAGCGCGCCAAATGTCGGATCTAGGCATCCGGGAAAACCCTTGAGGTTCGAACACTGGGGTGCGCACGAAGATCTCTCCTTCCGCCCTAGCTCGTCAGATCTGATGAACAAGAGACACAAGATTTATACTGGTTCGGGTCACCGTTGTGGTATAACACTCTAATCCAGTGTGTATGATGGATTGCCTTGTAGGCTGAGGAAGAACTAGTACATGGATGAACTGCCTCCTAGGGAGAGGTGTTCTTGAGCTTGGGTGAGCTTGTGGTGTCTGAGAGGTCTCGATAATCCGATCCCCTCTATGATGGTGGCTAGGCCCTATTTATAGTGGCCAGGGCCCTCTTCCCAAATATTGAGCGGGAAGGAATCCCATAACTGCCAAATTTGAAGGAGGGCAGCTAGTACAAGCTATCCTGACAAAAGGTGGTCTTCGCCTGCCAAAGGCTCTGGTGGTGACGCCGCCGTGGGCTCCGCGATGACCTCCGTCCTGCCATCCTGCTGGTCTTGGTCTCGTTGCACCAATATGGAAACATTTGCCTGACGCCTCGGGACTCCTCACCTGCACCTGCTCCTTTAGCACCAAAGAGGAAACTGGCACTCTGCGCCCGTTGGCGCCCGCCTGGCATCGGTCGTCACTGCTCACGTCACGAGGACCTCGCGAGGTGCCCCTTGCCTCGATATATCTGATCCTCACGAGCTGGCCTGGGGAGGCCGCCCTAGGCGATGCCTTGTGTCGTCCGTCTCGCGAGGGTCTTGAGTGGTTGCTGAAGATGTTGGGCCATACCAGGCCGCCTTGTGAGCCACGCCCTGGGCCGCAGGCAGGCAAGTTTGGGTACCCCCGTTCTCAGGACGCCGACGGACCTCATCGCCTTGGCCAAGTTGAGCGGCAAAGAGGAGGTCGGCGGTGGTGATTTTTCTCAGGAGAGAGACACGGGATTGGGGGCGAGGGGTTCGCGTTAGCGGAAGATGGGTACGTGGGAGGTGAGGCTTGCGTACATGTTTTTTTTTTTACTTTTTTTCCTCCTTCTGTATC
>LR738710.1:678458528-678494080 GCA_902687465.1 Secale cereale | reverse complement strand
GGGATGTAGTTTTGTTTTCTCTGTGCGTGCCTGCGAAGGGGAGGGTGGGGAGCGAGGTTGGACCTCATCACCTTGGCCAAGTTGAGGGCCGAAGAGGAGGCCGGCGACGACGATTTTTCTCAGGAGAGAGACACGGGATTGGGGGAGGGGTTCGCGTTAGCGGAAGATGGGGACGTGGAAGGTGAGGCTTGCGTACGTGTTTTTTTTTTCATTTTTTCCTCCTTCGGTATCGAGCAACGAGGGTTGTACTACCTTCGTCTAGGTGAATAAGTCATTCGCGTAGTTCTAGGTCGATGATTTAACTATCTAAATATGTATTATACGTGACAAAAAATATATATTTAGAAACTACATCCGCGTAGAAATCTAGTGATATATTTTTCATGACATATAACACATATTTAATTTCTCAAATCGATGATCTAGAACTACGCGAATGACTTATTCACCTAGACGGAGGGAGTAGTTTTTTTTACTCTGTGCGTGCCTGCGAAGGGGGGGTGGGGAGCGAGGTCGAACCATCACGACGTTCGATCCCCTTTAATAGTAGAGATTTAATAACAGAGATGAATTGTGACAGCCATGGATCAACTAGAAAAACATTAAAATCCCCTTAAAAAATCATATCCATGCACCAGTGGCGCGCGGCCCTCGCCCTAGTTGCCGCATGGCGGGGGGTCGCGAGCCCATGTCAAGACAACCGCTCCTCCGCGCTCCACTTCACTGATTCCCACCAGAGATGCGGATACCCGTTTCCCTTTCCTTCTCCAATCCGCAACATCTCTCTTTCTTTTCCAGCATTTCCAATTCGTTCGTTCGTTTCCCACGCTTCCTGCCCACCTCCGCTCCGCGCTCCCCCCTCTCCTCCGGCCCTCCCGGATCCAACGCGGGCGTCGCGCCACGGAGTCCGACGTCAGGCCGATCGGCCGCCACAGCCCCGGTGAGCGCCCGTCCGCCCGCCCCCTCCCTCCCACTCCCAGTCCCGTGGCTCTCGGCGTGGCCTGTTTGACCACGCGCGCGGTGGTTTCTCCACCGTTTTCGGGGGCGTATCCGTGACCGCGGCTCGCGCGCATTTCCACTGGCGATTTGGCGGAAATAGATCGCCCGCCAGCTTGTGCAGTTGGTCCGGTGCTTAGTGAGTGATAGCGGAATTTACAGGTTTTGATCGATCAGACATGAATGCGTATGATGCGATTAGTCTTCGGGCCTCGCCTGATATTTTAAGTGCAGTTACTACTGGGATTGATGGACACTATGACACCATAAGAATAATAATGTCAAATCATAATATATAGTACTCCCAGTGAATAAATAACACATTCACACCATATACGAATAATAATGTCTCAAATCATAATTGTAATAATGTGAATTAGATGACTCAAGTAGCGTTAAGGCTGGTCCCAATGGGCAGGAACATAAGGTAGTAACATACACACTTATCTAGACTATGTTACTACCTCCACAGTGGGTAGGAACATGTAGATAGTGTCATGCAACGATGCATTTATTAGCTTATAGACTCATTGTTTCTTGAAGTGTGTGATGTTCCGGTAACTTAGACTAGTCATAGTGGGGAGTAACTTACACTAGTAACATACACGTATTACTAGACTATGTTACTACCTCCATAGTGGGTAGAAACATAGATGTGGTGTCATGCAAGAGTTCATTTATTAGTCTATAGACTCAATTTGCATTGGTATGTGTGATGTTACAGTAACATAGTAGCTAGTTACCACAAGCACTTCTCTCCTCATTAATTACATGCCACATAAGCAAAACTGTGTTGGGATGTGTGATGTTACTAGCTATGTTACTCCCACTATGGCCAGCCTTAGGCTGGTCCCAATGGGATGGAACTTAGGAGTAACATCACATATTTCAATACAACGTTGCTTATGTGGCACATATTTAATGAAGAGTGAGGTGCTTGTGGTAACTAGCTAAGTTACCGGAACATCACACACTTCAAAAAACAGTGTGTCTATAAGCTAATAAATGCATCGTTGCATGACACTACCTACATGTTCCTACCCACTGTGGAGGTAGTAACATAGTCTAGATAAGTGTGTATGTTACTACCTTATGTTCCTGCGCATTGTGACCAGCCTTAGGCTAGTCCCAATGGGGAGGAACTTAGTAGTAACATCGTTGCCATGTAGGACAAAAAGCTGACATGGCAAACATTTAATGAGGAAAGATAGGGTAGTGGTAACATAACTAGTTACCGGAACATCACATATTTCAAGACATTGTGAGTCTATAAACTAATAAATAGAGTTTTGCATGATGTTCCTATCCATTGTGATGGTGGTAACATAGCATAGAATAGCGTGTATGTTCTTGCTCTATGTTACTCCCCATTGTGACCAGCCTTAGCTAGTTACCACAAGCACCTCACTCTTCATTAAATATGCGCCACATAAGCAACGTTGTATTGAAATATGTGATGTTACTCCTAAGTTCCACCCCATTGTGACCAGCCTAAGCAAATCGTCTAGCTGTTGTAAGTTGGCCAAATTGTGAAGTTATTGGCGATGTACATTTATGGATGCCCATGAGCGTTTTGGGACATCCCCAGAACAAGCCGCTGTCTTGATTTCCTTCTGTCCACTACTTGGAGATGTTGCTGCCATTATGGATTGATACGCAGAGTGCATTGTTTGGGTTGTTTATTGTTTGTAATCTAATTATGGCTGCCGATTCTTTCGGCAGTTCTGCAGTGCGGTTCTGGACAAGTGGACATAACCAAGTCGTGAACAATGCTGATATTTTCGGACATGGAATATCCTGTTTTCGTGTCTGTTTAGGAATTGTTGAACTGTCATAGCTGTTATGCAGAAACCGATAGACCATGAATGCTAGTACAATTTATGTTTTTGGCAAACTTTTTGTTATCTCTTTCTTTTTGCATGTGTATATATAATTCAGATGTGGCAACACCCATAACTAGATGTTTGCCATGTTTCAGGGTTCTCTACCCGGAGAAGCATGAACCGGGCATTCTTGTGAGAAAAGGAAGCACCAATCAAGAATGGCTTCTAGGGCAATCATCAGGAGAAGGAAGTATATTCTTGAGCATACTAATGGGCCTCGTCTATTACATTCATCCAAGTTTACTTCCGGCCAAGGAACATTTGGATGTGATGTTGAGCACAACACTGTATCCCATGTGCCACAGCAGAATTCGGGGGATTCTAGCCATGAGAAGCAGCAATTTACTTTAAGGAATAGATACCTTTTGGGCCTTAGTAACGGGTTCCTGCGTCGCCCAGCCCTTGGTGTTCCTCTTGCCTCTTATGAATCCAAAGCACATATTTCTGTATTCCCCTTGGGAGCCAGGTATTTCCGGCAGTCAGTCCGCACAGCGTCAGAAACAGATGGGCAGCCGAAATCTGGTATTATGAATGGAAAGAGTGAGGACCAGAACCAACCAGAAAAGGAGGCGTCTCCAGAAGAGTGTGACCAGGCGGTGGAAGGCTTAAGCACTGCAAAGGCTAAAGCCAAAGCAATGGTGCAGGAAGTCCAAAAGACTGACCAATCGATCATACAGAAATTCTGGGCAACACTTCTGGGTATTGGTCCTGCTCTGCGTGTTATTGCTTCAATGAGCAGGTCTTTGTTACCTTCTTTGAATTGAAGTATATCTGCTGCCTTGCTCATTTTCATGGATGGCTCTTTGCTTCGATATTTTAATTTATATTTCGTTTTGTGGGTTTAAGAGCCGACTGGGCTGCGAAGTTGAAGCATTGGAAGGAAGAATTTGTTTCCACGCTGCAGCATTATTGGCTGGGCACTAAGCTACTGTGGGCAGATGTTAGAATTTCATCAAGATTGTTGGTGAAGCTTGCTCATGGAAAGAGCCTTACAAGGAGAGAGAGGCAACAGCTTACACGCACAACAGCAGACATGTTCAGGCTTGTACCGTTCGCTGTGTTCATCATCATTCCGTTCATGGAGCTCTTACTGCCAGTGTTCCTGAAGTTGTTCCCAAACATGTTGCCATCCACTTTCCAGGACAAGATGAAAGAAGAGGTAATGACCTAGGTTCTGTACACTGTCCTGGCAGCAAATTTTTTAAACCCAGACATACATGCTCAGGACTGCATTTCATTTTCCTACATACAGGAGGCATTAAAGAGGAAATTGAAAGCAAGGATGGAATATGCAAAATTCTTGCAAGATACAGCGAAGGAAATGGCAAAAGAAGTGCAAACATCACGTAGTGGGGATATGAAAAAGACAGCTGAAGACCTGGATAATTTTTTGGACAAGGTATTTGCTCAATTTATCGTGTCATCTCGCAAGCATAGATAAAGAGGTGTGCCATATTAATGATTTTTGGTGATGTACTCTTGCTATGCAACCAGGTCAGGAAAGGTGGACATGTCCCCAATGAAGAAATTTTGAGCTTTGCAAAGCTGTTTAACGATGAGCTGACTTTGGATAACATGAACAGGTTGGTGTTTCATCGGATGTTTACTTAATCCTCTATTTTACCAGCTCACACTTACATTTTTCTGCAGATCACGGTTAGTAAACATGTGTAAATATATGGGAATTCAGCCTTTCGGTACAGACAACTACTTGAGATTCATGCTTCAGAAGAAGTTACGAGAGTACGTCCTTAAATCGCTTCTAAATGTTGATATCAGAGGAAAGAAAATGATGCAATGGATGATGTAGAGCATATCTTGCATCCAAACCTGTTGTTCAATTTAAGAGTTGCATCTTCAGCATTTAAGCCTGATTTCATACTGGACTAGTGCTATTTTTGCTGGGGAGGAGTGTGCATGCGGTAAACCTGTGGTTTTTGGCCTTGTCCGCCTGTATAGTGTTTCATACTCTTTATTTAATGAAATGACAGCGCTCCTACCTGATTTTCGAAAAATATATATATAGAAAACTGGATGTTTTGTTTTGTATAGTCTATAGTGTCCTCATCCATTGTGCTAATTCAGATTTTTGGTATTCAACCGTAATATAATGTTTATGTGTTTATGCACAGCATTATGAATGATGATAAGATGATTGAGGCTGAGGGTGTGGAATCTCTTTCTGACGAGGAGCTCCGACACGCTTGTCGCGAACGTGGCCACCTTGATTTATTGTCAACAGAGAAGATGCGCCATCAGGTTTGTTTGTTTGGAAATTGCTGATGAGTCATCCATGGTGTTGCCTAGGTCATGGCATTAAAATGCACATCAGGTGCCTATTATTGGAGATTTATATGTTATTTTATTGGCACTCTAATAGTTAATATTTTGCCATCCGTACCATATATCCTGCTATTTTTTCAGTTTTTGCTAATTATAGTTGCCTGGCACCAATATTGGCCAAGAATTTGAATATTTCCTTCTACGTTCAGCTCAAAGACTGGTTGGATTTATCACTCAATCAGTCCGTGCCATCATCTCTTCTGATTCTATCAAGGTTATTTTGGTGATAACTGTCCTGTTGACTGGATGCTTATCTTCAAATTTTAACCTGTGCTAAAAAATGTCAGGGCTTTTACTGTATCTGGGAAAATGAAACCTGAGGAGGCTGTTGTAGCAACGTTATCTTCTCTGCCAGACGAAGTTGTGGATACAGTTGGAACAGTATTGCCTTCTGAAGATTCTGTTTCTGAAAGGAAGAGAAAATTGGAATTCCTAGAGATGCAGGAGGAACTTATCAAGGTACACTAATGTGCTATAAACATGTATTCTTGTCTGTCTTCTGTGTAGGCCTGCCAGACACAGATCTCCCCTTATTTTCACATTCTTGGTTGTATCACCAAGCTGGCCCCATTCTTAGTTTGGAACCTCATCTCAAGGTTATAAAGATGTTGAACTAGTTTAGGATGATAATCCATAGCTTTATAGTATTTCATTATTTTTCTCAGACTATTTGCTTTTGAAATATAATGTGATATCGCTTGTACAAGGATCATGTTTTCCTGTCCTAGTTTATTTTCACTTAGATTTACTGAAACTTAAAAGATTGGTGAATTATTGCTTTTTAAAACTTAAAGTAGGAAAGTTTTATTGAAAGAACATGAAATAAAAAATACCACCACAATAAGATCCCATCTTACACGAACTCATTTTTGTATTCTTTAGTAGTGCAATAGAAATCAGTTCTTCATGTAATTACTTTGTTGATTTGAAGATGAAATTTTTCTAGCTGCTTTCTATTTCCTTGGTTACCCAATTCTAATATGTTTTGCCTTTGCTGCTTTGTAAACAACCCGGATGGAGAAACAATGGTTTTCTATATGTTTTTCTCAGTTCCTCTGTTTTATGTTTCAACTATGCGGCAATGATTACTAATGCATGTGTTCTTGACAACAAATGATATACCCAGGAGGAAGAGAAAGAAGAAGAGGCTACTAAAGAAGATTTGGCTTTGAAGGAATTGACTGAGCCTACTGCTAGGGAAGAAGAGGAACTAAAGAAATCAAAAGAACATGAGAAGAATGACCACCTTTGTAACATCAGTCAAGCATTGGCTGTGCTTGCATCTGCTTCTGTACGACCCTACTTATTTCGTGTTAATATTTGTTACATGCATTTTAAGAAAAAACTTACATAAATGCTTTGCTGCACCTGTTTAATTTTTGTCTTTCATTGCAGTCTGTTACCAAAGAGCGAGAAGAGTTTCTGAGCCTTGTAAATAAAGAGGTATGAGTTGGAGATATACTAACCTTTTATGAGCTACCAGTTTGCATTATGTAATATTGGAGACACGCTTTGGTGGAATTCAGATAGAACTATATAACACCATGCTGGAAAAGGAGGGCACAGTGGATGAAGAAGAGGCTAGGAGAGCATATAGGGTGGCCAGGGAGGAATCAGATCATGCTGCAGAGTTAGTTGCAGGAGAAAAAGTTTCTTCGGCATTAATAGAGAAGGTAAGGAAAACTTTTCTGTGTCTAAAGTTCAACTAGAACTCCAACTCAGAAGCATCCATTATTTGAAGTTCAATATAGTGTATGTAGCAGCTTAAACATATATACATGAACTGTTGACTGCCTTACAGGATGTTATTACTTATAAGTGACACTTTTGTGTTCAGCTAGTGATGAGCTTTGGCGATCATTCGCTTGCAAGTTATAATAGTTGGATAGTTCATTACATCCAGATCTTAAGAAGTTTGTTCCAATTTCCAAGACTATGTTATGTGGCTGCTAGAAGGAGGGCGCGAGAGGGCCGGACGGGGGCCTTTTGCCCACGGCCGGGCAAGAGGGAAGGGATTTCCTTCTTAATTCTTGCTTGATTAGATTGATACATCTCCTCCCCTTATATAGAGAGGTTTACTTGACCCCTAAGCAAGCGACCCTTATCTCTAATTAACCCTAAGACTAACGGGCTATATCGCCAGCCCAGGCCCATTAGACCCATTACGTACTCTAACAGACTAATCATATGGTCTTCTTGCTATCAGCAAGTAGCTATTGGAAATCACTGACCATATGACCAGAAAACCTAAGGCTAGAAAAGAAGCTAACATTTTTTCCTGAGAAGATGCAAACGGTTGCTTATCGACGGGTGATTACAACTCCACACATGCCATGCCCTTTGCCCCACAAAAGTGTCTCCGTGCGAATTAAAAGAGAAGTGAACGTGGTTGGATTATTTTGTGCTTTGTTGGAGAAGCGATACAATTTACTTTAGATATACTACTGATCGCTACCTTCAACTTTCTTGTCTGCACATTCTGGCCTGGTACCAAATGGCACAGAGGTGTCATTTGAATTATCACAGGAACTGTTCTAAGCTCTGACCTAGTTTTGAAGCAATCTCTTGTGTTGCTGTACATAACTGAGTAGTAGAACGAAAGACAAGAAAACCAAACAAGGATACCAAAACAAAACCCATGTGTTTCGGAGCTGTAATCACGCTGTACTGGGTAGGTTTCTACCTGGAACCTATACTTTTAAGATGTGAGGATTGTGCCTCTCCCCTTTCTCTTCGATAACTAAGGGGCTACTGTTGACAATCTTTTTTTGCTGCATTTTCAGGTTGATGCTATGCTTCAGAAATTAGAGAAAGAGATTGATGATGTTGATGCACGAATAGGCAACCGATGGCAGCTGCTTGATAGGTAAATGCTCGTTACACTTACATATGCATAAGGTTGTCAGAAGTCACCCACTAGCATGTTCTATTGCTACTGGCTGGTGAATTTCTAAAGAAAAGCCGCAGTAGCATTTATTGTTTCTTAAATTCTTTTTAGGAATAACAGCAGAAAATGCTAAAACCCAGTACTGGATAGAGCCTAAAATAGTCCAGTATAGGACATGCCTTGGCAGCTTAGCTTAAGTGTTCCAGAATTTGGTTCAGAACTTCAGATGGCTACTTGGCTAGTGGGCCCATTGGTTCACGCCATTCTCATGCAGCTGAAAAATCACGCACGATCATATTTTTCATGACTTGCTCATTCATATCGTATCCCACTAACCAAGGAACTGGACTGCAAGGGGGATATGTTTGATTTTTCCTTGCTGAACAATAATAAACTGATCTGGTTACAGGGACCGTGACGGTAAGGTAACTCCAGAAGAGGTAGAAGCAGCTGCAGATTATCTCAAGGACACCATGGGCAAGGAAGGCGTCCAAGAGCTTATCAGCAATCTTTCCAAAGACAGAGGTTCACCCCTGACACATTCCTCTGTGTAAATAGCCTAATATGGGTTCACAATCAATAGCATCCTCACCATCGAGAGTAACGATCAGTTGAAGAACACCATGCATTGATGGGTGTTGAGGGCCCATATTGACTATAATGAGATCTTTTCTTGTGCATCTACTGTACTAACGTATCAGTATCACTGTCCATCTTCCTTGCTCCTCCTATATCTAAGATTTTATCTGCTCATGTGCCTAACAGAAGGGAACATCCTCGTGGAAGACATCAAGAAGATGGCGTCGCAAACGGAGGAAAACAGCGAGCAGAAAGAAACGACGCGCTGATTGGTAGAAGAAGAAGAAGCACTCTCTATCGTATCTGTTTATATATACCGTCAGCTCATTCTTTTCCCAGTTTCAGTTGGTAGCAGCGCAAACGCGCGGAACGGTCAAGTGTTTTTTCTTGTGACCGTCTACAGCTGTAGTCCCCGGTGCCGCCGTCGTTGGTAAGGCGTAAACGGCGACTGAAGTTTCAACCAGTCGCCGTTGAGATCCACTGATTGGCTGGATGGGGAAATAAATTCAGGCCTTTGATCCAAATGATCTGAATAAAGGTATCGATGTGCCTGGCTTAGTTTAGGCGTATTTGAATGAGTGCGTATGCAATCGGAGGCGATGTTGTCAGCCGATGTCAAAGGTGATGCTTGCAAGTGGGGAGAGTGTGTAATACAATGGCTCCTGAACTTGCTCAATTAGCCAGAAAAGAAATAAACTTGCACTCCGTGGATTGTAATGATGTTACTGTTGTTTAATCAATCAATTCAATTCAATAAAGCTCTTTTCGACGGCCTTGAAGTCCTGTCTAGGCTGATGCTCTCTTCTTCAGCTTTTGGTCTGCAACAGTTTGATGTCTTGAAGCTCGCGGAAGGGCCTGAGACGTACTAACTGCATAGTTTGGCCAGATGGTGTCACCATCTTCAGAAAAGGTAATGTAATGTTAGTTATTTTTTTCGAGTTTCTGGAGTCTTTGATTGATGAATCATAAGTAAGGCGGCACAAAGGATGGTCCCGCAGGGCGGTAGGGGTGGCAGGGATGAGATGGCACTCTAGCTTTTGCCATGTTTCTGACCATTACTCCCTAGATACATCCCTATCATCCTATGCATAAAACTGAATTTCCGATGATAGTTGGTTTGGATCGACTATTACCCAGCATAATTCTCCTACATATTAGTCATAAAATCTGCAAGGCACACTATGCTGACGGTGGTTGATTAATTTCTTCTAGCTTTTGAACACGAGGGGTCTTATAGATTGCTAAGATGTTTCGATGGCATGGAAAATAATGGCACGCTTTGACTGATGCTCAAGTACATGAGTAATACTCCCTCCGTAACGTAATATAAGACGTTTTTTGGCACTGCCATAGACTCTAAAAACATCTTATAAAAAGTTACAAGGGTAAGTACATGATATGTAATGTATGATTAAATAGGTACTACAAAAACCCGATATCCAATTTGGTGCCTAGGCTCATCTGCTCCCGCTCTGAAAAGAATCAAAATAAATATTAGAAAAATTCAAAAAATTACAAAATAATAATAATTGTGTGATAGATAATTTGCCGCATGAGGTCCACTCCAAATTTCAACTTATTTGGACACCCGAGTAGCTCTAGAAAAAATAGGTCAGGACAGTAAACATTTTTACAAATCCTGAATTTATTTATTTTTGCCGAGAGCTGCTTAGATGTTCAAATGAGTTGAAATTTGGAGCGGATCTCACGCATCAAATTATCTACCATACAAAAAACGGATTTTTTGAAAAAAAAATCTAGTATTTGTTTTGATTTGCTTTCTGAGCGTGGGTGCAGATGAGCTTAGGAGCAGAAACTCCGCGTCCCTACAAAAACATACTACAAGGTACTAATTCTGAAGATCACCTTATATCGATGTGGTATATAAGGACTACTACCAATCAATGCCACGTGAACGTACTGTGTTCCTCAGTGATTGTAATTAAGAGCACCACTGCAATTGATACCCCACAATACTTGCATATTTTGGTTCACTCCACTCTCCAACTCAGTAAATGTGTCAGCATTTTGAATTCTTGGTTTGTAAGTCCTGCAATTATTACTAAACGAGTAGTAGTACCTGCAATGGTTATAACTTGAGGACCTTAAAATTCACTGCATATCTTCCTAGGCTCACAAAATTAAGCTTTCATTGGTTACCTATGGCAACTCCTTCTGACCATGTTGCTGTTTAAGTCGAATTAAGGCGACATTAAATGGGCAAAGGAATTGAAGAAATGGACAACAAAGCCCGGGTACAAAAAGAAAAAGCAACCACCGGAGTCTGCCAAAAAGGAAAAATGGTAACCACCACAAAATCACAAAGTTTTAACCTGAATGGCAACCTCTGATATTGGTGGTAAACCCCAAGGGCAGGTCCTCACAAAGCCAGCTCACCTCACACCCTATCACACTCGACACTCATCAGTGGTCATAGTTCATCACTGCACAGCTCTCTCACTCGGCCACTCCACTGCCCTCACTCCCACGCCGACACTAGCCATAATGCGCAGCCTCCACCTCGCTGCCGCCGTCCTCGTCATCTTCCTCCCCCTCGCCGTCTCCGCGGCCGGGGGCAAGGCAGCGGCAGCTAAGGCGCCCACTGCTCCGCCGGCACCGCCGAACATCACGGCGGCGATGGCGAAGGGCGGGTGCAAGGCGTTCGCGGCCCTGGTGGCGGCCTCGCCGGACGCGCACTCCACGTTCCAGTCGGCCGGGGACGGCGGCGTGACGGCGTTCTGCCCCAGCGACGACGCCGTGAGGTCCTTCATGCCCAGGTACAAGAACCTCACCGCCGACGGTAAGGCGTCGCTGCTGCTGTTCCACGCCGTGCCCGTGTACTACGCGCCGCGGAGCCTCAAGTCCAACAACGGCGTCATGAACACGCTCGCCACCGACGGCTCGGCCAACAACTTCAACTTCACGGTGCAGAACGAGGGCGAGCAGGTGACCATCAAGACGGACGCCTCCGACCACGCCGCGCGGGTCAAGTCCACCGTCTACGACAAGGACCCCATCGCCATCTACGCCGTGGACACGGTGCTCGAGCCGGTCGAGCTCTTCGAGCCGGCAGACTCCCCGGCGCCGGCGCCGGCTCCCGCCCCTGTCGCGGACGCGCCCAAGGCCCCCAAGAAGCAGGCGCGCCACCGGCCTGTAGCGGACGCGCCCGGACCGGCCGCCGAGGACGCGGCGCCCGCCGACCAGAAGAAGAACTCTAAGAAGAGCGCGGCGTCTGCCGCCCCGTGTCTGCCATGGGCCTCAGTCCTGCGTGTCGCCGTGGCCGTGGCCGCCGCTCTGGCATAGCCGCTTGTCCTTCTTCGCGGTGGGTCTGTACGGGAGGTGGTGGTGTGTCGGTGGATTGCGTTGTGTGTGTCCTTTGTGCCTGTCGGTCAGTGCGTGTGCTCGTGCAGTGAAATTTCTATCTTTACTCTTTCTTGCCACATTAATGTTGTTCAGTATAAAATTTTGATGTGATAAAGCAGTTTGAATCTAAGTTAGAGTAAAAAATTGATGTGATAAAGCAGTTTGAATCTAAGAGCATCTAGAGGTGAACTTGCCAAATCAGGCCCTATACGTCCGCGCACGCATCTGGACGGGCATTCATATCTCATGCCCGGCCGACATCTATGTGTCTTAAATCTAAATGACCGACATCTATGTGTCTTAAATCTAAATACTTAAATTCATGCACGTTCATCGTACATATCAATATCGCACGTAAATAACAAATATCGGTACCGAAAATACATAACTCTTACATAAAATTAATTTGAAGTACGCAACTTGAACATTAACTTTTTGGTTTTCATTATAGGTCCATATATACTTCACAAGATCATTGAGTAGATGCGCGTACACCTGGTGATCTTGAAGACTCTGATGCATCAGTAGAAAGTTCATAAGTTGAATTGCATCTTGATCTTTTGGAATTTGAACTTGTTCTCAAGCGCTTCAAAACCATTGGTTTGAGAAACATCTTCACCCCCATCCTCCACAATCATTGCGCAAATAACACATGTCATGAGCTCCCACAAAGTTTCTGATTCCCACATCATTGCAGCTCCACAAACAATTTTCCAACGATCGTGAAGCACTCCGAATGCCCTCTTCACAATATTCCTAGTTGCTTCCTGCATTTTTGCAAAGTGGCTTTGTTTGTTGCCATGTGGTTCAGATATGATCTTCAAAAACGCCACCCACTGAGGATAGATGCCATCGGCAAGATAGTATCCATGTCGTAGTCATGACCATTAACAGTGTAGTTGCACGGCAGCGGTTCCCCATTACAAAGCCTCCTGAACATCGGTGATGTTGAAGCATGTTGTTGTCGTTGTGAGAACCTGGCATTCCAAATAAAGCATGTCAAATCCATAAGCCATGTGATGCCGCCGCCCGTTCCACTCGGAGTGCACCATAGATCCCCTGCTCCTCCTCTGCCACCGCTACTCGGCCTCCGTCGTCGCCACGCCGCACAACTCGGCCTCCGCCGCTTCTCTCCGATCCTCTGCTTCGACGCCGACCGTCTGTAAGGTGACGCCCTTGCCATCAAGCCAGCCAACTCTAATCAACACCTCGTGATTCAAAATACTGAAATTAATGGGATTGCCCAGTATATGATCCTTCCACACAAGAGAAATTGATACTTTTGATTCTTTTCTTTCTGTATCATCATATAGTTTATAGCCGATAGTAGTCGTTTTAGTGCATGATGTACATATTTTAAAAATTAAGGAGAACTCAGCCATATCTTCACTTAATTTTTGTGTGGCCACATTGGCTTCTCCATTTGACCCATAGAACCTCCACAAGGCACATGCATTATTACCCGTGACAGAGCAAGTGATGTAAGCCGCACTTGGTAAGTTCTTCAGAAAACACTACTTAGATGGACAAACTTCATAAAACAGTACTTATAATTTACTCTTTGAAACAGAGGATGGAAAGTTGAAAGAATGATGGAAGATTTGCTTTTGCTCTCTTTTAGAATCTATCAACAGATTGCTCTTTATGTTACTCCTATTGTAAGCTCCTTTTAATTTGATTTTTTTGGCTATGGCTTATCCCTATGCACACATTGTAACTATTGAAAGGTCACCGATCCAGGTTTATTCTTGTTCAGCAGAAATGTCTGAAACTTTCCAACATATATGAGCGGTAAAAGGTGAATTATCACGATCCACCACAATGCCTAACGCATCATTAAAAGGGTCAGGGACTGATTTTTTTAGTTTTTAAGCTCTTAATATAATATGGTTGACAAGAATTACATTTTAAATGTTGTAAGGAATCTGCACTTTCCCATAATTACACCACAATACCTTCTGAACTTTTCGAGGATGTTTTCAATGATCCATCAATATCCGAAATTCAGGCAATCTCACTAAGAATATTTCATATGTTCTTTTTTTGCCTCCTCCATAACAACAAATAGTTTATTTCTACAGGTTCAGAACATTGGTAGGCATCAGCATTTGTTGCATCTAAGGTCCTTTTTGTCACCTTTTTAGATGTACTTTTTATACACAAAAACCTTACTTGCTTAACTGAATGCAAGCAAGACTCGAGAGTTTACTTGTTTCACTGAATCCAATCAATACTTGAGAGTTTAGACTTGCTTGTTTGCCCGAGCAGAAAAGAAGGCTGCATCATGAAAAATTATCTCAGCCACATGCTTCTTCATTACTGGATGTACCATGAACCCCTTTGAGCGACATAACCAACTCAAATGTACCGATCCGTTCTTTATCTTTACACACTACTATATAGAGAGGCTATCCTAGACTACTATACTGAGAGACTAAGCTATCATAAGTAATGTGTTTCTTTTCCAATTGTGCCAGGTTTAATATGTACAGCTACTGAAAGAACATGTGGTGCCCCCATGTTTGGTTTTGGTAATTGATGACAATCTATATGGACTAACGGTTGACTTAAGTTATATTTGAAGGATTTGTCAATAGGAATTTCTTGAAGTCCATGAGTTGGGTTCAAGGAGTTTATGTGTTGACCAAGGTGCTGTTCAAGGAATTATCTAAAGATTGGTCATGATTCAAGGTTGATTAAGACTAAGTCAATGAGTGAATCAAGTTGATCAACTCACAAAGCGTAGAAGATGTACCGAGAGGGATTAAGTGATACCATGGTATGGCAAGCATTGTCCATTATGCTTTGTGTACTAACCCATGGTCTATGTGAGAGTTCTATGTGGGGTTAGGTATGTTCCCATGGGTTTGCGTAAAGAGCAAGATCTCATACAACCCATGGAGGATGGCATCAAGTGGTGATCATCATCAAGATTGCAGTGTGCAAGTTCAAGTGGAGCATCACGAAGAGATCATGATTAGGTTGTCGTCCATTGTGGTGACAATGGACTTGTGAAGATGTGCCAAAGAGTGGCTCGCCCATAGTGGGGTATGGGGGAGCAATCAACTAGTCTTCATCGAGCCAACGCAAGCAAGAAAGATGGTCCATCTTGAGGAGGACAAGATCGTCATCATCTAGCTCAAGTGGATTATGCACAAGGCAAATGTTTCGCCTTGATAGGTTTTCTATTTTACTCGTGTCATGGTGGTAGTTGGGATATCGGGTTATAGGATCGATTGACGTAGTATTAAGGGTGGGGGGCTCTCAGGTGAGTACTTTGATCGTATAATTCATAGAGAGCTCAAACCATTGCATCATTGCATCATCTTTCTTGGTTCTTGTTCGGTTTTTCTCCTTGTGAGAATTGGAGCTCTTGGTCATCTTCATGAAAAGCTTGAGTTCATCGCAAACGGGGTTCACTTATGCATCTTCTATGATGTTTTCGATGTTGGAGTTTTTTTCGGTTCATCATTCATAGAAGTTTCACATCTCTCGATCTTAGGCATACACCCTTTGCCTCTTATTACTATAACCAGTTGTTGTTAGATAGTATTTGTCATCATCCATCCAACAAGCTTGACTTTTCTCATTTCGAAGCTCATATGCAGAAGTTATGGCAGTTCTGGTTTTCATGTTGCATTTGTTTTGCTCAGGGGCTTGCGTGTTTCACCACTATGGTAGTACCGCTCTGGATAGCGGTAGTACCACTTGTAAGCGGCAGTATCGTTCCCTGTCGAGCGGTAGTACCGCTTGTAAGTGGCACTTCTGCTATTCCAGTGCCGCGCGTACTTCCGCTTGTTCTGTGTGTTCTGTTTTTCGTGTCGGGTTCATCGGTAGGAGGGCAGCAGTGAAGTGCAGTAGTACCGCCTATAAGCAGTAGTACTGCCCCGGTCAGGCGGTAGTACCGCTACTACAATACTACCACCGTGCTATGCTCTTCCCTGCCTCCTCTGCTCCTGTGTTCTGCTTCTCCCACAGTAGTACCACTAGGATGAGCGGTAGTACCGCTCCGACGACACTACCGCCCCAAGGTTCCTAACCATTGGTCTTTTTTTTCTGTTACTACCGCCCGAGCGGTAGTACCGCTCGTGTCCAGGCTGAGCACATAATGGTTGGATTTTTCCCCACCTATAAAAGGGGGTCTTCTTCCCCATTGAACCCTATCTCTTGAGCTCGTGTTTTGCCCCAATTGTTGACCTTCTTCGAGCTTGCTATCTCTCAATCGCTCCAATGATTCTTGCTAGTTCTTGAGGGAAAATAGAGAGGAGATCTAGATCCACATTTCCACCAATCACTTTCTCCTCTTTGTAAGGGGAACCCCTTGGATCTAGATTTTGGAGTTCTTGGTGTTCTCCTTCTTGTTATTCCTCTCATATTCCTCCATAGCTTTTGTTGCTTGGGTGGGATTCGAGAGTGAGGGACTTGGGCACTCCGTGTGCCCTTGCCATTGCATTAGTTGCATCGGTTTGAGTTCTCCACGGTGATACGTGGAAGTGAAAAGTCGAGAAGCCTATTACTCTTGGGTGCTTGGTACCCTTGAGCTTGTTCCTATTGGGTGCCTTGGTGCCCTAGACGGTTGGTGGTGTTCGGAGCTCAATCATTGTGGTGTAAAGCTTCGGGCAAGCGTGATACGTCTCCAACGTATCTATAATTTTTATTGTTCCATGCTGTTATATTATCATTCTTGGATGTTTTATAATCATTTTATAGCCATTTTATATCATTTTTTGGTACTAACCTATTGACATAGTGCCAAGTGCCAGTTGCTATTTTCTGCATGTTTTTTACATCACAGGAAATCAATATCAAACGGAGTCGAAACACCGCGAAACTTTTTGGAGATCTTTTATGGGCCAGAAGACACCCAATGGGCCAGAGCTGCACCCGGAGGTCGCCCGAGGGGGGCACAACCCACTAGGGCACGCCAGGCCCCCCTGGCGCACCCAAGTGGGTTGTGCCCACCTCGGAGGCCTCCCGCACCGCCTCTTTGCTCTATAAATACTCCGATATTCCATAAACCCTAGAAGAGTCAACGAAATTCTATTCCAGCCGCCGCAAAGTCTAGAACCACCAGATCCAATCTAGACACCATCATGGAGGGGTTCACCATCTCCATTGGTGCCTCTCCGATGATGTGTGAGTAGTTCCTTGTATACCTACGGGTCCATAGTTAGTAGCTAGATGGCTTCCTCTCTCTCTCTTTTGATTATCAATACAATTGTCTCTTGGAGATTCATATGATGTAACTCTTTTGCGATGTGTTTGTTGGGATCCGATGAACTTTGAGTTTATGATCAAATCTATCTTTTTATATCCATGAAAGTTATTTGAATCTTCTTTGATCTCTTATATGCACGATTGCTTATAGCCTCGTATTTCTTCTCCGATATTTGGGTTTTGTTTGGCCAACTTGATCTATTTATCTTGCAATGGGAAGAGGTGCTTTGTAGTGGGTTCGATCTTATGATGCTTGATCCCAGTGACAGAAAGGGAACCGACATGTATGTATCGTTGCTACTAAGGATAAAACGATGGGATCTATTTATACATAAATAGATCTTGTCTACATCATGTCATCGTTCTTATTGCATTGCTCCGTTTTCCATGAACTTAATACACTAGATGCATGTTGGATAGCAGTCGATGTGTTGAGTAATAGTAGTAGATGCAGGCAGGAGTTGGTCTACTAGTCTTGGACGTGATGCCTATATAATGATCATTTTCTGGATATCGTCATAATTATTTGAAGTTCTATCAATTGCCTCAGGGAGTAATAGTTGGTTAATAGACTTCAAAGCTTCAGGCACACTTCGCCAGAGTAATTAAATGGTAAGGCCTTTAATTATGTAAACTAATAGTTATACAAGTACACAACATTAGGCATCATTGTTTGGGCATCTCATTAACTAAGGACAAATAAAGCAATTGAAAAGAGCAATTTAACTATGCCTGAAACAAACAAGCAATTTAACTGTTGAGTTGGCAGTATGCATACATGCACGCCTCAATAACATCCATGGCCTAGCTACATTTCTCTACTCTCTACTCTTATAAAAAACAAAGTTAGTGATGATGGTGTGCCTACCATCCTGCAATATAGGTCGTTCGATCTATATCTGACGGATAGGAAGGAAACTATGACAATTTTGCAAAAAGATACCCGCACTCCTCTACACATTTGCAGATAAGGCCTTCCCTCGTTCATCCTTATCTCCCACAGGATAAACTACTCATATAAATGCATCTTGATGTTCCGTACAACGCACGGGCATCTTGCTAGTACTATATAAAGGAACAAGTAATGTAATATTGTTTGCCCCCTAGGAAGTATCTCGACTAGTATGTAATCAAGATCCTAGAAATGATAGGGAGGCTAATGATGTGAATATGCGTTTGGTTATGGCATTTATGACATCGACAACTCTAACATAGCAGGAAGTAGTTTCACACTGTTCACTACTATAAGATGTTTTTGATATTTAAAAGTAGACTACATCTGTAATGAGTGAACAGACACATAAAAATATGCTTACATACATCTAATTTACATGAGCGGAGGGTTTTTTAATCAATGGTCAAATGACTGGGTTACAGGTGAAGAACCCTACGCAAACACAATGTCAGACAAATAGGATGTCCTGATAATTGTAATACAGTGACTTACCATAACTGGTTGAACACGCTCAGCGCTGCTCCTCCTTCTCATGTAAGGTTCCTCCCTAACATCTTTTACTTGGAAATCCTCAATCTTATCACCCCCTCTGCAAGGTGACACAAACTAGTTACTGGTCTCCTTTAAAAATAGCAATTTAACTATGGCTGAAACAAACAAGCAATTGAACTATTGAGTTGGTAGTATGCATACATGCACGCCTCAATAGCATACATGGCCTAGCTACATTTCTCTGCTCTTATAAAAACAGAGTTGGTGATGATGGTGTGCCTGCCATCCTGCAATATAGGCCGTCCGATCTATATCTGACTGATAGGAAGGAAACTATGACAATTTTGCAAAAAGAAACCCACACTCCTCTCCACATTTGCAGATAAGGCCTTCCCTCATTCACCCTTATCTCCCACAGGATAAACTACTCATATAAATGCACCTTGATGTTCCGTGGAATGCACAAGCATCTTTCTAGTACTATATTAAAGGAACAAGTAATGTAATATTGTTTGCCCCCTATGAAGTATCTCGACTAGTATGTAATCAAGATCCTAGTAATGTAGGGAGGCTAATGATGTGAATATACGTTTGGTTATGACATTTATGACATCGACAACTCTAACATAGCAGGAAGCAGTTTCACACTGTTCACTACTATAAGATGTTTTAGATATTTAAAAGTAGACTACATCCGTAATGAGTGAACAGACACATTAAAATGTGCTTACATACATCTGATTTATAAAAAAGTTAGATCATATAGTAGTGAGCGGAGGGGTTTTGTTGTAGGGTGAAACCCTAGGGGGATCTTTTCACACTTGGAGGGGGAAAGAGGAAGAACACACAAGAACACAAGGCACAAATTTCTCAAAACAAACCCAATATCACATCCACTAGAGTAGCATACAAGAGATCCACAAGATTACAAGATCAATCCAAGGAAACAAGCACAAAGGTAAGGTTCTTCCCACTCCTAGAGGAGGTGAGGTCTTGATGATCTTCTCCCTTGGGAGGTCTTGCAATCCACAAGGATTCTTCTCCCTTGGGCGGTCTTAATCTTCTAGAGGAGGGGATACAAGGAGCAAAGCTCTCAAGGTCTCTCAAAATACTTTGCTAACCCCAGCAAAGAGGTGGAGGAGGTCTACGTATAGTCTAAGCCACGAAGGGCTAAGAGGGAAAGGGGTACATGGCCAAAGGCCGACGGCTGCGCACAGGGAGGGCAGTAGTACCGGAACCTCGGGCGGTACTACCACTTATAGGCGGTAGTACCGCGTATGGGCAGTAGTACCGCTCTAGAGCGGTGGTACCGCTTATAGGCGGTAGTACCGCCCGTTTCGGACTGGGCAGGTCCTTCTTCGCTTCCACGTGATCCGGACTGGACAGGTCCTTCTTTGCTTCCACGTGATCATCTCCTCGGTAACTAAGAATGCACAACATTTCCTTGTGAGGTAGAACCCAATTCTCATGCGAATCCGAACGAAACTCGAAGAGGAAAGAATTCACCTCGTTCTCAATAGTGTGTGCACGTGCTCTAGTCATTGGTCCCTTGAGTGCTTGTGCCGGTGACGGAGTGTCCAAGGGGATGCTCGCCGAATGCTCCGCATCATCAACCCCCCCCCCCTTGGGGGAGATCCGTCCACGGATCGTGCTCTTCATCACGATGGTATTTGGCCAAGTCTTTCACGTTGAAGATGTCGCTGACATTGTACTTGTCACGTGGGATGTCGACCTTGTATGCGTTGTCGTTGTAGCGTGCTAGCACCTTGAATGGTCCGTCGACTCGTGGAAGAAGCTTGGATTGGCGTTCCTTGGGGAAGCGGTCTTTGCAAAGGTGTAGCCAAACGAGATCACCCGGATGGAACACCATTGGTGCCTTGTTGGTGTTGAGCTTGGTGGCGAGGCGGTGGACTTGACGCTTGATGACCCACAAGTGTAGGGGGTCTATCGTAGTCCTTTCGATAAGTAAGAGTATCGAACCCAACGAGGAGCAGAAGGAAATCATAGGCAGTTTTCAGTAAGGTGTTTTCTGCAAGCACTGAAATTATAGGTAACAGATAGTTTTGTGATAAGATAATTGGTAGCATGTGACAAACGGTAAAAGTAAATAAGGTGCAGCAAGGTGGCCCAATCCTTTTTATAGCAAAGGACAAGCCTGGACAAACTCTTATGCAAGGTAAAGCGCTCCCGGGGACATATGGGAATTATCGTCGAGCTAGTTTTCATCACGATCATCTAATTCGCGTTCGGTACTTTGATAATTTGGTATGTGAGTGGACCGGTGCTTGGGTGCTGCCCTTACTTGGACAAGCCTCCCACTTATGATTAACCTCTAATGCAAGCATCCGCAACTACAAAAGAAGTATTAAGGTAAACCTAACCATAGCCTGAAACATATGGATCCAAATCAGTCCCTTACGAAGCAACACATAAACTAGGGTTTAAGCTTTTGTCACTCTAGCAACCCATAATCTACTTATTACTTCCCAATGCCTTCCTCTAGGCCCAAATAATGGTGAAGTGTCATGTAGTCGACGTTCACATGACACCACTAGAGGAGAGATAACATACATCTCATCAAAATATCAAACGAAGACCAAACTCACATGACTACTGATAGCAAGACTTCTCCCATGTCCTCAGGAACAAAAGTGACTACTCACAAGACATAATATTGTTCATGATCAGAGGGGTATTAATATGCATAATGGATCTGAACATATGATCTTCCACCAAATAAACCAACTAGCATCAACTACAAGGAGTAATCAACACTACTAGCAACCCACAGGTACCAATCTGAGGTTTGGGTACAACGATTGGATACAAGAGATGAACTAGGGTTTGAGAGGAGATGGTGTTGATGAAGATATCCCTCCCCAAGATGGGACATCTGTTGGTGATGGCGGCGGTGACGATATCCCCCTCCCGGAGGGAAGTATCCTCGGCAGAACAGCTCTACCGGAGCCCTAGATTGGTTTCCGCCTCGGTTCGGCCTTGAGACGGCGGCGTCTGGTCCCGAAAGCCTCCTCCTGATTTTTTTCCAGGTCAAAACGCTTCATATAGGAGAAGATGGGCACTTGGGGCCCACCGGCTCGCCCTCGAGGCAGAGGGCGCGCCATGGGAAGGGGGGCGTGCCCCCACCCTCGAGGCCAGCCCGTGGACCCTCTCGTGGATTTCTTCCGCCAGATATTTTTTATATTTTCCGAAAAAATATTCTGTGGAGTTTCGAGGCTTTTGGAGTTGTACAAAATAGGTTTTCCAGAGTTTGCTCCTTTTCCAGCCCAGAATTCCTGCTCCCGGCATTCTCCCTTCTTCATGTAAACCTTGCAAAATAAGATTGAAAAGGCATAAGTATTGTGACAAAACATGTATGAACAGCCCATAATGCAATAAATATCAACTTATAAGCATGATGCAAAATGGATGTATCAATGCTCGATCGTGGAACGTGTTTCTTCATGCATCTTCTTAAGGTAGGCTGCTCTTGCACTTGCATCCATGTCGGCTCTTTCTTGAAGCGGGAGAGGAAGGATGTCCAACGGTGATAAGGGGTTGAAGCCGTAGACAACCTCGAAGGGGGACTTGCCGGTTGTAGAGTGTCTTGCGCGGTTGTAGGCGTACTCGGCGATGGGTAGGCACTCCTCCCACTCCTTGATGTTATTCTTTATCAACACACATAGGAGAGTTGCAAGCGTTCGGTTGGTGACTTCGGTTTGGCCATCGGTTTGAGGGTGGTATGCCATGGAGAAGAGTAACTTGATGATGAGCTTGGCGCATAGAGTCTTCCAAAAGTAGCTCAAGAACTTGACGTCACGGTCCGAGACAATCGTCTTGGGCAGTCCATGTAGGTGCAAGATTTCCCTACAAAAGAGATTCACAATATGTGAATCATCGTCTATCTTGTGACAAGGGATGAAATGTGCCATCTTGGAAAATCTATCCACAACAACGAATACGGAATCCTTCCCATTTTGAGTTCTAGGTAATCCAAGAATGAAATCCATGCTACTGTCTTCCCATGGATGGAAAGGAATAGGAAGTGGCATGTGAAGACCATGGGATTGAGCTTTTGACTTAGCTTTGCGGCATGTAGAGCACCGGTTGGTGAAGTGAGAGACGTCACGGAACATCTTGGGCCAAAAGTAGTTCTTGGAGACCGTAGCAAATGTCTTGTCGCGTCCAAAGTGTCCCATGAGCCCTCCTCCATGAGATTCCTGGAAAAGGAGCAAACGAAGCAAAGACTCAGGAATGCAAAGTTTGTTAGCTCTCATGAGATATCCATCCTTTATATAGTATTGTTCCCAAGAAGTATGCGCTACACATTTGGCATAAGGATTTGCAAAGAAAGCATCATGCTCTTATAAGTCTTTTATGTGCTCAAAGGCAATAACATTCAACTCAAGTTTGGTAACAAGCATGCATTTGCGGGAAAGTGCATCCGCCACAACATTTTCTTTGCCTTTGATGTATTTGACGACATAGGGAAAAGACTCGATGAATTCACTCCACTTAGCATGACGCTTGTTTAACTTAGTTTGACCCTTGAGATACTTGAGCGTCTCATGGTCCGTGTGAAGAATAAATTCACGGGGTCTAAGATAGTGTTCCCAAACACGCAAAACTCACACCAAGGCATAGAGCTATTTATCATATATGGGGTAGTTAAGTTGTGCTCCGGATAGTTTTTCACTAAAATACGCAATCAGGCGTTTCCCTTGCATTAACACGCCTCCTATACCGGTACAGCTAGCGTCACAGTGTATCTCAAACGATTTGTCAAAGTTCGGTAGGGCAAGAAGTGGTGCGTGTGTAAGCAAAGTTTTAAGCTCATTGAACGCGGTGTCTTGCGAGGGACCCCGAATGAAGGGTGTGTTCTTCTTGCTCAAGGCGTGTAAGGGCATAGCAATTGTGCTAAAGTCCTTCACAAAGCGTCGATAGAAACCGGCTAAACCAACAAAGCTACGCACTTGTTGGTTGAGGCCAAGTTTTAATTGCTTCAATTTTAGTTTCATCAATGTGAACACCTTGTGAAGACACGACAAATCCTAGAAAAACAACTTTATGAACACCAAAAGTGCATTTCTCCATATTAGCATATAATTGTTGTTTCCGAAGGGTTTGCAAAACCATACGGATGTGGTTGACATGTTCCTCAAGCGATTTGCTAAAGACTAGGATGTCATCAAAGTAAACCACTACAAAGACGCCGATATAAGGTCGGAGAACGAAATGCATAAGACGCATGAAAGAGCCGGGCGCTTCCGATAAGCCCATCGGCATGACTAACCACTCATATAACCCAAACTTGGTTTTGAAAGCTATTTTCCACTCATCACCCTCTTGAATGCGAATTTGGTAATAACCACTTTTAAGATCAATTTTGGAAAAGATGGTGGCACCACATAATTCAACAAGCATGTCATCTAGGCGTGGAATAGGGTGACGGTATCTAACGGTGATAGAATTTATCGGACAAAAATTGGAGCACATGCGAAAACTTCCATCTTTCTTAGGAACGAGAATAATTGGAACGGCGCAAGGGCTTAAGCTTTCACGTACATGACCTTTGTCGATGAGTTGTTGTACTTGACGTTGTATCTCCTTTGTTTCCTCCGGGTTGACGCGGTAAGGATCCTTGTTCGGAAGTGGTGCGCCGGGTACAGGTCGATGCGGTGTTCGATGCTGCGAAGTGGAGGTAGACCCGGTGGTAGCTCATCGGGAAAGATGTCCGAAAATTCCTGCAACAGTTGAGACAACACAAAAGGTGGATGTGGTGAAGTGTTAGTAGGTTTGGCTTCCCCTTTGCATAGACGCACAAGGTGGAAGATGCTCGAGGGCTTCTCACACACTTCTCTCATCTCACTTTTGGTGGCTAGGAGGACTAAGTTTGTAATGCCCCGGACACACCCGCCGGTGGTCGTTACTCCTGGCGGAATCTAGACTGGCCTCACATATCAATACTAGTCTTTTCTGTGCACTTTGTCCTCACTCGTGCGCACCCGGGAGCAACTTCCCGGTCGGTCACCCATCCTGAAACTACTCCAAGCTGAGCACGCTTAACTTTGGAGTTCTATCCGAATGGGCTCCCGGAAAAGAAGGAATTCCTTATTTATATGAGTAGTCTACCATCCCTAATAAGCCAGGACGTCACATACACCCTCACTCAGAGGAACCGACGTCCTCGTCGGGCCACAGGAACGTTCCCTCTTGGCACAACCGTCTGTGCTTCCAGGACAGCACATGTGGCATGCCGTGTGCCACGACGGGTCACAAACGTCATGCACAACATGACTGCAAACTGTCCGCAAACATCCGTGTAACCGCGAGGGTCGGCTCTGATACCAACTTGTAACGCCCCGGACACACCCGCCGGTGGTCGTTACTCCTGGCGGAATCTAGACTGGCCTCACATATCAATACTAGTCTTTTCTGTGCACTTTGTCCTCACTCGTGCGCACCCGGGAGCAACTTCCCGGTCGGTCACCCATCCTGAAACTACTCCAAGCTGAGCACGCTTAACTTTGGAGTTCTATCCGAATGGGCTCCCGGAAAAGAAGGAATTCCTTATTTATATGAGTAGTCTACCATCCCTAATAAGCCAGGACGTCACAAAGTTTTTCTCTCTTGGCGAAGAGGCGCTCAATTTTGGCTTGTGGCTCTCACTTTCTTTTTGGTGGATCACTCTCTCACTAGGATCTCCACGATGGGTGGATGCTTACTTATCGGCGATCACTTGGCTTGGTGACATTGGTCGAAGCACATATTCCTTGCCTTTCATCTTGAAGCTATAGTAGTTGGTTCGTCCGTTGTGGATGACTCCACGGTCAAATTGCCAAGGTCGTCCCAAGAGAAGGTGGCACACCGTCATGGGAATTACATCACACTCCAAGGTGTCCTCGTAGGCGCCGATCTTGAAAGAAAGTTGTACCGTATGCTCCACTTGAATGGTGCTGGAGTCGCTCAACCATTGTACCTTGTATGGACGAGGGTGCTTCTTCTTGACCAATTGGAGCTTGGAACATAGCTCGTCGCTTGCCAAGTTGTGACAACTTCCTCCGTCGATGATTACCTTCATGGAACGCCCATTGATGCCAGCCTTTGTGTGGAAGATATGGCATCGTTGGTCTTCATCTTGATGGTGTTGGAGAGTCAAGACCTTGGATACCACGAGAGAGGGACTTGAATCGTTGTCACAAAACACTTGATCATCTTCATCTTCGTTGACGCGCTGGTGCATGGCCACGTGCTCAAGGGCTTCCACTTCGTCTTCACTCATCGAGTCATATGTGCCGTTGTCGTTGAAGATCATGGTTCTCTTGTTGGTGCACTCGAAGGACATGTGGCCTCGGCCACCACATGTGAAGCACTTGAAGGAACTAGTCTTCACGGGGTCGTATGGTGGTGCCGAAGGTGAGGGAGTCTTTGGTTTGTAGTTGCTTGCCGGAGAACGAGTCGAGGAAGGTGTAGTTTGCTTGGAACTTGACTTGTCTCCGGTACTTGGTGATTCTCTAGTTGAGGTAGGAGTTGTCGAAGTCGCGAGAGCTTGAGAGTAGGAGCCGCAGGTCTTGGATGAGTATTTGGCATATTTGAATCATCCTAGACTTGTCGCTCGGCCTTGGACGCTTGATGAACTAGCTCAAGAAGGTTGGAAGTCGGCAATCCGCTTGATTAGGTGATTGAGGCCGTTCAAGAAGCGTGCTATTGTTTGCTCGTCATCTTCCTTGACGTTGGCTCGTATCATGGCAATCTCCATTTCTTGGTAGTATTCCTCCACCGTCTTCGTGCCTTGTTTGAGAAGTTGCAACTTCTTGAAGAGATCACGGGTGTAGTGTGTAGGCACGAAGCGAGCTCTCATGACATTCTTCATTTCCGTCCAAGTTGTGATTGGTGGTTCACCTCTTGTATGTCGTCGCTTGATCATTTGTTCCCACCAAATGAGGACATAGTCTTGAAACTCGAGAGAGGCCATGGCAATCTTCTTCTCTTCTTCGAAATTGTGGAGGCGGAATATCTTGTCGACCTTCAATGCCCATGAGAGGTACTCCTCAGGATCGGTGCTTCCGGAGAACTTGGGCATAGTGAACTTAAGCTTGCCGAAGCATTGTTCTTCATCATGTGGATGGTGGTGGTTTTGCTCATGACGATGTGCTCGCTCCTCGAAAGCGTGCTCCTCACAATGGTCTTGCCGGTGTTGGCGCGGTACGTCTTTCCTGTTTCGTTGCTCTTGCTCCGCTTCGCGATGATCGGCTTCCTCTTATCGTGCTTGATGAAGTGCTTCTTCTTGTTGACGTACTTGGCAATTCCGGTCGTCGAAGACGCGCGTGGAGTCACGAAGAGCTTGTTGCGTGTTGCGTGCTTGCTCGTCACGCCTCTCTTGTGCTTGCCGGAATGCATCGTCATCTCGAGGTACTTGATGTTGGCGTTGTTGCTCTTGGCGTCGCCCTTGCTCACGTGCTCGAACTCGATCCCGTAACCCATTGCCATGGAGTGGATTGTCCGGGGATTGTCGATCTTGATTGACGAATTGTTGAGCTTGACGAGGTCGTGGAGGACTTGCATCCGAGGAAGAGTAAGCCGAATAGTGGTCACTTGAGTGTCGACTTGAATGGCGCCGTCTTGATGAAGAAGGCGGAGACGTGCGGTTCACCAAGATGTGGCGGAACTCTTGCATTTGTGTGCGAAAGTCGGAAGCGAGTTGCTCGATGCGGTCGCCAAAGCTTCGCTTTCTTGATGAAGAGATCATTGAACACCGAAAATGTGATTCTTGGTGACGTAGTTCAGTGCTTCCACTAGATGCTCGTCGATCAGGTCGGTAGAAGAACTTGGCCTATCCATCATGTAAAGTGGAGGTGAGTAGGAAAGTGAGAAAACAATACCAAAGTTACCTCTCCCGAAGATTGAAAATGTAACAAGTTTCACTCGATGAAATGCCACAATAGTAGAATTGGAACCAGGTTTGTTCCTCACACCTACAAGTAAAAGGCTTATGGAGTAGCTTGGTTAGGATGTTGGCAAAATTTCAAACAAAGTGTTAGTCAAGATATTGATAAGGTTGATAAGGTTCACAAAAGTGCAAGTAAAGCAAATAGATCAAAGCCAAGAGTATCACTAGGAACACACGCACGAAAGATAGATGAGATACGCACAACCAAGGGTGAGCGCAAAATGTGAGTGACCACGTAAAATGCTCTTGTTGTGCGAATGCTAGAGAGACGCTAGCTCGATTGCTCAAATGGGCAAGATACACTTTGTGCACCAACCTATTAGTGAAACATGCCGTACTCGATCCCAACTATGCTATGTATGCGGAGACCATGATGATATGAGTATGTAAAGTGGCTCAATGCTATTGCTTATAAGCTCATTGTTTCTCCTCTTTTGCTTAAAAGCTTTCCTTTTTCTTTTCTTTTTTGTAAGCTTGATGCTCGAGCCGAGGATAATATGAGACAAGTATGTAAGATATGCACGGGAGAGACTTATGGCACTAAGATGATAACACGATCACTACGGTGCACAATAGTGTGGCCCGGCAATTCTCAACTCGCTAGTCTCGATGGGTAAGCAACGCAAATGGCTCAGGCTATCAATGCAAAGCAAAGGTAAGTGTCGTCGAGGTTACTGTCCTTGATTACGGTTAGTGGCAAAGATGACTCTGAGGCGATGATGTCGATGTCACACGCTCCTAAGTAGCCGAAACACCTTAGGAAACGCCAAATCGCAACTCGAAACCGGTCAAAACGGTGAAACTCGGAAGGCTGAAACTATGAGGGACGGTAGTACCGCTTGTAGGGAGGTAGTACCACTTGTGGTGCTAAGCGGTAGTACCGCTTGGAGTGGGCGGTAGTACCGCTGGTGTCGGAAAAAATCGCAGAACTGGATCGGGGCGAATTTGAGGCGGAAATGGATGATTTCGGGGGTAAAATTGGATGGATTTCGTGGTGGAAAGGGTGGGGATTGTTATGGAGGGGCTAGATCCACTTGCCAAACATCAAATCCATGGACCAAAACAACCAAATCTCACAAGATCCAACAAATTGCAAGAATGAAATTGGGCTATTTTTTTGGGAATTTTCGAAATTGGGCAAGAACACAACAAAATCAAGCTAGAAAGTGGGGGATGGGACTCCAAGATGTGAATCAACCTTGGTCATGATACCAAGATGTTGTAGGGTGAAACCCTAGGGGGATATTTTCAGACTTGAAGGGGGAAAAGAGGAAGAACACACAAGAACACAAGGCACAAATCTCTCAAAACAAACCCAATATCACATCCACTAGAGTAACATACAAGAGATCCACAAGATTACAAGATCAATCCAAGGAAACAAGCACAAAGGTAAGGTTCTTCCCACTCCTAGAGGAGGTGAGGTCTTGATGATCTTCTCCCTTGGGAGGTCTTGCAATCCACAAGGATTTTTCTCCCTTGGGAGGTCTTGATCTCCTAGAGGAGGGGATACAAGGAGCAAAACTCTCAAGGTCTCTCAATATACTTTGCTAACCCCAGCAAAGAGGTGGAGGAGGTCTACTTATAGTCTAAGCCACGAAGGGGTACGAGGGAAAGGGGTACATGGCCAAAGGCCGACGGCTGCACACAGGCAGGGCCGTAGTACCGGAACCTCGGGCGGTAGTACCGCTTATGGGCGGTAGTACCGCTCTGGAGCGGTAGTACCGCTTATAGGTGGTAGTACCGCCCGTTACGGACTGGACAGGTCCTTCTTCGCTTCCACGTGATCCGGACTACACAGGTCCTTCTTTGCTTCCACGTGATCATCACCTCGGTAACTAAGAATGCACAACATTTCCTTGTGAGGTAGAACCCAGTTCTCATGCGAATCCGAACGAAGCTCAAAGAGGAAAGAATTCACCTCGTTCTCAATAGTGCGTGCACGTGCTCTAGTCATTGGTCCCTTGAGTGCTTGTGCCGGTGACGGAGTGTCCAAGGGGATGCTTGCCGGATGCTCCGCATCAGGTTTTTAATCCATGGCCAAATGGCTGGGTTATAGGTGAAGAACCCTAAGCAAGCACAATGTTAGACAAATATGATGTCCTGGTAATTGTAATACAGTGACTCACCATAACTGGTTGAACACGCTCAGTGCTGCTCATCCTTCTCTTGCAAGGCTCCTTCCTAACATCTTGTACTTGGAAATTCTCAATCTTATCTTCATTGCACCCCCTCTGCAAGGTGACACAAACTAGTTTCTGGTCTCCTTGGAAGATAAATATGCATACTTTCCAGTCTGTGGACAACATAAAAGGATGAGTTTATAACAAAACTACACCACCTAATGAAACATTCCACATCTCTTGCACACAATGAAATGCACATTTACTATGTGTGCACTGTGTAAAAACTAGGCATACCTTCGAACTGGATCTCCAGGTACTCTTGGAGAGCCTACTTTTGTGTACATCCAAACCTTTATGTCACCTACGAGTTATACAAGCCCCCACTACAGCAGGCCTTAGTGTTTAAATCGTTGACAAGCTCTCTTAGGTCAAGAACATCAAGTAATCAAAGCAAATAGTCCTAGTATGGCTGGCTGATACAAACAAGCAATTGAACAGATGTGTGAGCAAATCTTGCACAACACTGAATTACCTATCAAGAAAAGAAGCATAGAAGGAGGCTTAAAGACCATCAATTGTCTGACCAGATTTAAGGGGCATTTAAACATTATGTGTAACGTATGAACTAACATAAACATTGCATATTTCAGATTCTATAATGAAATGCACATGTATTAGGTTATGCATTTCAGATTCTATAATGAAATGCACATGTATTAGGTTATGCCATGTATGATGCCTAAATGTACACTATAGTAGGCATGAGTGATTCATCATTGCAGGCACAATTGAATTGCAGGTTAAGGGCCAGTTCTATTCTGACTTTTCAGAGCTTATTGTCAAAATAAGCCATAAAATATGTAAAGAAGTATTTTTGAGTTTTGGGCTTGGGCTTAACTTATTTCGCTTTGGGGGGGGGGGTGCTTCGGGTCGAAGCTCACAAAAAATTGAAGGGAAGGGGAATAGTGAAATGACTCGGTTGTCTGCCTAAATTACACTCAGAATGCCACTGCTCACGCCCGCGTCACACCTGACCCTCAAGTAAAAACAAACACTCAAGCGTTCATTGCCCTGCCCGCTTGCATCTCCTCTCCCCTTTCCCTCTACCTCGATCCCTTGCCTGCAGCGCGAGGGTTCCTGCTGCTGCTATACGATGAATTGCTATGAGCTGCTGCTGCTATATGATGAATTGCTATGAGCTAATACTGCTGCTATATGATGAGTTGCTATAAGGTGCTCCTGCTGCTGCTATATGATGAATTGCTATGAGCTGCCATAGAACGCTTTCAAAGGTGCTTACTTTCTTAGCATATCTAGAAATAACTATCCCTAAGAAATTTGGCCAACAACACTGGCATACAAATACCATGTCATGATGATTGCAATGGGAGTGACCTACCATAGCACACTATATAGGCTCACCGCTACCTCTCCTTTTTTTGCGATGTTCCATGAAATTGCCACATACATCTTGTACTAAGAAATATTGTACTTTTTCATTGCGTAACCCTATCTGCAAGTTGACACGACTAATTTCAGATATCTCTACATGATAATACATTGCATATCCCTTGTGCATATTTAAACCACCAATTAACGATTGTGTGTGTAGCATAAACTAGCCATGACTCTGTGTACTGGACTAGTAGGCACTCTAAGGGAGCCTAATGTACTGCAGTGGAATTCCTACATGCCACCTACGATTTTGTGTAATGTACTACCTTTGTTCCTAAATACATGTCTTTGTAGAGATTCCAGTATGGACGGCATACAGATGTATATAGATGCATTTTCGAGTGTAGATTCACTCATTTTGATCTCTATGTAGTCTATAGTGGAATCTCTAGAAAGACTTGTATTTAGGAACGGAGGGAGTATCATGTATGACATCTACATCTCTAATTTAGCAGCCAGTAGTGGAAATCATTATCTGCACAAAGGGATTACTAGTCAAAAATCCTAGCAAAGGACGCTGGTAGGCACACAAGAATACAAGAGAGAGACGCACTTACAAGATCATAGCAATGCCTCAGTCTAGGATCTTTGTTGGCCAAGTTGTTAGACCCAGAAGAAACATCGTCCTTGTAGTTTTTGCCAGCTGCATAACATGTAACAACGACATGTTAGTATATTTGAAGTACATCGGGCAGGTGATGTTGGAAGGGTTTAAAGGTGACAAGTACCTAGGCTGCGGCGGGGGCTTGGCATCTTGCCAGTCGGTGGAAATCAGGTTAGAAATGTCAAGGGTGATGACGCTGCACTTGCTGTCGGGATCCGGTAACAAGATCTAGAACCATGGAGTAGGGTGTTTGTGGAGCGTCTCCAGTAGGGTGGACTATGGTGTGGGCGAAGCGGATCTGAGGTCGTGGACGAGGGCGTCGGTGAAGCTGCTCCGGTGGTTGGGTTTAGGATGGTGTGGATCTGCGACCGTGGACGGGGCGTCAGAAGCTGCTCTAGTAGGTTGGTCGAGGGTGCGACGGAGCGGATCTGAGGCCGTGGACTTGGGCATTGGCAGAGCGGCCCCGGTAGGGTTGAGAATGGTATAGGTGTAACACCCAATAAAATTGATCTTGATTTATAAATCAAAATTTTGCCAAGGAATTAAACCTTTCATTTTCTGGGTTTTCTTTGGTGTCACAAACACTCCTTCTTTTGATATTATGGTTTTTTTTTACCTCAGGTGAAAACTTCTCAAATATATCACTGGACTTGTTTGCCCTACCCAAGAAAAACATTTCTTCTATCAGTGGGTTTATTTGCATTATTATTTTCCCCTGAGCTTTATCTCTTGAAGTGAATTTTCATTAGTTTTAAAGCTCTATTTGCACTACAACCCTTTGATAGATTTATTTAAAAATTCCACCAAAAATTGGGGATGTCATGTGAAGTCCCTACATCACTTTTATGCAAAAACCCCTTGGTGTTCTTTAAAAAATTTGAGCAAAACATCCTCTTTTGCTCTCTGGTCCAGATTGGCATTTTCTACTGCACCCATGTGTTAACTTGCTCTTTTGACCATGAGATTTTCCTGCTTGTAGTCCTCCCTACAAAACCCTTAAGTCCAGGAGATTGGATCATTTGGAACATTTTTGGTCCATGCAATAATACCTTTTTGTTTCTGTCCAGAATTGATTTTCTCAAAAACTTACACTTGCAAGTTTCTAGTTTTGCCCAACTAACCTTGTCACCATCTTCTACACCTAGAGAGACACTTGTCTGGAGATTTTGGCCACCCCAAGAGCTGCCTAGATGCCCTTGGCATTCTGTCGAACACCTTATATGCATAGCAAGCTTTGGCATGATTTTTATTTTGCATTACAAACTTGATCCGGTGATCCTGCAGCCTTGTCCACTAAGCTCCTAGATGCCTCTAACCTAGACATGTTAATCCCCAGCCCCACCCGAGCCTTCTAACATGCCTTGGCATTTTGCCGAGCAGTTGTCGTGCGTGCCCGGAGCGCGAGCAGAGCGCGAGTTTTGCACGTGCATGCGCACGCGTCGCTACATCCCACTGCCGTTTCCCCCGAGCTCGTTCTGGTTCCTTCCACTCGCAGCCAACATGCCCTGGTCCCTCCCACAGAACAGGGCCACCCTGACGCCCTACATCGCCACCGTCAGGTCGGCCTTGGCGGCACGCCGGCGACCATAGTGCGCACCTGCCATGGACGGTGCCGCCCGAGCCACTCCAGCGCGCCAGCTGCCCCCTGGAACAGCCCTAACTTATCCACGAGCCCGTCCACTAGCGACCGCCGCCTCCACGTCGCCCTGCTGTAACAGAATGGCGGTTCGCCGACGAGCTTATCCTCGGCCACCGCGAAACCGACCTCGAACGCTATAAGTAGGAGCCCCTGAGCTCGCCCAAGGACTCAGGCAACCTCAAGCCATCTGCCTGATGCTCCAACACCCAGCAATCGACGACATGAAGGTTGTCTTCCTCGTCTCCGGCCAGTTCGGCCGCCACCACACCCCAGCTACGTTCGCCGCGAGCAGACCCTCCCCGTCCATCCAGCACCACCGTCAAACTCACCTTGATCGTGCGGAGCTGCCCATGCTCTCAACTGCGACTAGGAGCCACCGTAGCAAAGACCCTCAATTCCAGCTGAGGCCGCCTACGCCGCAGAGCTCACCGACGGCGACCCCCTCCACCCCCGCCGACCTAACAACTACCGGGAGGACCGCCCCAGACTGGCGGATCCATCCCCGCCCTCAGAACCCCTCAAGGAGCCGTGGCTCGTCGACGACCATCGCCGGAGCCCCGCCTCGCTCGGACAGAGGAGGAAGAAGGCGCAACGACTGGTCAAATCTGACCAGTGGGCCCAAGGGACCCACTGTCAGGGACCCAGAGCCGGCCCGCGCTGGCTTAAGTGGAAGAGTAAACACCGAAGTACGTTTTCCTCACCTCGAAAGCGTATTCTCCCCCGAAATGTTTTCTTTTCTGATTTTATTTAAAAACAGAATGTTAACTAAACTTTGACTGGCTACAAATTTTTAAATATAACTCCAAATGACTTGATTCTTTTTCTGTTGTTCCTCAAATTTCGTCTAGTTTATTTTCATATTTATTTGAAAATTTTCCAAACAACTTTTTTGTACTGTTTTGAAACTATGTGTTGATTTCAAATTTTCTTAAATAGGATTTTTCGAGAAGGAAGAAACTTTCTAAAGTTTTGAAATCCACCCTGCCTCTCCACTACTTGAAGGCAAGCATTCTGAACCCTAGCCCAATACTTGTGGTGTACGATTACAACACCACCTTGACATGGATGCATTCATTTT
Source organism: Secale cereale (assembly GCA_902687465.1). Lineage (NCBI taxonomy): Eukaryota > Viridiplantae > Streptophyta > Magnoliopsida > Poales > Poaceae > Secale > Secale cereale. The sequence goes on along the minus strand of LR738710.1, from coordinate 678,459,516 downwards.
TCCTATGTGATGATATGATCATACCCATGAGTGCATGGTGTAGACTCCTTGCTGTTGAAAAGTTAATATGCTTGTGATGGAAATCCCCCTCGTATACCTTTCATGCCTATCGGAAGAAAGCCGGGAAAGTCGCTGTCTTGTGTAGACACGAGCTTGTCCCTAGTCCCTCGTCGAGACGGTGGTGTCCGGTATGGCATGGTGAGGTATGATGAGTGGTGGTTTAGTCTGTTGATGTGGAATATATTTGTTATATCATACAAGTGATGCTTTAACCTCCTGAGTCGACCGTAGATCGAGTCTTGTTCCAGTAACCCCCATGCTTGTTTCGTACTACCGCTTGCCCCTGCCATGGGTAGGGTATGGTTCAGTAAATTTTCAACCCCTTTCTAGCACACACCGTACAGAGAGGCCATGGTGGAAGATACCGGCTGCATCCGGTAGGCATGCCACCTGGTCCGGGGGCATGGGTGTTTTCGGTTGGAGCCGAAGGGGGTAGCTTCCCCAGTTTGCGCGCGTTATTAATTTTGCGATCCCATGCTAGTCGAGGTTGTAGCCTCCCCACTTAAAGTTTCGCTTAACGGGTGTCGTGGGTGATTCCAGACACCGGTAAGTTAGGCTAGCGTGTGCGGTTAGGTGTGTTTTCAAATTAAAATACCGTAGACGGAATTAGTCCCGATGGACTAAAGGAATCCGTTACTCTTGGGTAAAGAGTACACCCTCTGCAGAGATTAAATCTATTCGAATAGTCATGTCCCTAGGTTAGGACTACAGTCTGAGTGATGGTCTTAGTGTCGGTTTTCGGAGGAAGGATTCCCAAACCAAAGCATGGATCATGACTTGTGACTTATGATGATGGTTGTTGTTATTATTACTATTATGGACTAACCATTTATATTATTTGAATTATTGAGCATCCCTGGGACGGTTATACCTCCAGGATATTCACCATCTTTTCATTTATTTATAAGCCCTTTATGTGGTGTCGCTC
>LR738710.1:678421603-678457062 GCA_902687465.1 Secale cereale | reverse complement strand
TTCGGAGGAAGGATTCCCAAACCAAAGCATGGATCATGACTTGTGACTTATGATGATGGTTGTTGTTATTATTACTATTATGGACTAACCATTTATATTATTTGAATTATTGAGCATCCCTGGGACGGTTATACCTCCAGGATATTCACCATCTTTTCATTTATTTATAAGCCCTTTATGTGGTGTCGCTCAGACGCCCGACTGTGGCATGCTTGCTATTTCTTTTATTTATAAGCCCTTTATGTGGTGTCGCTCAGACGCCCTACTGTGGCATGCTTGCTATTTCTTTTGTTTATAAGTCGCTCAGACACCCGGCTCTGGCATGCTTGCTATTTCTTTTATTTATAAACCCTTTATGTGGTGTCGCTCAGACGCCCGACTGTGGCATGCTTGCTATTTCTTTTATTTATAAGCTCTTTATGTGGTGTCACTCAGACGCCCGACTGTGGCATGCTTGTTATTTTTTCCTTATAAGCCCTTTATGTGGTGTCGCTCAGACGCCCGACTGTGGCATGTTTTATTTTTTACTTTCACTCCCTGATTGCATATTCATAATTATATGAACAACCTGCTTGCATCATGGATTATCATTTCGTAACTAACATTGTGATCATCGAATATTTCTGAGTATGATTATCTTTTGTTATATTGTACCCGTGTTCACAATGTTTGCGACTACATTCAAAGTACTCACAGGCTTGTCCTTGGCTATTGTCTTGGCCAGATTCCTAGCATGGAGAGGAGCGTTGCGTTGACCGCCCCGGAACCTACATAATGGTGATAGCAGCCTCGCGAAGATAGGAGTTAACCTGGTCAGCTGTTCCCATGGGAAATGGAGTCCCACAGACACCGATGTACTATAAACCGCTTCCGCCATCAAGCACTAGAAACCTTGTGTTGTATTCATAGGCCAGAATGGTCTTGTACTACATATTTTGTACTTTCGCCTGGAATCTCTGTATCAAGTGGTGCCTCATCAGCTAACAGTAATCCTGGGGCTGGTGAGCACAAGGGCCACTTTTGGGAATTTAATACCCCGAAAACCCGGTCCTGACAACCTTGGTATCAGAGCCAGGCTGACCATTGGCTAATCCTATCTTAGCCAGGTCAAAAAACCTAGGTTAACCACCACACCAGACCTTATCCTAACCCCAGCCAAGCTTCTCGTGTAAGATAGCCACACAGTGAACCGACACCTTTGGCAGTCGGTGCCCGACCTATCAGCCTAGCCCGTCGATCGCACGCTAGTGACCGACACCTAAATAGTTTCCTCCGCAAGCATGCGAAGGAAGACTCCGTCCCCTTTCCTATAAAAAGGGAACGCTAGCCTCAACCCAGCACAACACAGCCTCTACCCCAAACCGAGCTAAAATGCCAGGACCCATTGTTCACAATGAAACCACAGCAACCAACCTTGGAGGTTTTGTGACTGTGCTAGCAAACCTCACCCGCCGTGCCTTTGCATTAGTGGAGCCCCCAGAATATGTTGTGTACCAAGGATCCATGAGAAGTGAAAGCCGTCAATTCTGGGCCACTATGCACGTCTATGGTAGGGGTATGTCGCCAGAACGCCCCTACAGATTCACCGGGAGGACAACTTCCTTTGAGCCACAAGCCATCCAACTAGCTGCTCGAGAGGCTATAGTTCAACTCCGACACTTGTCGCCCAGAGTTAACTATCGCTCATTCTACTACTACCCTAGCTGTGACGGGTATGGTAGGCCACCCCGGGTTGCCAACGAAGACCACGAGACAGATCCTGCATTATTGCATCTGGTACGCTATGTAAGTGCACTAGAGGAACTGTTTGATCAAATCACTCTTGATCTGATCGCAGCTCGTGGAGAACTGGTTCGCCGAGCCCCAGCAAGAGGAAGAGATGATCCCGGCGCGGACAACCCAGTCGTGTTGTTCGAACAACCGATCACGATCGAGTCCTTGAGGTCTGCCCCAGTCATCGACCAAAATACTTTGGTGTCCCCAAAAGTGATGCGTCGCCTGTTTGGAACACGCTCCAACGGGATTGTGGCCAACAATCCCCGCGAGGGTCATCATCACTGCCCCGACCCTGCAGTCCCTCAGCCCCCTCCAGATAACACCGACAGTGAAGCCCTTGGAGAAGCCTCGGCATCCACAAGTCAAGGCCTCTTAGATATAAACGAGGTATATTAAATCACTCGAGTAGTACCGAGCCTTAATATGTCCACGCCCTGTTGTTGTGTGACCTTGTATTTCCATATGTAAATATTGTTTGCTTGTGCGCCCTTATCTTTATAGTAACCATGCATGAATATGTCGATGTACGAATGCATTTTTTAATTCCGGGTTTAACTTCCAAAGAACCACACCGACGACTCCTACAGTAAATACGTCACTTTTGCGAGACGTGTATATCTGTAGCATTGACCCCGACCCCATAGAGCAGAACCGGCAAAATAGCTGCCCCTCATCGTGATTTAATAACTAGCCCGGTTGCTATATAAAAGGCCACCTCGAGTGACCCTGCCAAGCATCCCTCACCTGGTGCACCACTCTCACAGCCATTTTTCCTTTGCCATGTCGATCCCTAGTATTTATCTAAGGACTCCAGATGCTACCCCAGGTAGTTTTGTTAAGATATTGTGGGACTTTACCTGCAGTACCATGAGTGCCACCCGTCCACCCCAGTACGGGTTGCTCAAATCGAGGATCACACCATCCACCTCGAAATATTGGGCAGTAGTGCACATCACTCTCGCAAATCCAAACCATGACCCAACGAAAGTCTCCTTTGTGGGGAAGTCTATGCCAACCCCACAGATGGCCATAGAAGCTGCTGCGTATGAAGCGCTTACTCGCCTTCGATTCGCGGTGCCCTATGCCAGCGAACGAGGGTATTATTACTTTCCGAGCCGTGCAACACCCGGAGAAGTAGCATCTTTTCCTGGTGGGCGAATTGAGAGAGACCTAGTACTGGCCAACCTTACGCAGTATGTCATCGCACAAGAGCGTTTGACCCAGCGAGTAATGGGTTACCTCCAGAACCTCGTCGATTTAAATCCTCGGATTGCCATCGGCAGACCACTGAGGCCCGGACAGGAGAGGCACATTCATCGACTAGTCAATCCGCTTCCTCCCATAGAAGAAGAGTGTGCCCCTGTACCAGAGACGTTTTCCCAGGACCCTGTCCATTTACCGTTTTCATTTTAGACGTCACTGCTATGTTGGTTGTCCCAACGTTTATATATGAGTTACCACTTGTGCGTGTTATCCTAAAGTTGTGTGTCAAATAATTTTTTTTAATTTCAATTAATGGGAGTAGTTTTTACTGCTGATAACTTTTGATTAACTAATTTTCGCTCTCGGTAAAACCTGGAGTGAGATATTGTTTACCCAGAGTTGTTGCAACATATATCTCTGCATGACATTGATTTTTCACGCACCACCGCAACAGCAGACTCACAACTCCAACCACTCAACACAGTACACTAAGTTGCAAATCCACGTACACTTGTTAGATCTAACTATTTACCTCTCTAGCGCACCACAGTCTCTTGAGGAGAAATTTGTGGGAATTTATTCAGGAACAAGTTGCCTTCCGGACACTCACAGCCGTTAGCACCCGACACCAGCGCCTAATCCTCGTGACCGCCACCACCGCGAAGAGCTAGCACTCAAGCAGCAGCATCACGACGATCGTCGAGGATCATCACACACAAGAGCGCAGAGAACCCCAGCAATGCCGCCAACCCTCGACACACTAGGATCATGCACCAGTCCGGCATCACCTACGCCATTAGAGCCTCGTCCCAAGCTCCTGCAAACAACAATGGAGGAGAAGGAAGGAGAAGAAGAAGCGAGGCCAGGTGTGAGGAAGAAGAAGGAGCACCTCGGTCATTTTATAGCTCGAGATCGCTGTATGGTGGGCGGAGTCCACCAACACCGCCCGTCGCTCGACCGCCGGTGTTCGGAGGTGAATCCACGAGGAGTGTCGACAGCGCACTGGCCCGCGAGGTGAGTGCACGCTGCACCGGCAGCTAGCACGCCGCGCACTACTGCAGTATGGCCTAGATGGCCTACACGCTAGACGTCGCTGGTGGAGGAAGTGCGGGAAAGCGCGCGAGAGAGAGGGAGAAGAGATAGCCAGAGGTAGAAGAAGAGACTGACAGTGGGCCCCGGGCCCACCTGTCAGCCAGAGAGAGCACTGTGCTCTCAGGTACAACCAGCGTATTTTAGAATTTAGAAAATTTATTTCTAAATTTACTATAGCCGAGAGTAGTAATAACTCGTTTCCCTGACCGTAGATTTTCCAACGCAGCACCAGTATTTCACACTACAGTTTATACCACTTATTGCCCATTCCCTGTAGCCCCATTTTCTTGCATGAGTAGGATGGTCATTTTTGGTGATATCACTTTGTGACAGTAGAAGTAATTCTTTTCATAACAACTTTTAGCAAATCTCGAGGACGAGATTTTTCTTAAGGGGGGTAGTGTTGTAACACCCAAAAAAAATTGACCTTGATTTATAAATCAAAATTTTACCAAGGAATTAAACCTTTCATTTTCTGGGTTTTCTTTGGTATCAGAAACACTCCTTCTTTTGATATTATGGGGTTTTTACCTCAGGTGAAAACTTCTCAAATATATTACTGGACTTGTTTGCCCTACCCAAGAAAAACATTTCTTCTATCAGTGGGTTTATTTGCATTATTATTTTCCCCTAAGCTTTATCTCTTGAAGTGAATTTTCATTAGTTTTAGAGCTCTATTTGCACTACAACCCTTTGATAGATTTATTTAAAAATTCCACCAAAAATTGGGGCTGTCATGTGAATTCCCTACATCACTTTTATGCAAAAACCCCTTGGTGTTCTTTGAAAAATTTGAGCAAAACATCCTCTTTTGCTCTCTGGTCCAGATTGGCATTTTCTACTACAGCCAGGTGTTAACTTGCTCTTTTGACCATGAGCTTTTTCCTGCTTGTAGTCCTCCCTACAAAACCCTTAAGTCCAGGAGATTGGACCACTTGAAACATTTTTGGTCCATGCAATAATAGCTTTTTGTTTCTGTCCAGAATTGATTTTCTCAAAAACTTACACTTGCAAGTTTCTAGTTTTGCCCAACTAACCTTGTCACCATCTTCTACACCTAGAGAGACACTGGTCTGGAGATTTTGGCCACCCCAAGAGCTGTCTAGATGCCCTTGGCATTCTGTCGAACACCTTATATGCATAGCAAGCTTTGGCATGATTTTTAGTTTGCATTACAAACTTGATCCGCTGACCCTGCAGCCTTGTCCACTAAGCTCCTAGATGCCTCTAACCTAGACCTGTTAATCCCCAGCCCCACCCGAGGCTTCTAACATGCCTTGGCATTTTGCCGAGCAGTTGCTGTGCGTGCCCGGAGCATGAGCAGAGCACGCGTTTTGCATGTGTGTGCGCACGCGTCGCCGCCTCCCACTGTCGTTTCCTCCGAGCTCGTTCTGGTTCCTTCCACTCGCAGCCAACACGCCCTGGTCCCTCCCACAGCACAGGGCCACCCTGACGCCCTATAGCGCCACCGTCAGGTCGGCCTTGGCGGCACGGCGGCGACCACAGTGCGCCCCTGCCATGGACGCTGCCGCCCGAGCCATTCCAGCGTGCCAGCTGCCCCCTGGAACAGCCCTAACTTATCCACGAGCCCGTCCACTAGCGACCGCCGCCTCCACGTCACCCTGCTGCAACAGAACGGCGGTTCGCCGATGAGCTTATCCTCGGCCGTCGCGAAACCGACCTCGAATGCTATAACTAGGAGCCCCCGAGCTCGCCCAAGGACTCAGGCGACCTCAAGCTATCTCCTGATGCTCCAACACCCAGCAATCGACGGCAGGAAGGCTGTCTTCCTCGTCTCCGGCTAGTTCGGCCGCCACCACACCCCAGCTCCGTTCGCCGCGAGCAGACCCTCCCCCGTCCATCCAGCACCACCATCAGACTCACCTTGATCGTGCGGAGCTGCCCATGCTCTCAACTGCGACCAGGAGCCACCGTAGCAAAGACCCCCAATTCCAGCCGAGGCCACCTGCGCCGCAGAGCTCACCGCCGGCGACCCCCTCCACCCCCGTCGACCTAACAACTACCGGGAGGACCGCCCCAGACTGGCGGATCCATCCCCGCCCTCAGAACCCCTTAAGGAGCCGTGGCTCGTTGACGGCGATCGCCGGAGCCCCGCCCAGCTCGGATAGAGGAGGAAGAAGGCGCGACGACTGGTCAAACCTGACCAGTGGTCCCAAGGGACCCAGAGCCGGCCCGCGCTGGCTTAAGTGGAAGCGTAAACACCAAAGTACGTTTTCCTCACCTCGAAAGCGTACTCTCCCCCGAAACGTTTTCTTTTCTGATTTTATTTAAAAACAGAATGTTAACTAAACTTTGACTGGCTACAACTTTTTAAATATAACTCCAAATGACTTGATTCTTTTTCTGTTGTTCCTCAAATTTTGTCTAGTTTATTTTCATATTTATTTGAACATTTTCCAAACAACTTTTTTGTACTGTTTTGAAACTATGTGTTGATTTCAAATTTTCTTAAATAGGATTTTTGGAGAAGGAAGAAACTTTCTAAAGTTTTGAAATCCACCCTGCCTCTCCACTACTTGAAGGCAAGCATTCTGAACCCTGGCCCAATACTTGTGGTGTACAATTACAACACCACCTTGACATGGATGCATTCATTTTTCCTATGTGATGATATGATCATACCCATGAGTGCATGGTGTAGACTCCTTGCTGTTGAAAAGTTAACATGCTTGTGATGGAAATCCCCCTCGTATACATTTCATGCCTATCGGAAGAAATCCGGGAAAGTCGCTGTCTTGTGTAGACACGAGCTTGTCCCTAGTCCCTCGTCGAGACGGTGGTGTCCGGTATGGCATGGTGAAGTATGATGAGTGGTGGTTTCGTCTGTTGATGTGGAATATATTGGTTATGCTAATCATACAAGTGATGCTTTAACCTCCTGAGTCGACCGTAGATCGAGTCTTGTTCCAGTAACCCCCATGCTTGTTTCGTACTACCGCTTGTCCCTGCCATGGGTAGGGTACGGTTCAGTAAATTGTCAATCCCTTTCTAGCACACCGTACAGAGAGGCCATGGTGGAAGATACTGGCTGCATCCGGTAGGCATGCCACCTGGTCCGGGGGCATGGGTGTTTTCGGTTGGAGCCAAAGGGGGTAGCTTCCCCAGTTTGCGTGCGTTATAAATTTTGCGATCCCATGCTAGTCGAGGTTATAGCCTCCCCACTTAAAGTTTCGCTTAATGGGTGTCGTGGGTGATTCCAGACACCGGTAAGTTAGGCTGGTGTGTGCGGTCAGGTGTGTTTTCAAATTAAAAGACCATAGACGGAATTAGTCCCGATGGACTAAAGGAATCCGTTACTCGTGGGTAAAGAGTACACCCTCTGCAGAGATTAAATCTATTCGAATAGTCGTGTCCCTAGGTTAGGACTACAGTCTGGGATGGGTCAAGTGACGGTCTTAGTGTCGGTCTTCGGAGGAAGGATTCCCAAACCAAAGCATGGATCATGACTTGTGACTTATGATGATGGTTGTTGTTATTATTACTATTATGGACTAACCATTTATGTTATTTGAATTATTGAGCATCCCTGGGATGGTTCTACCTCCTGGATATTCACCATCTTTTCATTTATTTATAAGCCCTTTATGTGGTGTCGCTCAGACGCCCGACTGCGGCATGCTTGCTATTTCTTTTATTTATAAGCCCTTTATGTGGTGTCGCTCAGACGCCCGACTGTGGCATGCTTGCTATTTCTTTTATTTATATGCCCTTTATGTGGTGTCGCTCAGACGCCCGACTGTGGCATGCTTGCTATTTCTTTTATTTATAAACCCTTTATGTGGTGTCGCTCAGACGCCCGACTGTGGCATGCTTGCTATTTCTTTTATTTATAAGCCCTTTATGTGGTGTCGCTCAGACGCCCGACTGTGGCATGCTTGTTATTTCTTTTCCTTATAAGCCCTTTATGTGGTGTCGCTCAGACGCCCGACTGTGGCATGTTTTATTTTTATTTTCACTCCCTGATTGCATATTCATAATTATATGAACAACCTGCTTGCATCATAGATTATCATTTCGTAACTAACATTGTGATCATCGAATATTTCTGAGTATGATTATCTTTTGTTATATTGTACCTGTGTTCACAATGTTTGCGAGTACATTCAAAGTACTCACAGGCTTGTCCCTGGCTATTGTCTTGGCCAGCTTCCTAGCATGGAGAGGAGCGTTGCGATGACCGCCCCGAAACCTACGTAACGGTGGTAACAGCCTCACGAAGATAGGAGTTAACCTGGTCAGCTGTTCCCGTGGGAAATGGAGTCCCACAGACACCGATGTACTATAAACTGCTTCCGCCATCAGCCACTAGAAACCTTGTGTTATACTCACAGGCCAGAATGGTCTTGTACTACATATTTTGTACTTTCGCTTGGAATCTCTGTATCAAGTGGTGCCTCATCAGCTAACAGTAATCCTGGGGCTGGTGAGCACAAGGGCCACTTTTGGGAATTTAATACCCCGAAAACCTGGTCCTGACAATAGGCGGAGCTACTCCGGTAGGGTTGAGGATGGTGTCGGTGAAGCGGCTCCGATAAGGTTGAGGATGGTGTCGGCAAAGCAGCTCCGATAGGGTTGAGGAAGGTGTCGGTGAAGAGGATCAGAGGCCGTCTACGGGGGCGTCGGTGGGGCGGCTCCAGGGGTGTCGACGAAGCATCTCCGATGGGGAGTACGAAGGAGTCGCTACAGATGTGCTGCAGTTGATGAGAGTACCGATGAAGCAGATCCTGCGCCCTAGACAAGGCGGACACTGAATGGGTTGTGGTACGGTGGCAGATGAGCATTCTACTTGTTTCTAGGGGAGGTGGGAGGGGTAGATGCGGTCGCAGAAGCAGATCTGACGAGGTGGACGCCGCTGGCAGTGAATGGGCGCTGGTACGCCGGTGGTTGAGCAGTCTAGGGTTTCGAGGAGGGAGGGGTAGAGAGGCCGATGAAGTACAGACGGCATGATGTAAGATGCTCTGCTGCTGTGGAGTAGTCGTTTTTGAGGAGGGGGAGAGGAAATGGGGGTGCCGTGTGGTGGGGGGAACCGGAAGTTACCAACGCAGCCCCGACCTATTATGTAAATGAGGGCTGTATTGCAATTATTGTTCTCCGTGCACCAAGGACAGAAGGGGAATTTCGTGTGCTAACGACTAGGTGGCAGAAATTTTAGACAGAGGCGGGATATTTTGCCGCCAGCGGGATCATTCGTATCTAGTTTCAACTAATTTTGGATAGTGCTAGCGGGAAGGTCATGCGAGATGTGTACACAGGGCACACGTCAGCACTTAATGAAGTCCACACCAAAAAAATAATACAATAACTCGGGATGATGCACCGATAACTTGGACGTTCACATGGGCGCGACCAAACGTACGGGTGTAGACGCGCGTTCACAAAAAAACGGATCAAACGCTCAGCCAATGTATTTCTCGTGTAAATATATAATTTAGTGCGGTTAGTTATTTGTTTTAAACATAATGCTTTGTTGCAGGGGATAAACATAATGCATTGATGTGTTAATTTTAATATATAGGCACAAAAAGAAATGGATATTGTAGTCCCACAAAAGAAATGAATATTGTAGTCCGCTACTTAAAAGTGTTACCTCATATGATTACATGACCTCATTTTCATAAATTGCGTACTCGTTGAATTCATATATGAATATTACATATATTACTTCATAATAGAACCTTAAATCATCCAAGACTAATGAATTTGAATGCAAAACTAACAATGGTGCATGTACATGATAACTAAAGTGGTTGTTTGAAGAAACATCACTCTAACTTTGGCATGCATAATTGAAAACGACTATTTGGAAAGAAAAAGATGTGATATGTTAGTGTACAATCTTTATAGCGTCAAATCGATATTGTATCCTTGGCCACGATACGAAGTAGATATAGATTTATGTTCAAGTGATGCATGTCCACGATCGCTAGCTAGTGATACGTGAATGAATTGTTCAATCTCTCTCACACACATACATATATCATTTCTACGTGGGCATCAGAATCACACACGCGCACTTCATGTATTTCTCTCCCTCCGTCAGGATTAGAATTCGTCTTTCTACCCCGTCCTACAACTCTCTCACAGAAAAACACGCACGCTCTCTCTGTCGAACACGCCCACCCCTTTAATTCCGCCCACCCACCGCCACTAATGTCTCAAAGTATAAGTATGTCTCGCACACATATGCGTAAGGTTAACTCGAGTCTCAGAACCATATGAAAACATACACGGGATTCCAGCAGAGCACCTTTTGTTTTGAGATTTTGCTCACACACACACACACACACAAAAACGCACACGCGCGCACGCAGACATTGTTTCTCTCTTCATTTTTTCCAGCACTTGCATGCACACCGCTTGTTTATCTCCGTGATGCTTTAAGTATGCCTCGGACTGATGGGTCGTGAAGATAAAGCAGAAGATCATCCCCCGTGTCCGGGTAGGACTCCTATGTGCGTAGAATGGCAGGTTTTGTGTCCGGGTGTAATGTTTCCTTCCTCCGCAAGATAACTTTGTACAACCCTAGATCCCTCCGGTGTGTATATAAACCAGAGGGTTTAGTCCGTAGAGGCTATCAGAATAATCTTAGGCTAGACAACTAGGGTTTAGCCAATACGATCTCGATACATATCAAATTCAATCAAGCAGGAAGTAGGGTTTTACCTCCATTAAGAGGGACCAAACCTGGATAAACATCGTGTCCTTGTTGTCCCTTGTTACCATTGATCCTCAGATACACAGCTTGGGACCCCTGCTACCTCTTGAGCTTGCGTTGTATTCCCTCGAAGAGGAAAGGGAGATGCAACACAGAAGTGTAAGTATTTCCCTCAGTTTTTGAGAACCAAGGTATCAATCCAGTAGGAGACCACGGGCCAGTCCCTCGCACCTGCACAAACAAATAAGAACTCTGCAGCCAACGTGATAAGGGGTTGTCAATCCCTTTACGGTCACTTACGATAGTGAGATCTGATAGAGATGATAGTTTATATTCTTGGTATTTTTGGTATAGAAACAGAAAGCAAAGAAAGCAAATAAACAACGGCTACAAAAATTAACGGGAAAGTAATAAGATAGAGATAGACCCCGGGGCCATAGTTTTCTCTAGTGGCTTCTCTCATGATAGCTATATTCTACGGCGGGTAAACAAATTACTGTCGAGCAATTGATAGAAAAGCGAATAATTATGAGACTATCTAGGCATGATCATTGTATATAGGCATCACGTCCGAGACAAGTAGACCGACTCCTGCCTACATCTACTACTATTACTCCACACATCGACCGCTATCCAGCATGCATCTAGTGTATTGTGTTCATACGAATAGAGTAACGCCTTAAGCAAGATGACATGATGTAGAGGGATAAACTCAAGCAATATGATGAAAACCCCATCTTTCTATCGTCGATGGCAACAATACAATACGTGCCTTGCTGCCCCTACTATCACTGGGAAAGGACACCGCAAGATTGAACCCAAAGCCAAGCACTTCTCCCATTGCAAGAACTATAGATCTAGTAGACCAAACCAAACCGATAATTCGAAGAGACTTGCAAGGATATTATGAGCACACATAAAAAGTTCAGAGAATAACCAAATATCTTTCATAGATAACCTTGATCATAAACTCACAATTCATCGGATCTCGACAAACACACCGCAAAAAGAGATTACATCGAATAGATCTCCTCGAAGACCAAGGAGAACTTTGTATTGAGATCCAGAGAGAGAGAAGAAGCCATCTAGATACTAGCTATGGACCCGAAGGTCTGTGGTAAACTACTCACAACTCATGGTGAGGGCGATGATGATGATGAAGGCCTGTGTGATGGATCCCTCTCCCGAAACAAGCTCCAAGATGGGATCTCCACGGGAACAGCAGCTACGGCGGTGGAATTAGAGTTTTCTCTCTGCGTATGGAGTTTCTAGGGTACGTAGGCATATATAGGAAGAAGAGGGGCACCAGGGGCCACAGGGGCTGCCCTCGAGGCAAGGGGCGCGCCCTGGGAAGGGGGGCGCCCCCACCCTTGAGGGTGGGTCCCCTGTCCTCTGGCTTGGCCCCGAAGTTTATCTCGCGTGATTTCCTCCGAAAATATCTCCTGCGAAGGTTTCATTCCGTTTGGACTCCGTTTGATATTCCTTTTCTGCAAAACCCTGAAATAGGCAAAAAACAGCAATCTGGACTAGGCCTTTGGGTTAGTAGGTTAGTCCCAAAAATGATATAAAAGTGAATGATAAAGCCCATTAAACATCCAAGACTTCATAAATAATAGCATGGAACAATAAAAAATTATAGATACGTTGGAGACGTATCAAGCATCCCCAAGCTTAATTCATGCTCGTCCTCGAGTAGGTAAATGATAAAGAAAGAATTTTTGAGGTGGAATGCTAACCAATATTTCAATGTAACTCTCTTAATTGTGGCATGAATGTTCAGATATGAAGGATTCAAGATAAAAGTCTATATCGACATAAGAAATAACAATACTTCAAGCAATACTAACAAAGCAATCACGTCTTCTCAAAATACTATGGCTAAAGAAAGTTCTCCCTACAAAATCATATATTGTTGGCTATGCTCCCTTGCTATCACACAAAATATTCTTATTATGCACAACCCCGATTTCAGCCAAGCATTTGTTTTCATGCTCTATCTTTCCAAACCTTTCAACTTTCACGCAATACATGAGCGTGAGCCATGGATATAGCACTATGGGTGGAATAGAGGTGGTTGTGGAGAAGACAAAAAAAGGGAGATAGTCTCACATCGACTAGGCGTATCAACGGGCTATGGAGATGCCCATCAATAGATATCAATGCGAGTGAGTAGGGATTGCCATGCAACGAATGCACTAGAGCTAAATATGAATGAAAGCTCAACAAAGGAAACTAGTGGGTGTGCATCCAAATTGCTTGCTCACGAAGATCTAGGGCATTTGAGGAAGCCCATCGTTGGAATATACAAGCCAAGTTCTATAACAAAAATTCCCACTAGTATATGAAAGTGACTAAGAATGAGACTCTCTACAATGAAGAACATGGTGCTACTTTGAAGCACAAGTGTGGAAAAAGATAGTAGCAATTGTCCCTTTTTTCTTTTCTTTTTTTTCTTTTTTAGGCCTTTTTTCTTTTCTTTGGCCTTTCTTTTTTTTCTTTTTTTTGTAGAGGGGCTTTATAGATTCAGCCTTTCCTCCCATGGGATAATGCTCTATAAATGATGATCATCACACTTTCATTACAACACAAGATTACAATTCGATACTACAACAACAAAGTATGACTCTATATGAATGCCTCCGGCGGTGTACCGGTATGTGCAATGAAACAAGAGTGACATGTATAAAAATTATGCATGGTGGCCTTGCCACAAATACGATGTCAACTACATGATCATGCAATGGCAATATGACAATATTATGCGTGTCATATAAACGGAACGGTGGAAAGTTGCACGGCAATATATCTCGGAATGGCTATGGAAATGACATGATAGGTAGGTATGGTGGCTGTTTTGAGGAACAATATGGTGGCTGTTTTGAGAAAGGATATATAGTGGGTTTATGGCACCAACGAATGTTGCGCGGTACAAGAGAGGCTAGGCCATAATATCTACGCATGCCCCTAGGGGGGAGGTTGGTAGGAGTTAACCATCGCGCACCCCCGACCTCCACACAAAGGTTGACACTCTACAAATACCCCATGCTTTAACTTAGTCACACAACAGTTCACCATACGTGCATGCTATGGGAATCACCAACCTTAACACAAATATTTCTTAATTTCATAATTACTCTACTAGCATGACTATAATATCACTATCCTCATGTCTCAAAACAATTACCAATCATCCAACATCTCTTTCTACTCAATGCACTTGATGTGGAAATTTTTACTACATTGACATTGGATGTTTATCATGTGAAGACTAGTTTCTTTAGCCTAAACACTTTACCATGCTGTTTTAATAGACTCTCAAATAGATCTAATTGAAGCATGAGAGTTCAACAATTTCTAAATATTACCACCACCGTGCTCTAAAAGATATAAGTGAAGCACTAGAGCAAAAACTATTCAACTCAAAAGATATAAGTGAAGCATATAGAGTGTTCTAACAATTTCTAGGGAATATTTAACTCTCTCAAATAGGTGTGTATAGCAAGGATGATTGTGTCAAGCTAACAAGGAAAGACTCAAATTATACAAGACGCTCCAAGCAAAACACATAGCAAGTTGCGAATTAAAATATAGCTCCAAGTATAGTTACCGATGGATGAAGACGAAAGAGGGGATGCCTTCCCGGGGCATCCCCAAGCTTAGGCTTTTCATTATATTGAATTTACTTGGGGTGCCATGGTAATCCCCAAGCTTAGGCCTTTGCTACTCCTTGTTCCATAGTCCATCAAAGCAATACTCAAAACTTGAAAACTTCACAACACAAAACTTAGACAAAACTTCTCGTGAGCTCCATTAGTAAGAGAAAGCAAATCACCACTCAAAGGTACAGCAAGGAATTCATTCATTGTTTATATTGGTGTTAAACCTACTGTAATTCAAGTTCTATATGGTTCATATCCTCCAATATTACTCATAGATGCATCGGAATAAGCAAACAACACACAAAAAACAGAATCTGTCAAAACAGAACAGTCTGTAGTAATCTGCTGGGTTCGCCTACTTCTGGAACTCCAAAAATTTCAAACTAAATTGGTAAATTTGCGAAATTTGTATACCAATCAGCAGAAAAAAGAATCAACTAAAAAGCACGCTCCAGTAAAATCTGAAGACTACTCTAGAGAGCGCTAACAATTATGTTTTTCACAGCAAGATCATATAAACTTCACACAAGTCTTACCAAAGGTTCTACTTGGCACAAACACTAAACAAAACAGGAAAACACATCTAATCAGAGGATAGATGCAATATTTATTCCCTAACAGAAACAAAAGCAAAAACCATAAAATTGGGTTGCCTCCCAACAAGCGCTATCCTTTTACGCCCCTAGCTAGGCACGATACAAGATAGATCTAGGTATTGCCATCTTTGGAAGGCAATCCATAAGTGGCTCTCATGATAGATTCATATGGTAATTTTATTTTCTTTCTAGGAAAGTGTTCCATGCCTTTATTTAACAGAAATTGGAATCTAATATTTCCTTCCTTCATATCAATAATTGCACCAATCGTTTTAAGGAAAGGTCTACCAAGAATGATAGGACATGAAGGATTGCAATCTATATCAAGAACAATGAAATCTACGGGCACATAATTCCTATTGGTAACAATTAAAACATCATTAATTCTTCCCATAGGTTTCTTAATAGTGGAATCCGCAAGATGCAAATTTAAAGAACAATTATCAAGCTCATGGAACCCTAGCAAATCACACCAAGTTTTTGGGATAGTGGAAACACTAGCACCCAAATCACACAAAGCATAGCATTCATGATCTTTTATTTTTATTTTGATAGTAGGTTCCCGTTCATCATAAAGCTTTCTAGGTATAGAGACTTCCAACTCAAGTTTTTCTTCATAAGATTGCATCAAAGCATCAACTATATGTTTAGTGAAAGCTTTATTTTGACTATAAGCATGCGGATAATTTAGCACGGATTGCATCAAGGAAATACAATCAATCAAAGAGCAATTATCATAATTGAACCCCTTGAAATCAAATGTAGTGGGTTCATCACTATGCAAAGTTTTAATCTCTTCAATCCCACTTTTAGCAATTTTAGCATTAAGATCTAAAAACTCCGAATTATTGGGACACCTTATAGCAGAATCATCTCCAATCCTATTCTCATCAAGATTAATACTAGAAAACAAGAATCTAATAGGAGGCACATCAATAACTTTAAGATCTTCATCTTTATTTTCACGATAACTAGAAGAACACGATTTAATATAATCTTTTCTTTTAGCACGCATCCTAGCGGTTCTTTCTTTGCATTCATCAATGGAAATTCCCATGGCTTTGACAGACTCATTGATATCATGCTTGGGTGGAATAGATCCAAGTTTCAAAGCATCAACATCAAGAGTAATTCTATCCACACTTCTAGCCAATTCATCAACTTTAAGCAATTTCTCTTCAAGCATAGCATTGAAATTCTTTTGCGAGATCATAAACTCCTTGACACTAGTTTAAAATTCAGAAGGCATCTTTCCATAAGAGTTGTTGTAGGAATTCCCAAATTTATTAGAGGAATTACTAGGAAAAGGCCTAGGATTAAAATTACCTCTATAAGCATTGTTACCAAAATTATTCCTACCAACAAAATTCACATCCAAAGATTCATTGTTATTCTCAATCAAAGTGAACAAAGGCATATCATTAGGATTAGAAGAAGCACTCTTAGCAGCAAACAATTTCATAAGTTCATCCATCTTCCCACTCAAAACACTAATTTCTTCGATAGCATGCACTTTTTTACTAGTAGATATTTCGGTGTGCCATTGAGAATAATTAACCATAATATTATCTAGGAGTTTGGTAGCTTCTCCTAAGGTAGTTTCCATGAAAGTGCCTCCGGCGGCCGAATCTAAAAGATTTCTAGAAGCAAAATTCAAGCTAGCATAAAAGTTCTGAATAATCATCCATAGATCCAAACCATGCGTAGGGCAATTACGTATCATTAATTTCATTCTCTCCCAAGCTTGTGCAACATGCTCATGATCTAGTTGCTTAAAATTCATAATATCGTTTCTAAGAGAGATGATCTTAGCAGGAGGGAAATACTTAGAGATAAAAGCATCTTTGCACTTATTTCACGAATCAATACTATTTCTAGGCAAAGAGGAGAACCAAGTTTTAGCATGATCTCTAAGTGAAAACGGAAATAACTTCAATTTAACAATATCGTTATCCATATCCCCTTTCTTTTGCATATCACACAAATCAACAAAGTTGTTTAGATGGGTAGCGGCATCTTCACTAGGAAGGCCGGAGAATTGATCTTTCATGGCAAGATTCAACAAAGCAGCATTGATCTCACAAGATTCAGCATCGGTAATAGGAGCAATCGGAGTGCTAATAAAATCATTGTTTTTGGTATTGGAGAAGTCACACAATTTGGTATTGTTCTGAGCCATAGTGACAAGCAAGCAATCCAACATACAGAAGCAAACAAGAAGCAAGCAAACGAGAAACACATGACGGAAGAAGGGTGAATAAAACGGCAAAGGTGAAGTGGGGGAGAGGAAAACGAGAGGCAAATAAATATAATGCGAAGGATAAGGGTTTGTGATAGGTACTTGGTATATGACTTTTGCGTAAGCCTCCCCGGCAACGGCGCCAGAAATTCTTCTTGCTACCTCTTGAGCTTGCGTTGTAATCCCTCGAAGAGGAAAGGGAGATGCAGCACAATAGCGTAAGTATTTCCCATAGTTTTTGAGAACCAAGGTATCAATCCAGTAGGAGACCACGCGCCAGTCCTGTAATGCCCCGGATGTAATACTATCCCTTTTGGGCATATAATATATCTGGCTTCATCTATTCCATTCCGGGTTCTTTGTCTTTCGGGTTTTCGTCGTTTTGTTGTGTGAGTGTGTGGCATTCATTCATATCATGTAGTCATATGTATCGCATTGCATTTGTGTTGACGTTTGCATCCGGTTCCACGCGTTCCTTCCCGTTGTCTGTTTCGCGTTCCGGAGCTCCCTCACGTGTCCGTGGCGTCCCGTAGGCCTACCTTGGTGTTTGGCCGTGTAACGTTACCGGTTTGGCGCGAGACTTGTCGTGTGTTGTTGTTTTGATGTTTGTAACCCGCCTGTCAAATCTCGTCGCGTTTCGAGTCCGTTTGCTACCCCAACAGTTATTCGTGTGGGCTCAAAGTGCCTCCACTTTGTGGCCCAAGACACCCCCTCCAACAGCCCACCAACCACTCCTAGCCACTTCTATCATCTAGGCCATCCAAATCTGATCCGGTGGCCGAAAACCGCACTCCATTTGGACAACCCTAGCTACATGTGCCTATATATTTGTCCACTCCCCCAAATTTTGCCCCAAAACAAGGAAACCCTAGCCCCCACCTTCATCTTCTTGCTCCAGCCTCCTCCTCCCACTCCGGCCGGAGCTCACTGGAGCACCGCCGGAGTACCTCGCCGGAGTGCCCCGCAGCCTCGCCGGAGTTCCCGGAGCTCGCCGGAGCTCTCCATCTCCTACACGTGCCGCCCCACTGCCTCCGGCCAACCACCACCGGAGCCGCGGCACCTCCCGTCGCCGGCCTTCCCTCGCGCAGGCGCCTCTCCGCTCGAGGCTCGTTCGCCGCCGCCAGGCATCGTCGTTCGCCTCCTCCAGATCGGATCGGGGCAGGGAGGCCCCGATCGATCCGATCCCGATCCATCGCCTCAGGTCCCTGGGCCGTTGACCCCGGCCAGATCCACCGGGCCGGCCGCCTCCTTCCCGCGGCCCGTCTGCTCCCGCCTCCAGGCCCAGCCCCGACTGGCGCCTCCAGCAGCAGATCGCCTGGGCCGACCTTCCTCTCCGTTCCCCTGGCCCAGCGCTCGCCTCCCCGACGCGGCCGCAGATCGCCAGCGCGCCAGCGGATCGCCTCCCGCGGGCCCGCACTGCCTCCGCCTCCGGCTGTGGGCCGAAGCCAGGTGGGCCGCCCCTCCGACCGCCTCCCTCGCCAGGCCACCGCGGGCCTGCGCCGCTCGAAGGCCCAGCCGCCAAGACCCCGCCGGGCCGAAGTCGCCGCCTCTCCCGCGGGCCTCAGCCAGATCTCCTCCGGCCCGTTTCCTCACCAGATCTGAAGGTTGACCCCCTAAAATCATCTAAGTCCCTGTTGCTTGTTGTGTGCTGATGCAATCTTAGAACATGGATATCTTTTTGTGTGGTGCTCCGTTTTGCGCAAATGAGGTGTCCAGACGTTCATGGTGACTAGCACTACGTTTCATCTCTTTGTGCCATGCATGTTTGTGGTCATCTAGATGCTTATTTTTCTGTTTCAAGAGTGCATCCCGTTATAAACTGCTGCTATGTGTTGTTTTTATGCCATCTTTGCATAGTGGTAACTTTTAGCTCGTTTATCCGAATGATGCAAATGACATGTCCACGTGTTTGTCTTGCCATGCTCTACATGTTGTTTGTGTTAGGTTGCATGATAGATTTAATCTTGCCATGTTTAGCTCCGTTGCAAAGTGCCATGTGGCTCTGATGTTGTTTTACTTGTTATGAGATGCCATCTTGTTGAGCTCATTGCTATCGTTGTTTTTATCTCCATGATGCATGCTTGTATGTTTCGGAATCACCATCATGTGTACTTTGATGTGGTGCTTACCACTTGCCATGTTTAGTTTCGAGGTGACTTAAACTTGCTCTTTTAGATGCCATGATGAAACTGCTGTTTTAACACTTAGTGACATTTCACTAAGTCCGGAATCTGTAATGTTCCGATGCCATGTTTGCATGCTGTTCTAGGACAAACCATGATAGTTTTGGGGTGGATCTTGATGGTTCCTTGTAGTATATATTGTTGGCTATCCATTCATGTTCTCACATGCTTATTTAAGTGGCTGTAGCATATTTAACTTTTGCTCCAAAGTTTCAATAAAATTCTGTTGTCAGGATTTTGTTGTCAAGTTCAATATGTCCAAGCTTGTTGCTATTGATCCGTGGCTCCTTTGGGGGTGCACCTTTGGACTTATTTGCTGTAGGATATGTCTAGTTTATGTTCATGCTCTTTGCCATGATGTTTGAGTGCTGTAGCTTATTTATCTAGTGCTCCGAAGTTGCTATGTTGCTGTAATTTTCAGCTTTCGCATGTTTCTTGTTTCGGGCATAACTTTTAGCCCGTAGCTCCGTTTGGAGCGAGTCTTATATGAAACTTGATTGACTTTCCGTGTAGATTCATAATATCCTTTTGTTATCTTGTTTTGAAGCTTTTGCTTGAGTGCTATTTTTCCGTGCTCCGTGTGCTTCCTTAGTGCATCCATCATGCATCCATCATTTTGGTGTGCGCATTGCATCTTGTTGATTTGTGCCTTGTGTGGTTGTATTGTTTAGAGCCGGAAGCTGAGACCGAGTACGAGTACGAGCACGAGGTTACCAACGAGGTTGAGCACGAGGACCCCTCTTACGATCCGAACGACTACACTTCAGGCAAGATGACCGAACCCGGATACCATTACTATTTTTGCCTATTGCTAGAAGTCTCGATCTATAGTTTTGCCTCGATGCCTATGTCTTTCCTGTCAGCCTCCTACTTGTAACCATGACCATGCTTAACCACCCTACCTATGCAAACCGTTGCTTGGCTAAGTACGCTTTGCTCAGCCTTTCTTATAGCATTGCTAGTTGCAGGTGAAGATTGAAGATGCTTGCTTCATGTTGAAGTTTTGTTGGGTTATATCACACTATATAATTGCTAAATGAAATCATCTATATATTGGCAAGGGTGAAAGGCTAAGCCTTTTGCTTGGTGATTTGTTCCACTCATGCCGTTAGGAACCGTTTAAACGTTATGTTCCTTGATTATGCGTTCCTAACACGGTTGGGGTGTATGGGACCCCCTCGATAAACCGCTAAGTGCTAAGTCTTTTCCAGCAAGTCCCAACATTGGTACTATTTGGCTAATAACTAAATAAACTTGTATAGGGAGTAATTAACCCTCTTTCTTAATCAACAACCCCGGGCCAGTGCTCCACATGAGTGTTGGTCCGAAACGGGGAGCCTGCGGGGCCGCCTTTGGGAAACCCGAGGTATCTGGCATACACCTGTAGCTTCGCCCATCCGGTCGTGTCCTGAGACTAGATACGCGCGGCTACTATCAGGGTGTCGACACGCCGGGAGGATTTGCTGGATTAGCCTTTCGGAGTATCTTGAGCACGGGATTCCGAGAATACTCGGGTCTTCCCACTTTGGAGTTGCGACTCCGCGGATCGTGGGCTTGTAATGGGCCAAGTTGGAACACCCCTGCAGGGTTATGAACTTTCGAGAGCCGTGCCCGCGGTTATGTGGCAGATGGGAGCATGGTAATATCCGGTTGTAGATAACTTGACACATTGTTCTAATACACTACCAGCGTGTGTACCGTGACTGTCAATTTCCGAATAGGGATTCGGGAGTTGAACACGGTGGGGTTATGTTTGTTGAGCTTTAGCTAGGATCACTTCGTGATCACCTCTCGACCGAGGCACTTCTCTTCTCGCACTCTTTCTCGTAAGCTAGTGCTACTTGCTGCTGCAGACACTTATTCTTTTCTTCAGCCTTATCCTCTCCCAAGGTTTAAATAGTCTTGTTACCCGGGAACGGGATTGCTGAGTCCTCTGTGGCTCACAGTTACTTCACCACACCAGATGCAGGTCCGATGGTGAGCTATCCAGGTGATGGCACCGAGCTAGACTAGGAGTACGACGAGGAGCGTAGTCGTTACTATGTTCGTTATCCTGATGATCAGTAGTGGAGACTTCTACTAGGATTCGATCCGACCTGTGGATTTAAATTATGTTTGGTATCTTGTCATTTGGATTTCACCCTTAGAGGGCTGTGATGTTTTATTGAATGATGATTTGGAGATGTATTGTATTTGTGTGACGTGGCGAGTGTAAGCCAACTATTTTATGTTTTCCATCCCCATCTTTTACATGAGATGTGCAAAGATACCAAACTTGCGATCATTCCAGCATGGGGTTATGTCTCTAAGTTGTGCCTCGACACGTAGGAGATATAGTCCCATCCTGGGCATTACAAGTTGGTATTCAGAGCCTTCTCCGACCTAGGAGCCCCCACTGATTGATCGAATCGTTGACGGTCGAGTCTAGGCACACACTGAAAACATTTTGAGTCCTATATTATATCGGAGAGTAGGAATTCTTTGCTTCTCATCTCTTTTCTCTCTGTGAGGACTCCTGATGTCTACTCTTGCCTCTTCTACTTTCAAAAATTGCACCAATTTTTTTTTAGGAATCTCGCGAGTATTCTGGGATTGTTTCGATGTTCTTGTGACGAGAATATTGTTCTCGATGCCTCCTGACATTAGGGGTTGTGGCAGTGTCCCGGGGAGTTGAGCTTCAGGGTATTGTCATCACAAGCATATCGCGGCAGTACTAAATACTTAAGACGGCCGACATCGAAAATCTCTCCTATACGGTTAGTGGCAAGATAACCCCGACATCACCCAGTACTGGGGAGGTAGTTCGGGAGTATTGCCATAGCTTGTTATAGTGGATGCTTTTCGAAGGCCCGAGGTAGACAGTTTCGGAGAAAGACTGGTTATGTGTTAAAGGATGGATACAGCTGGATGTAGGTTTAGAGTTGATTGCGCGGTGCTTCCCCTGTATCCCCAACACCTGATTGCATAACTGGAATCTTTCGAAAATTAACAGGTGGGTTTATCCAGTAGATCGTAGGCATTCTTCCAACGAATGCAGGTTAGCGAGTTCGGGGTTCTACATTGAGTGAAGTGGTATTATGACCGATGTTCCGATCGGGAGTTGCATCTTAAAGGGTCCTTGGCTATGCTGATCCGGGGATTGCAAAACCCTTTCGTAACGCGTTCATATGCTTTCAGCACGAAAATGTCGAACGAAGCTCCTATCTTGTGTTTGTTCCCGTCTGTACCTTGTCGTTTTTCTTATTTACCTTTGTCCCCTATGTGGCTTCTCGTGAAGATTGATGTTATCATTTAACTGAGAATTTCATTCGTTCCTCTTGTTCGAATGATTTCATTCGTTCCTATTGTTCGAATGATTATTGTGAAGACTTGTTGCAATTCATTCCATTGATTCAGCTTATACCTTCTGTCAATCAATTGCTGATTCGTGGTCATCTCTTTCAGGATGGCTCCGAAAAGGGTTCCCAACGCTAACCCATAGGGTGAAGAGGTCCCAGACCGTCCTCCTTCCCCTCCTCCTCCGTCTGAGGCTTGGAGAGCGATTATGCAGACTACAACTCAGAACACCCAGATGTTGATGCAGATGATGCAGCAGATGCAAGCTAATCAAGCTAATCAGGGTGCTCCAGGGAATCAAGGAAACTTCTTCAACCAGCAGCACCATGCTACTCTCAACCAGTTCTTGGCCAATAATCCAAAAGCCTTCAGTTACTGTGTCGACCCTCTTGATGCTGAAGATTGGTTAACCGATATAAAGAAGCATTTTGAGTGCAGTAACGTAAAGGAAGAGGATTATATGAAGTTTGCAGCCTTCCAACTCAAAGACCAAGCAGCTGACTGGTGGTAGCAGTACAAAGACTCCAGACCAGGTCGTGTGATCTCTTGGGAGGATTTCTGCAAGGACTTTCGCTCTCACCATATTCCAACAAGTGTCATCGAGGGTATGCGTGAGCAATTCCGCAACCTGAAGCAGGGCTCTATGACAGTCTACCAGTATAATGTCAAGTTCCAAAACCTCGCCCGCTATGCTAAGCAAGACATTCCTGATGCTAAGAGCAAAATCTACCAGTTCCGCGGAGGCCTGAAAGATGAACTTCAACTTGCTCTCACCTTGTTCGAGCCCGATGAATTCGACAAATTCTATAACATGGCTTTGAAACAAGAGGCAGCTCAGCTTAAGATGGAGGCTTCTAAAAAGAGGATTCGAGATGCTGTTCACTCCTCCTCATCGTCTCAGATGGTCTCGAAACAACAGAAATTTTGGCTTCCTCCTCCTCCAGTGATTCGAGCTCCTTACAACAACTCCAACAGCAACAAGAACTCTAGTGGACGTGGTTTCTCCCACCCACCCAACCCGAGCAACCAGTCGAGGAACCAGTTTCAGTCTCAAGGCTCCAAGTCAAGTGGTTCTCATTTCCGTCCTCTCCCAGAAGTGGTGTGCAACAAGTGTGGCAAGAAGGGTCACTATGCCAACAAGTGCCCCAACCCGAAGCGTCTTCCACCTCCTCCACCTGTGAATTCGGCTATTGTCAAGCATGATCCAAAGGCAGCAAGGGTGAATTTGATGAATGCAGCACAAGCGGAGAATTCTTCTGATGTGATTTTGGGTAACCTCTCAGTTAACTCTTTTCTAGCTAAAGTGTTGTTTGATTCAGGTGCTTCATGTTCTTTCATGTCTCAACCATTTGCATCCAAGCACAATGTTGTCACTTCAAATTTGCCTCAGAGGTTGCAAGTTATTTCTCCGGGGAGACGTATGACTTCCAGTGTATATGTTCCGGATGTTTCTATTCGCATGGGTGATTATCGCTTTCTGGCTAAACCGGTGGTTCTTGGTAATTCCGACATTGACCTCATCCTCGGGATGGATTGGCTTTCTCAGCATGATGCTCACATTGATTGTGCTCAGAAGGAAGTCAAGATGACTCATCCTGATGAAGATGTGATTATCTTTGCCTCCAGGGATAACACTATCAGGCTTTTCTCTCTCAATGATAAGGGCGAAATTAATGCCATATCTCAAATTCCGGTGGTGAACGAATACCAAGACGTCTTTCCTGAAGAACTTCCAGGCATGCCTCCACACCGTAAGGTGGAATTCGTCATTGAACTCGAGCTGGGTACTGAGCCAGCATGCCGGCGTCCGTACAAGCTCTCTCCTGAAGAATTGAAGGAATTGAAGAAGCGGCTTGATGAACAGGAGCGTATGGGTCTCATCAGGCCTAGTACGTCTCCATGGGGCTGTGGTGTCTTATTTGTCAAGAAGAAAGATGGCACGGAGCGTCTCTGTGTTGATTACCGGCCATTGAACAAGAAGACAATAAAGAACAAGTATCCACTACCCAACATCAATGAACTCTTCGAGCAGCTCAAAGGAGCTAAAGTGTTCTCTAAGCTTGACCTCCGAATGGGCTATCACCAAATTCGCATTCGCGAGAAAGACATTCCCAAGACTGCCTTCAGAACGAGCTACGGCTCATACGAGTATACAGTCATGTCCTTTGGTCTCGCCAATGCTCCTCCTACATTTTCGAGGATGATGCATTACATCTTCAACCCCTACATCGGCGAGTTTGTGCTTGTGTATCTGGATGATATTCTGGTGTTTTCCAAGAATGAAGAAGATCACGAAAAGCACTTACGTCAGGTTCTTGATCGACTCCGTGAGCATAAGTTCTATGCCAAGTTCTCCAAGTGCGAATTTTGGCTCGGTAAGGTTTTGTACCTGGGCCATATCATCTCAGCTGACGGTATTGCGGTAAATCCCGAGAAAGTTGAAGCAATTGTCAACTGGGAAGCTCCTCAGAACGTCAAGCAACTCCGCAGTTTTCTGGGTCTTGCCAGCTATTGCAGAAAGTTCGTTGAGAACTTCTCCAAGATTGCCAAGCCTCTTTCCAACTTGCTTCAGAAGAATGTCAAATACTTTTGGTCTCCAGAGTGTGAAGTGGCATTCAAAACTCTCAAAGAAAAGCTCGTCTCTGCTCCAGTTCTTACTCCTCCAGATGAGTCCAAGCCCTATGAAGTATTCTGTGATGCTTCTCTTCAAGGACTTGGTGGTGTGCTTATGCAAGATAAGAGAATTGTGGCATATACTTCTCGTCAGCTCAAGCCAAGTGAGAAGAACTATCCCACACATGATCTCAAGCTAGCAGCTGTGGTACATGCTCTGATTACGTGGAGACATCTGTTGTTGGGCAGAAAAGTCGACATCTTCACCGATCACAAGAGCTTGAAGTACATCTTCACACAGCCGAATCTGAACCTCCTCCAGACTCGTTGGGTTGAAATGATCCAAGAGTACAATCCCAGCATCGAATACACTCCTGGCAAGGTGAATGTGATTGCAGATGCTTTGAGCAGAAAGGCATATTGCAACAGCCTTCTTATCAAGCCGTTCCAGCCTGAGCTTTGTGAAGCATTCAGGAAACTCAACCTCCAAGTTGTTCCGCAGGGTTTTCTTGCAAATCTTCAAGTTGCTCCTACCTTGGAAGATCAGGTCCGTGAGGCCCAACTCAGTGATGCCATGGTGCAGAAGGTGACACATGGTATTGCAAAGGGCACTCCTAAATACAAGTGTTTTCATGTTGATGAGAGAGATACCTTGTTCTTCGAGGACAGACTCGTTGTTCCCAAAGGTGATCTCAGGAAGCTCATAATGGAAGAAGCACATGATTCTCTCCTTTCCATTCATCCTGGCAGTTCCAAGATGTACCAAGACCTCAAGCAATCTTACTGGTGGACACGCATGAAAAGGGAGATTGCCCAATTCGTGAATGAATGTGATGTCTGCAGAAGAGTGAAAGCAGAACATCAACGTCCAGCCGGTCTTCTCCAACCTCTTCCTATTCCCGAGTGGACATTCGACCACATTGAAATGGATTTCGTCACTGGCTTTCCTAAGTCCAAGAGAGGGAATGATTCTATCTTCGTGGTGATTGACAAGCTTACCAAAGTCGCTCACTTCCTTCCAGTCAAAGAATCCATCAATGCTGCTCAATTGGCAGAGTTGTACACTTCCAGAGTTGTGTCCTTACATGGCATTCCTCAAGTCATCTCCTCAGACCGTGGAAGTTTGTTCACTTCAAAGTTCTGGGACTCCTTTCAGTCCGCCATGGGCACTAAGATCAGGTTCAGCACTGCTTTTCACCCTCAGACTAGTGGTCAAGTCGAGCGAGTGAATCAGATTCTAGAAGACATGCTCAGAGCATGTGTCATATATTTTGGAATGAAATGGGAAGACTGCCTTCCATTTGCCGAGTTCTCTTACAACAACAGCTTTCAAGCAAGTGCAGGCAAAGCTCCGTTTGAAATCCTGTATGGCAGAAAGTGCCGTACACCTCTCAACTGGTCTGAAACAGGCGAACGTCAACTTCTTGGCAATGACTTGATCTCAGAAGCCGAAGAGATGTGCAAAGTCATACGTGAGAATCTCAAGGCCGCTCAGTCGCGTCAGAAGAGCTACTATGATGGCATGCATCGTGATTTGGCCTTCAACATTGGTGATCATGTCTATCTCCGTGTTTCTCCGATGAAAGGCACCCAAAGATTCGGTATCAAAGGAAAGCTTGCTCCTAGATACGTCAGGCCTTTCAAGATTCTTGGCAAAAGAGGTGATCTAGCCTATCAACTTGAGCTCCCTTCCAACTTCGCCAATGTTCATGATGTGTTCCATGTGTCTCAACTTCGCAAATGCTTCAAGGCACCTGAACGCATGATTCCGTTCGAAGAGATTGATCTTCAACAAGATTTGTCCTACCGAGAGCATCCCGTTGCTATTCTCGAAGAAACCGAGCGCAAGACCCGCAACAAGTCCATCAAATTCTTGAAAGTCAAGTGGTCACATCACACCGACCGAGAAGCTACGTGGGAACGAGAAGATCATCTTCGTTCCGAGTACCCTTCCTTTTTCCAGTCCTAGATCTCGGGACGAGATCTTTTTGTAGTAGAGGAGAGTTTGTAATGCCCCGGATGTAATACTTTCCCTTTTGGGCATATAATATATCTCTGGCTTCATCTATTCCATTCCGGGTTCTTTGTCTTTCGGGTTTTCGTCGTTTTGTTGTGTGAGTGTGTGGCATTCATTCATATCATGTAGTCATATGCATCGCATTGCATTTGTGTTGTCGTTTGCATCCGGTTCCACGCGTTCCTTCCCGTTGTCCGTTTCGCGTTCCGGAGCTCCCTCACGTGTCCGTGGCGTCCCGTAGGCCTACCTTGGTGTTTGGCCGTGTAACGTTACCGGTTTGGCGCGAGACTTGTCGTGTGTTGTTGTTTTGATGTTTGTAACCCGCTTGTCAAATCTCGTCACGTTTCGAGTCCGTTTGCTACCCCAACAGTTATTCGTGTGGGCTCAAAGTGCCTCCACTTTGTGGCCCAAGACACCCGTCCAACAGCCCACCAACCACTCCTAGCCACTTCTATCATCTAGGCCATACAAATCTAATCCGGTGGCCGAAAACCGCACTCCATTTGGACAACCCTAGCTACTTGTGCCTATATATTTGTCCACTCCCCCAAATTTTGCCCCAAAACAAGGAAACCCTAGCCCCCACCTTCATCTTCTTGCTCCAGCCTCCTCCTCCCACTCCGGCCGGAGCTCGCCGGAGCACTGCCGGAGTACCTCGCCGGAGTGCCCCGCCGCCTCGCCGGAGTTCCCGGAGCTCGCCGGAGCTCTCCATCTCCTACACGCGCCGCCCCACCGCCTCCGGCCAGCCACCACCGGAGCCGCGCCACCTCCCGTCACTGGCCTTCCCTCGCGCAGGCGCCTCTCCGCTCGAGGCTCGTTCGCCGCCGCCAGGCATCGCCGTTCGCCTCCTCCAGACCGGATCGGGGCAGGGAGGCCCCAATCGATCCGATCCCGATCCATCGCCTCAGGTCCCTGGACCGTGGACCCCGGCCAGATCCGCCGGGCCGGCCGCCTCCTTCCCGCGGCCCGTCTGCTCCCGCCTCCAGGCCCAGCCCCGACCGGCGCCTCCAGCAGCAGATCGCCTGGGCCGGCCTCCCTCTCCGTTCCCCTGGCCCAGCGCTCGCCTCCCCGACGCGGCCGCAGATCACCAGCGCGCCAGCGGATCGCAGAACTGGATCGGGGCGAATTTGAGGCGGAAATGGATGATTTCGGGGGTAAAATTGGATGGATTTCGTGGTGGAAAGGGTGGGGATTGTTATGGAGGGGCTAGATCCACTTGCCAAACATCAAATCCATGGACCAAAACAACCAAATCTCACAAGATCCAACAAATTGCAAGAATGAAATTGGGCTATTTTTTTGGGAATTTTCGAAATTGGGCAAGAACACAACAAAATCAAGCTAGAAAGTGGGGGATGGGACTCCAAGATGTGAATCAACCTTGGTCATGATACCAAGATGTTGTAGGGTGAAACCCTAGGGGGATATTTTCAGACTTGAAGGGGGAAAAGAGGAAGAACACACAAGAACACAAGGCACAAATCTCTCAAAACAAACCCAATATCACATCCACTAGAGTAACATACAAGAGATCCACAAGATTACAAGATCAATCCAAGGAAACAAGCACAAAGGTAAGGTTCTTCCCACTCCTAGAGGAGGTGAGGTCTTGATGATCTTCTCCCTTGGGAGGTCTTGCAATCCACAAGGATTTTTCTCCCTTGGGAGGTCTTGATCTCCTAGAGGAGGGGATACAAGGAGCAAAACTCTCAAGGTCTCTCAATATACTTTGCTAACCCCAGCAAAGAGGTGGAGGAGGTCTACTTATAGTCTAAGCCACGAAGGGGTACGAGGGAAAGGGGTACATGGCCAAAGGCCGACGGCTGCACACAGGCAGGGCCGTAGTACCGGAACCTCGGGCGGTAGTACCGCTTATGGGCGGTAGTACCGCTCTGGAGCGGTAGTACCACTTATAGGTGGTAGTACCGCCCGTTACGGACTGGGCAGGTCCTTCTTCGCTTCCACGTGATCCGGACTACACAGGTCCTTCTTTGCTTCCACGTGATCATCACCTCGGTAACTAAGAATGCACAACATTTCCTTGTGAGGTAGAACCCAGTTCTCATGCGAATCCGAACGAAGCTCAAAGAGGAAAGAATTCACCTCGTTCTCAATAGTGCGTGCACGTGCTCTAGTCATTGGTCCCTTGAGTGCTTGTGCCGGTGACGGAGTGTCCAAGGGGATGCTTGCCGGATGCTCCGCATCAGGTTTTTAATCCATGGCCAAATGGCTGGGTTATAGGTGAAGAACCCTAAGCAAGCACAATGTTAGACAAATATGATGTCCTGGTAATTGTAATACAGTGACTCACCATAACTGGTTGAACACGCTCAGTGCTGCTCATCCTTCTCTTGCAAGGCTCCTTCCTAACATCTTGTACTTGGAAATTCTCAATCTTATCTTCATTGCACCCCCTCTGCAAGGTGACACAAACTAGTTTCTGGTCTCCTTGGAAGATAAATATGCATACTTTCCAGTCTGTGGACAACATAAAAGGATGAGTTTATAACAAAACTACACCACCTAATGAAACATTCCACATCTCTTACACACAATGAAATGCACATTTACTATGTGTGCACTGTGTAAAAACTAGGCATACCTTCGAACTGGATCTCCAGGTACTCTTGGAGAGCCTACTTTTGTGTACATCCAAACCTTTATGTCACCTACGAGTTATACAAGCCCCCACTACAGCAGGCCTTAGTGTTTAAATCGTTGACAAGCTCTCTTAGGTCAAGAACATCAAGTAATCAAAGCAAATAGTCCTAGTATGGCTGGCTGATACAAACAAGCAATTGAACAGATGTGTGAGCAAATCTTGCACAACACTGAATTACCTATCAAGAAAAGAAGCATAGAAGGAGGCTTAAAGACCATCAATTGTCTGACCAGATTTAAGGGGCATTTAAACATTATGTGTAACGTATGAACTAACATAAACATTGCATATTTCAGATTCTATAATGAAATGCACATGTATTAGGTTATGCATTTCAGATTCTATAATGAAATGCACATGTATTAGGTTATGCCATGTATGATGCCTAAATGTACACTATAGTAGGCATGAGTGATTCATCATTGCAGGCACAATTGAATTGCAGGTTAAGGGCCAGTTCTATTCTGACTTTTCAGAGCTTATTGTCAAAATAAGCCATAAAATATGTAAAGAAGTATTTTTGAGTTTTGGGCTTGGGCTTAACTTATTTCGCTTTGGGGGGGGGGTGCTTCGGGTCGAAGCTCACAAAAAATTGAAGGGAAGGGGAATAGTGAAATGACTCGGTTGTCTGCCTAAATTACACTCAGAATGCCACTGCTCACGCCCGCGTCACACCTGACCCTCAAGTAAAAACAAACACTCAAGCGTTCATTGCCCTGCCCGCTTGCATCTCCTCTCCCCTTTCCCTCTACCTCGATCCCTTGCCTGCAGCGCGAGGGTTCCTGCTGCTGCTATACGATGAATTGCTATGAGCTGCTGCTGCTATATGATGAATTGCTATGAGCTAATACTGCTGCTATATGATGAGTTGCTATAAGGTGCTCCTGCTGCTGCTATATGATGAATTGCTATGAGCTGCCATAGAACACTTTCAAATGTGCTTACTTTCTTAGCATATCTAGAAATAACTATCCCTAAGAAATTTGGCCAACAACACTGGCATACAAATACCATGTCATGATGATTGCAATGGGAGTGACCTACCATAGCACACTATATAGGCTCACCGCTACCTCTCCTTTTTTTGCGATGTTCCATGAAATTGCCACATACATCTTGTACTAAGAAATATTGTACTTTTTCATTGCGTAACCCTATCTGCAAGTTGACACGACTAATTTCGGATATCTCTACATGATAATACATTGCATATCCCTTGTGCATATTTAACCACCAATTAACGATTGTGTGTGTAGCATAAACTAGCCATGACTCTGTGTACTGGACTAGTAGGCACTCTAAGGGAGCCTAATGTACTGCAGTGGAATTCCTACATGCCACCTACGATTTTGTGTAATGTACTACCTTTGTTCCTAAATACATGTCTTTGTAGAGATTCCAGTATGGACGGCATACAGATGTATATAGATGCATTTTCGAGTGTAGATTCACTCATTTTGATCTCTATGTAGTCTATAGTGGAATCTCTAGAAAGACTTGTATTTAGGAACGGAGGGAGTATCATGTATGACATCTACATCTCTAATTTAGCAGCCAGTAGTGGAAATCATTA
Organism: Secale cereale; assembly: GCA_902687465.1. Classification (NCBI taxonomy): domain Eukaryota; kingdom Viridiplantae; phylum Streptophyta; class Magnoliopsida; order Poales; family Poaceae; genus Secale; species Secale cereale. Next base: position 678,425,437 of record LR738710.1, on the reverse strand, counting down.
TCTGCACAAAGGGATTACTAGTCAAAAATCCTAGCAAAGCACGCTGGTAGGCACACAAGAATACAAGAGAGAGACGCACTTACAAGATCATAGCAATGCCTCAGTCTAGGATCTTTGTTGGCCAAGTTGTTAGACCCAGAAGAAACATCGTCCTTGTAGTTTTTGCCAGCAGCATAACATGTAACAACGACATGTTAGTATATTTGAAGTACGTCGGGCAGGTGATGTTGGAAGGGTTTAAAGGTGACAAGTACCTAGGCTGCGGCGGGGGCTTGGCATCTTGCCAGTCGGTGGAAATCAGGTTAGAAATGTCAAGGGTGATGACGCTGCACTTGCTGTCGGGATCCGGTAACAAGATCTAGAACCATGGAGTAGGGTGTTTGTGGAGCGTCTCCAGTAGGGTGGACTATGGTGTGGGCGAAGCGGATCTGAGGTCGTGGACGAGGGCGTCGGTGAAGCTGCTCCGGTGGTTGGGTTTAGGATGGTGTGGATCTGCGACCGTGGACGGGGCGTCAGAAGCTGCTCTAGTAGGTTGGTCGAGGGTGCGACGGAGCGGATCTGAGGCCGTGGACTTGGGCATTGGCAGAGCGGCCCCGGTAGGGTTGAGAATGGTATAGGTGTAACACCCAATAAAATTGATCTTGATTTATAAATCAAAATTTTGCCAAGGAATTAAACCTTTCATTTTCTGGGTTTTCTTTGGTGTCACAAACACTCCTTCTTTTGATATTATGGGTTTTTTTACCCCAGGTGAAAACTTCTCAAATATATCACTGGACTTGTTTGCCCTACCCAAGAAAAACATTTCTTCTATCAGTGGGTTTATTTGCATTATTATTTTCCCCTGAGCTTTATCTCTTGAAGTGAATTTTCATTAGTTTTAAAGCTCTATTTGCACTACAACCTTTTGATAGATTTATTTAAAAATTCCACCAAAAATTGGGGATGTCATGTGAAGTCCCTACATCACTTTTATGCAAAAACCCCTTGGTGTTCTTTAAAAAATTTGAGCAAAACATCCTCTTTTGCTCTCTGGTCCAGATTGGCATTTTCTACTGCACCCATGTGTTAACTTGCTCTTTTGACCATGATATTTTCCTGCTTGTAGTCCTCCCTACAAAACCCTTAAGTCCAGGAGATTGGATCATTTGGAACATTTTTGGTCCATGCAATAATACCTTTTTGTTTCTGTCCAGAATTGATTTTCTCAAAAACTTACACTTGCAAGTTTCTAGTTTTGCCCAACTAACCTTGTCACCATCTTCTACACCTAGAGAGACACTTGTCTGGAGATTTTGGCCACCCCAAGAGCTGCCTAGATGCCCTTGGCATTCTGTCGAACACCTTATATGCATAGCAAGCTTTGGCATGATTTTTATTTTGCATTACAAACTTGATCCGGTGATCCTGCAGCCTTGTCCACTAAGCTCCTAGATGCCTCTAACCTAGACATGTTAATCCCCAGCCCCACCCGAGCCTTCTAACATGCCTTGGCATTTTGCCGAGCAGTTGTCGTGCGTGCCCGGAGCGCGAGCAGAGCGCGAGTTTTGCACGTGCATGCGCACGCGTCGCTACATCCCACTGCCGTTTCCCCCGAGCTCGTTCTGGTTCCTTCCACTCGCAGCCAACATGCCCTGGTCCCTCCCACAGAACAGGGCCACCCTGACGCCCTACATCGCCACCGTCAGGTCGGCCTTGGCGGCACGCCGGCGACCATAGTGCGCACCTGCCATGGACGGTGCCGCCCGAGCCACTCCAGCGCGCCAGCTGCCCCCTGGAACAACCCTAACTTATCCACGAGCCCGTCCACTAGCGACCGCCGCCTCCACGTCGCCCTGCTGTAACAGAATGGCGGTTCGCCGACGAGCTTATCCTCGGCCACCGCGAAACCGACCTCGAACGCTATAAGTAGGAGCCCCTGAGCTCGCCCAAGGACTCAGGCAACCTCAAGCCATCTGCCTGATGCTCCAACACCCAGCAATCGACGACATGAAGGTTGTCTTCCTCGTCTCCGGCCAGTTCGGCCGCCACCACACCCCAGCTACGTTCGCCGCGAGCAGACCCTCCCCGTCCATCCAGCACCACCGTCAAACTCACCTTGATCATGCGGAGCTGCCCATGCTCTCAACTGCGACTAGGAGCCACCGTAGCAAAGACCCTCAATTCCAGCTGAGGCCTCCTACGCCGCAGAGCTCACCGACGGCGACCCCCTCCACCCCCGCCGACCTAACAACTACCGGGAGGACCGCCCCAGACTGGCGGATCCATCCCCGCCCTCAGAACCCCTCAAGGAGCCGTGGCTCGTCGACGACCATCGCCGGAGCCCCGCCTCGCTCGGACAGAGGAGGAAGAAGGCGCAACGACTGGTCAAATCTGACCAGTGGGCCCAAGGGACCCACTGTCAGGGACCCAGAGCCGGCCTGCGCTGGCTTAAGTGGAAGAGTAAACACCGAAGTACGTTTTCCTCACCTCGAAAGCGTATTCTCCCCCGAAACGTTTTCTTTTCTGATTTTATTTAAAAACAGAATGTTAACTAAACTTTGACTGGCTACAAATTTTTAAATATAACTCCAAATGACTTGATTCTTTTTCTGTTGTTTCTCAAATTTCGTCTAGTTTATTTTCATATTTATTTGAAAATTTTCCAAACAACTTTTTTGTACTGTTTTGAAACTATGTGTTGATTTCAAATTTTCTTAAATAGGATTTTTCGAGAAGGAAGAAACTTTCTAAAGTTTTGAAATCCACCCTGCCTCTCCACTACTTGAAGGCAAGCATTCTGAACCCTAGCCCAATACTTGTGGTGTACGATTACAACACCACCTTGACATGGATGCATTCATTTTTCCTATGTGATGATATGATCATACCCATGAGTGCATGGTGTAGACTCCTTGCTGTTGAAAAGTTAATATGCTTGTGATGGAAATCCCCCTCGTATACCTTTCATGCCTATCGGAAGAAAGCCGGGAAAGTCGCTGTCTTGTGTAGACACGAGCTTGTCCCTAGTCCCTCGTCGAGACGGTGGTGTCCGGTATGGCATGGTGAGGTATGATGAGTGGTGGTTTAGTCTGTTGATGTGGAATATATTTGTTATATCATACAAGTGATGCTTTAACCTCCTGAGTCGACCGTAGATCGAGTCTTGTTCCAGTAACCCCCATGCTTGTTTCGTACTACCGCTTGCCCCTGCCATGGGTAGGGTATGGTTCAGTAAATTTTCAACCCCTTTCTAGCACACACCATACAGAGAGGCCATGGTGGAAGATACCGGCTGCATCCGGTAGGCATGCCACCTGGTCCGGGGGCATGGGTGTTTTCGGTTGGAGTCGAAGGGGGTAGCTTCCCCAGTTTGCGCGCGTTATTAATTTTGCGATCCCATGCTAGTCGAGGTTGTAGCCTCCCCACTTAAAGTTTCGCTTAACGGGTGTCGTGGGTGATTCCAGACACCGGTAAGTTAGGCTAGTGTGTGCGGTTAGGTGTGTTTTCAAATTAAAAGACCGTAGACGGAATTAGTCCCGATGGACTAAAGGAATCCGTTACTCTTGGGTAAAGAGTACACCCTCTGCAGAGATTAAATCTATTCGAATAGTCATGTCCCTAGGTTAGGACTACAGTCTGAGTGATGGTCTTAGTGTCGGTCTTCGGAGGAAGGATTCCCAAACCAAAGCATGGATCATGACTTGTGACTTATGATGATGGTTGTTGTTATTATTACTATTATGGACTAACCATTTATATTATTTGAATTATTGAGCATCCCTGGGACGGTTATACCTCCAGGATATTCACCATCTTTTCATTTATTTATAAGCCCTTTATGTGGTGTCGCTC
>LR738710.1:678385649-678413308 GCA_902687465.1 Secale cereale | reverse complement strand
TGCTATTTCTTTTATTTATAAACCCTTTATGTGGTGTCGCTCAGACGCCCGACTGTGGCATGCTTGCTATTTCTTTTATTTATAAGCCCTTTATGTGGTGTCGCTCAGACGCCCGACTGTGGCATGCTTGTTATTTCTTTTCCTTATAAGCCCTTTATGTGGTGTCGCTCAGACGCCCGACTGTGGCATGTTTTATTTTTATTTTCACTCCCTGATTGCATATTCATAATTATATGAACAACCTGCTTGCATCATAGATTATCATTTCGTAACTAACATTGTGATCATCGAATATTTCTGAGTATGATTATCTTTTGTTATATTGTACCTGTGTTCACAATGTTTGCGAGTACATTCAAAGTACTCATAGGCTTGTCCCTGGCTATTGTCTTGGCCAGGTTCCTAGCATGGAGAGGAGCGTTGCGATGACCGCCCCGAAACCTACGTAACGGTGATAACAGCCTCACGAAGATAGGAGTTAACCTGGTCAGCTGTTCCCGTGGGAAATGGAGTCCCACAGACACCGATGTACTATAAACCGCTTCCGCCATCAGCCACTAGAAACCTTGTGTTATATTCACAGGCTAGAATGGTCTTGTACTACATATTTTGTACTTTCGCTTGGAATCTCTGTATCAAGTGGTGCCTCATCAGCTAACAGTAATCCTGGGGCTGGTGAGCACAAGGGCCACTTTTGGGAATTTAATACCCCGAAAACCTGGTCCTGACAATAGGCGGAGCTACTCCGGTAGGGTTGAGGATGGTGTCGGTGAAGCGGCTCCGATAAGGTTGAGGATGGTGTCGGCAAAGCAGCTCCGATAGGGTTGAGGAAGGTGTCGGTGAAGAGGATCAGAGGCCGTCTACGGGGGCGTCGGTGGGGCGGCTCCAGGGGTGTCGACGAAGCATCTCCGATGGGGAGTACGAAGGAGTCGCTACAGATGTGCTGCAGTTGATGAGAGTACCGACGAAGCAGATCCTGCGCCCTAGACAAGGCGGACACTGAATGGGTTGTGGTACGGTGGCAGATGAGCATTCTACTTGTTTCTAGGGGAGGTGGGAGGGGTAGATGCGGTCGCAGAAGCAGATCTGACGAGGTGGACGCCGCTGGCAGTGAATGGGCGCTGGTACGCCGGTGGTTGAGCAGTCTAGGGTTTCGAGGAGGGAGGGGTAGAGAGGCCGATGAAGTACAAACGGCATGATGTAAGATGCTCTGCTGCTGTGGAGTAGTCGTTTTTGAGGAGGGGGAGAGGAAATGGGGGTGCCGTGTGGTGGGGGGAACCGGAAGTTACCAACGCAGCCCCGACCTATTATGTAAATGAGGGCTGTATTGCAATTATTGTTCTCCGTGCACCAAGGACAGAAGGGGAATTTCGTGTGCTAACGACTAGGTGGCAGAAATTTTAGACAGAGGCGGGATATTTTGCCGCCAGCGGGATCATTCGTATCCAGTTTCAACTAATTTTGGATAGTGCTAGCGGGAAGGTCATGCGAGATGTGTACACAGGGCACACGTCAGCACTTAATGAAGTCCACACCAAAAAAATAATACAATAACTCGGGATGATGCACCGATAACTTGGACGTTCACATGGGCGCGACCAAACGTACGGGTGTAGACGCGCGTTCACAAAAAAAACGGATCAAACGCTCAGCCAATGTATTTCTCGTGTAAATATATAATTTAGTGCAGTTAGTTATTTGTTTTAAACATAATGCTTTGTTGCAGGGGATAAACATAATGCATTGATGTGTTAATTTTAATATATAGGCACAAAAAGAAATGGATATTGTAGTCCCACAAAAGAAATGAATATTGTAGTCCGCTACTTAAAAGTGTTACCTCATATGATTACATGACCTCATTTTCATAAATTGCGTACTCGTTGAATTCATATATGAATATTACATATATTACTTCATAATAGAACCTTAAATCATCCAAGACTAATGAATTTGAATGCAAAACTAACAATGGTGCATGTACATGATAACTAAAGTGGTTGTTTGAAGAAACATCACTCTAACTTTGGCATGCATAATTGAAAACGACTATTTGGAAAGAAAAAGATGTGATATGTTAGTGTACAATCTTTATAGCGTCGAATCGATATTGTATCCTTGGCCACGATACGAAGTAGATATAGATTTATGTTCAAGTGATGCATGTCCACGATCGCTAGCTAGTGATACGTGAATGAATTGTTCAATCTCTCTCACACACATACATATATCATTTCTACGTGGGCATCAGAATCACACACGCGCACTTCATGTATTTCTCTCCCTCCGTCAGGATTAGAATTCGTCTTTCTACCCCGTCCTACAACTCTCTCACAGAAAAACACGCACGCTCTCTCTGTCGAACACGCCCACCCCTTTAATTCCGCCCACCCACCGCCACTAATGTCTCAAAGTATAAGTATGTCTCGCACACATATGCGTAAGGTTAACTCGAGTCTCAGAACCATATGAAAACATACACGGGATTCCAGCAGAGCACCTTTTGTTTTGAGATTTCGCTCACACACACACACACACACACAAAAACGCACACGCGCGCACGCAGACATTGTTTCTCTCTTCATTTTTTCCAGCACTTGCATGCACACCGCTTGTTTATCTCCGTGATGCTTTAAGTATGCCTCGGACTGATGGGTCGTGAAGATAAAGCAGAAGATCATCCCCCGTGTCCGGGTAGGACTCCTATGTGCGTAGAATGGCAGGTTTTGTGTCCGGGTGTAATGTTTCCTTCCTCCGCAAGATAACTTTGTACAACCCTAGATCCCTCCGGTGTGTATATAAACCAGAGGGTTTAGTCCGTAGAGGCTATCAGAATAATCTTAGGCTAGACAACTAGGGTTTAGCCAATACGATCTCGATACATATCAAATTCAATCAAGCAGGAAGTAGGGTTTTACCTCCATTAAGAGGGACCGAACCTGGATAAACATCGTGTCCTTGTTGTCCCTTGTTACCATTGATCCTCAGATACACAGCTTGGGACCCCTGCTACCTCTTGAGCTTGCGTTGTATTCCCTCGAAGAGGAAAGGGAGATGCAGCACAGAAGTGTAAGTATTTCCCTCAGTTTTTGAGAACCAAGGTATCAATCCAGTAGGAGACCACGGGCCAGTCCCTCGCACCTGCACAAACAAATAAGAACTCTGCAGCCAACGCGATAAGGGGTTGTCAATCCCTTTACGGTCACTTACGATAGTGAGATCTGATAGAGATGATAGTTTATATTCTTGGTATTTTTGGTATAGAAACAGAAAGCAAAGAAAGCAAATAAACAATGGCTACAAAAATTAACGGGAAAGTAATAAGATAGAGATAGACCCGGGGGCCATAGTTTTCTCTAGTGGCTTCTCTCATGATAGCTATATTCTACGGCGGGTAAACAAATTACTGTCGAGCAATTGATAGAAAAGCGAATAATTATGAGACTATCTAGGCATGATCATTGTATATAGGCATCACGTCCGAGACAAGTAGACCGACTCCTGCCTACATCTACTACTATTACTCCACACATCGACCGCTATCCAGCATGCATCTAGTGTATTGTGTTCATACGAATAGAGTAACGCCTTAAGCAAGATGACATGATGTAGAGGGATAAACTCAAGCAATATGATGAAAACCCCATCTTTCTATCGTCGATGGCAACAATACAATACGTGCCTTGCTGCCCCTACTATCACTGGGAAAGGACACCGCAAGATTGAACCCAAAGCCAAGCACTTCTCCCATTGCAAGAACTATAGATCTAGTAGACCAAACCAAACCGATAATTCGAAGAGACTTGCAAGGATATTATGAGCACACATAAAAAGTTCAGAGAATAACCAAATATCTTTCATAGATAACCTTGATCATAAACTCACAATTCATCGGATCTCGACAAACACACCGCAAAAAGAGATTACATCGAATAGATCTCCTCGAAGACCAAGGAGAACTTTGTATTGAGATCCAGAGAGAGAGAAGAAGCCATCTAGATACTAGCTATGGACCCGAAGGTCTGTGGTAAACTACTCACAACTCATGGTGAGGGCGATGATGATGATGAAGGCCTGTGTGATGGATCCCTCTCCCGAAACAAGCTCCAAGATGGGATCTCCATGGGAACAGCAGCTACGGCGGTGGAATTAGAGTTTTCTCTCTGCGTATGGAGTTTCTAGGGTACGTAGGCATATATAGGAAGAAGAGGGGCACCAGGGGCCACAGGGGCTGCCCTCGAGGCAAGGGGCGCGCCCTGGGAAGGGGGGCGCCCCCACCCTTGAGGGTGGGTCCCCTGTCCTCTGGCTTGGCCCCGAAGTTTATCTCGCGTGATTTCCTCCGAAAATATCTCCTGCGAAGGTTTCATTCCGTTTGGACTCCGTTTGATATTCCTTTTCTGCAAAACCCTGAAATAGGCAAAAAAAACAGCAATCTGGACTAGGCCTTTGGGTTAGTAGGTTAGTCCCAAAAATGATATAAAAGTGAATGATAAAGCCCATTAAACATCCAAGACTTCATAAATAATAGCATGGAACAATAAAAAATTATAGATACGTTGGAGACGTATCAAGCATCCCCAAGCTTAATTCATGCTCGTCCTCGAGTAGGTAAATGATAAAGAAAGAATTTTTGAGGTGGAATGCTAACCAATATTTCAATGTAACTCTCTTAATTGTGGCATGAATGTTCAGATATGAAGGATTCAAGATAAAAGTCTATATCGACATAAGAAATAACAATACTTCAAGCAATACTAACAAAGCAATCACGTCTTCTCAAAATACTATGGCTAAAGAAAGTTCTCCCTACAAAATCATATATTGTTGGCTATGCTCCCTTGCTATCACACAAAATATTCTTATTATGCACAACCCCGATTTCAGCCAAGCATTTGTTTTCATGCTCTATCTTTCCAAACCTTTCAACTTTCACGCAATACATGAGCGTGAGCCATGGATATAGCACTATGGGTGGAATAGAGGTGGTTGTGGAGAAGACAAAAAAAGGGAGATAGTCTCACATCGACTAGGCGTATCAACGGGCTATGGAGATGCCCATCAATAGATATCAATGCGAGTGAGTAGGGATTGCCATGCAACGGATGCACTAGAGCTAAATATGAATGAAAGCTCAACAAAGGAAACTAGTGGGTGTGCATCCAAATTGCTTGCTCACGAAGATCTAGGGCATTTGAGGAAGCCCATCGTTGGAATATACAAGCCAAGTTCTATAACAAAAATTCCCACTAGTATATGAAAGTGACTAAGAATGAGACTCTCTACAATGAAGAACATGGTGCTACTTTGAAGCACAAGTGTGGAAAAAGATAGTAGCAATTGTCCCTTTTTTCTTTTCTTTTTTTTCTTTTTTTAGGCCTTTTTTCTTTTCTTTGGCCTTTCTTTTTTTTCTTTTTTTTGCAGAGGGGCTTTATAGATTCAGCCTTTCCTCCCATGGGATAATGCTCTATAAATGATGATCATCACACTTTCATTACAACACAAGATTACAATTCGATACTACAACAACAAAGTATGACTCTATATGAATGCCTCCGGCGGTGTACCGGTATGTGTAATGAAACAAGAGTGACATGTATAAAAATTATGCATGGTGGCCTTGCCACAAATACGATGTCAACTACATGATCATGCAATGGCAATATGACAATATTATGCGTGTCATATAAACGGAACGGTGGAAAGTTGCACGGCAATATATCTCGGAATGGCTATGGAAATGACATGATAGGTAGGTATGGTGGCTGTTTTGAGGAACAATATGGTGGCTGTTTTGAGAAAGGATATATAGTGGGTTTATGGCACCGACGAATGTTGCGCGGTACAAGAGAGGCTAGGCCATAATATCTACGCATGCCCCTAGGGGGGAGGTTGGTAGGAGTTAACCATCGCGCACCCCCGACCTCCACACAAAGGTTGACACTCTACAAATACCCCATGCTTTAACTTAGTCACACAACAGTTCACCATACGTGCATGCTATGGGAATCACCAACCTTAACACAAATATTTCTTAATTTCATAATTACTCTACTAGCATGACTATAATATCACTATCCTCATGTCTCAAAACAATTACCAATCATCCAACATCTCTTTCTACTCAATGCACTTGATGTGGAAATTTTTACTACATTGACATTGGATGTTTATCATGTGAAGACTAGTTTCTTTAGCCTAAACACTTTACCATGCTGTTTTAATAGACTCTCAAATAGATCTAATTGAAGCATGAGAGTTCAACAATTTCTAAATATTACCACCACCGTGCTCTAAAAGATATAAGTGAAGCACTAGAGCAAAAACTATTCAACTCAAAAGATATAAGTGAAGCATATAGAGTGTTCTAACAATTTCTAGGGAATATTTAACTCTCTCAAATAGGTGTGTATAGCAAGGATGATTGTGTCAAGCTAACAAGGAAAGACTCAAATTATACAAGACGCTCCAAGCAAAACACATAGCAAGTTGCGAATTAAAATATAGCTCCAAGTATAGTTACCGATGGATGAAGACGAAAGAGGGGATGCCTTCCCGGGGCATCCCCAAGCTTAGGATTTTCATTATATTGAATTTACTTGGGGTGCCATGGTAATCCCCAAGCTTAGGCCTTTGCTACTCCTTGTTCCATAGTCCATCAAAGCAATACTCAAAACTTGAAAACTTCACAACACAAAACTTAGACAAAACTTCTCGTGAGCTCCATTAGTAAGAGAAAGCAAATCACCACTCAAAGGTACAGCAAGGAATTCATTCATTGTTTATATTGGTGTTAAACCTACTGTAATTCAAGTTCTATATGGTTCATATCCTCCAATATTACTCATAGATGCATCGGAATAAGCAAACAACACACAAAAAACAGAATCTGTCAAAACAGAACAGTCTGTAGTAATCTGCTGGGTTCGCCTACTTCTGGAACTCCAAAAATTTCAAACTAAATTGGTAAATTTGCGAAATTTGTATACCAATCAGCAGAAAAAAGAATCAACTAAAAAGCACGCTCCAGTGAAATCTGAAGACTACTCTAGAGAGCGCTAACAATTATGTTTTTCACAGCAAGATCATATAAACTTCACACAAGTCTTACCAAAGGTTCTACTTGGCACAAACACTAAACAAAACATGAAAACACATCTAATCAGAGGATAGATGCAATATTTATTCCCTAACAGAAACAAAAGCAAAAACCATAAAATTGGGTTGCCTCCCAACAAGCGCTATCCTTTTACGCCCCTAGCTAGGCACGATACAAGATAGATCTAGGTATTGCCATCTTTGGAAGGCAATCCATAAGTGGCTCTCATGATAGATTCATATGGTAATTTTATTTTATTTCTAGGAAAGTGTTCCATGCCTTTATTTAACAGAAATTGGAATCTAATATTTCCTTCCTTCATATCAATAATTGCACCAATCGTTTTAAGGAAAGGTCTACCAAGAATGATAGGACATGAAGGATTGCAATCTATATCAAGAACAATGAAATCTACGGGCACATAATTCCTATTGGTAACAATTAAAACATCATTAATTCTTCCCATAGGTTTCTTAATAGTGGAATCCGCAAGATGCAAATTTAAAGAACAATTATCAAGCTCATGGAACCCTAGCAAATCACACCAAGTTTTTGGGATAGTGGAAACATTAGCACCCAAATCACACAAAGCATAGCATTCATGATCTTTTATTTTTATTTTGATAGTAGGTTCCCGTTCATCATAAAGCTTTCTAGGTATAGAGACTTCCAACTCAAGTTTTTCTTCATAAGATTGCATCAAAGCATCAACTATATGTTTAGTGAAAGCTTTATTTTGACTATAAGCATGCGGATAATTTAGCACGGATTGCATCAAGGAAATACAATCAATCAAAGAGCAATTATCATAATTGAACCCCTTGAAATCAAATGTAGTGGGTTCATCACTATGCAAAGTTTTAATCTCTTCAATCCCACTTTTAGCAATTTTAGCATCAAGATCTAAAAACTCCGAATTATTGGGACACCTTAAAGCAGAATCATCTCCAATCCTATTCTCATCAAGATTAATACTAGAAAACAAGAATCTAATAGGAGGCACATCAATAACTTTAAGATCTTCATCTTTATTTTCACGATAACTAGAAGAACACGATTTAATATAATCTTTTCTTTTAGCACGCATCCTAGCGGTTCTTTCTTTGCATTCATCAATGGAAATTCCCATGGCTTTGACAGACTCATTGATATCATGCTTGGGTGGAATAGATCCAAGTTTCAAAGCATCAACATCAAGAGTAATTCTATCCACACTTCTAGCCAATTCATCAACTTTAAGCAATTTCTCTTCAAGCATAGCATTGAAATTCTTTTGCGAGATCATAAACTCCTTAACACTAGTTTAAAATTCAGAAGGCATCTTTCCATAAGAGTTGTTGTAGGAATTCCCAAATTTATTAGAGGAATTACTAGGAAAAGGCCTAGGATTAAAATTACCTCTATAAGCATTGTTACCAAAATTATTCCTACCAACAAAATTCACATCCAAAGATTCATTGTTATTCTCAATCAAAGTGGACAAAGGCATATCATTAGGATTAGAAGAAGCACTCTTAGCAGCAAACAATTTCATAAGTTCATCCATCTTCCCACTCAAAACACTAATTTCTTCGATAGCATGCACTTTTTTACTAGTAGATATTTCGGTGTGCCATTGAGAATAATTAACCATAATATTATCTAGGAGTTTGGTAGCTTCTCCTAAGGTAGTTTCCATGAAAGTGCCTCCGGCGGCCGAATCTAAAAGATTTCTAGAAGCAAAATTCAAGCTAGCATAAAAGTTCTGAATAATCATCCATAGATCCAAACCATGCGTAGGGCAATTACGTATCATTAATTTCATTCTCTCCCAAGCTTGTGCAACATGCTCATGATCTAGTTGCTTAAAATTCATAATATCGTTTCTAAGAGAGATGATCTTAGCAGGAGGGAAATACTTAGAGATAAAAGCATCTTTGCACTTATTCCACGAATCAATACTATTTCTAGGCAAAGAGGAGAACCAAGTTTTAGCATGATCTCTAAGTGAAAACGGAAATAACTTCAATTTAACAATATCGTTATCCATATCCCCTTTCTTTTGCATATCACACAAATCAACAAAGTTGTTTAGATGGGTAGCGGCATCTTCACTAGGAAGGCCGGAGAATTGATCTTTCATGGCAAGATTCAACAAAGCAGCATTGATCTCACAAGATTCAGCATCGGTAATAGGAGCAATCGGAGTGCTAATAAAATCATTGTTTTTGGTATTGGAGAAGTCACACAATTTGGTATTGTTCTGAGCCATAGTGACAAGCAAGCAATCCAACATACAGAAGCAAACAAGAAGCAAGCAAACGAGAAACACACGGCGGAAGAAGGGTGAATAAAACGGCAAAGGTGAAGTGGGGGAGAGGAAAACGAGAGGCAAATAATTGTAATGCGAAGGATAAGGGTTTGTGATAGGTACTTGGTATATGACTTTTGCGTAAGCCTCCCCGGCAACGGCGCCAGAAATTCTTCTTGCTACCTCTTGAGCTTGCGTTGTAATCCCTCGAAGAGGAAAGGGAGATGCAGCACAGTAGCGTAAGTATTTCCCATAGTTTTTGAGAACCAAGGTATCAATCCAGTAGGAGACCACGCGCCAGTCCTGTAATGCCCCGGATGTAATACTATCCCTTTTGGGCATATAATATATCTGGCTTCATCTATTCCATTCCGGGTTCTTTGTCTTTCGGGTTTTCGTCGTTTTGTTGTGTGAGTGTGTGGCATTCATTCATATCATGTAGTCATATGTATCGCATTGCATTTGTGTTGTCGTTTGCATCCGGTTCCACGCGTTCCTTCCCGTTGTCTGTTTCGCGTTCCGGAGCTCCCTCACGTGTCCGTGGCGTCCCGTAGGCCTACCTTGGTGTTTGGCCGTGTAACGTTACCGGTTTGGCGCGAGACTTGTCGTGTGTTGTTGTTTTGATGTTTGTAACCCGCCTGTCAAATCTCGTCGCGTTTCGAGTCCGTTTGCTACCCCAACAGTTATTCGTGTGGGCTCAAAGTGCCTCCACTTTGTGGCCCAAGACACCCCCTCCAACAGCCCACCAACCACTCCTAGCCACTTCTATCATCTAGGCCATCCAAATCTGATCCGGTGGCCGAAAACCGCACTCCATTTGGACAACCCTAGCTACATGTGCCTATATATTTGTCCACTCCCCCAAATTTTGCCCCAAAACAAGGAAACCCTAGCCCCCACCTTCATCTTCTTGCTCCAGCCTCCTCCTCCCACTCCGGCCGGAGCTCACTGGAGCACCGCCGGAGTACCTCGCCGGAGTGCCCCGCAGCCTCGCCGGAGTTCCCGGAGCTCGCCGGAGCTCTCCATCTCCTACACGCGCCGCCCCACTGCCTCCGGCCAACCACCACCGGAGCCGCGGCACCTCCCGTCGCCGGCCTTCCCTCGCGCAGGCGCCTCTCCGCTCGAGGCTCGTTCGCCGCCGCCAGGCATCGTCGTTCGCCTCCTCCAGATCGGATCGGGGCAGGGAGGCCCCGATCGATCCGATCCCGATCCATCGCCTCAGGTCCCTGGGCCGTTGACCCCGGCCAGATCCACCGGGCCGGCCGCCTCCTTCCCGCGGTCCGTCTGCTCCCGCCTCCAGGCCCAGCCCCGACTGGCGCCTCCAGCAGCAGATCGCCCGGGCCGACCTTCCTCTCCGTTCCCCTGGCCCAGCGCTCGCCTCCCCGACGCGGCCGCAGATCGCCAGCGCGCCAGAGGATCGCCTCCCGCGGGCCCGCACTGCCTCCGCCTCCGGCTGTGGGCCGAAGCCAGGTGGGCCGCCCCTCCGACCGCCTCCCTCGCCAGGCCACCGCGGGCCTGCGCCGCTCGAAGGCCCAGCCGCCAAGACCCCGCCGGGCCGAAGTCGCCGCCTCTCCCGCGGGCCTCAGCCAGATCTCCTCCGGCCCGTTTCCTCACCAGATCTGAAGGTTGACCCCCTAAAATCATCTAAGTCCCTGTTGCTTGTTGTGTGCTGATGCAATCTTAGAACATGGATATCTTTTTGTGTGGTGCTCCGTTTTGCGCAAATGAGGTGTCCAGACGTTCGTGGTGACTAGCACTACGTTTCATCTCTTTGTGCCATGCATGTTTGTGGTCATCTAGATGCTTATTTTTCTGTTTCAAGAGTGCATCCCGTTATAAACTGCTGCTATGTGTTGTTTTTATGCCATCTTTGCATAGTGGTAACTTTTAGCTCGTTTATCCGAATGATGCAAATGACATGTCCACGTGTTTGTCTTGCCATGCTCTACATGTTGTTTGTGTTAGGTTGCATGATAGATTTAATCTTGCCATGTTTAGCTCCGTTGCAAAGTGCCATGTGGCTCTGATGTTGTTTTACTTGTTATGAGATGCCATCTTGTTGAGCTCATTGCTATCGTTGTTTTTATCTCCATGATGCATGCTTGTATGTTTCGGAATCACCATCATGTGTACTTTGATGTGGTGCTTACCACTTGCCATGTTTAGTTTCGAGGTGACTTAAACTTGCTCTTTTAGATGGCATGATGAAACTGCTGTTTTAACACTTAGTGACATTTCACTAAGTCCGGAATCTGTAATGTTCCGATGCCATGTTTGCATGCTGTTCTAGGACAAACCATGATAGTTTTGGGGTGGATCTTGATGGTTCCTTGTAGTATATATTGTTGGCTATCCATTCATGTTCTCACATGCTTATTTAAGTGGCTGTAGCATATTTAACTTTTGCTCCAAAGTTTCAATAAAATTCTGTTGTCAGGATTTTGTTGTCAAGTTCAATATGTCCAAGCTTGTTGCTATTGATCCGTGGCTCCTTTGGGGGTGCACCTTTGGACTTATTTGCTGTAGGATATGTCTAGTTTATGTTCATGCTCTTTGCCATGATGTTTGAGTGCTGTAGCTTATTTATCTAGTGCTCCGAAGTTGCTATGTTGCTGTAATTTTCAGCTTTCGCATGTTTCTTGTTCCGGGCATAACTTTTAGCCCGTAGCTCCGTTTGGAGCGAGTCTTATATGAAACTTGATTGACTTTCCGTGTAGATTCATAATATCCTTTTGTTATCTTGTTTTGAAGCTTTTGCTTGAGTGCTATTTTTCCGTGCTCCGTGTGCTTCCTTAGTGCATCCATCATGCATCCATCATTTTGGTGTGCGCATTGCATCTTGTTGATTTGTGCCTTGTGTGGTTGTATTGTTTAGAGCCGGAAGCTGAGACCGAGTACGAGTACGAGCACGAGGTTACCAACGAGGTTGAGCACGAGGACCCCTCTTACGATCCGAACGACTACACTTCAGGCAAGATGACCGAACCCGGATACCATTACTATTTTTGCCTATTGCTAGAAGTCTCGATCTATAGTTTTGCCTCGATGCCTATGTCTTTCCTGTCAGCCTCCTACTTGTAACCATGACCATGCTTAACCACCCTACCTATGCAAATCGTTGCTTGGCTAAGTACGCTTTGCTCAGCCCTTCTTATAGCATTGCTAGTTGCAGGTGAAGATTGAAGATGCTTGCTTCATGTTGAAGTTTTGTTGGGTTATATCACACTATATAATTGCTAAATGAAATCATCTATATATTGGCAAGGGTGAAAGGCTAAGCCTTTTGCTTGGTGATTTGTTCCACTCATGCCGTTAGGAACCGTTTAAACCGGTGTTATGTTCCTTGATTATGCGTTCCTAACACGGTTGGGGTGTATGGGACCCCCTCGATAAACCGCTAAGTGCTAAGTCTTTTCCAGCAAGTCCCAACATTGGTACTATTTGGCTAATAACTAAATAAACTTGTATAGGGAGTAATTAACCCTCTTCCTTAATCAACAACCCCGGGCCAGTGCTCCACATGAGTGTTGGTCCGAAACGGGGAGCCTGCGGGGCCGCCTTTGGGAAACCCGAGGTATCTGGCATACACCTGTAGCTTCGCCCATCCGGTCGTGTCCTGAGACTAGATACGCGCGGCTACTATCAGGGTGTCGACACGCCGGGAGGATTTGCTGGATTAGCCTTTCGGAGTATCTTGAGCACGGGATTCCGAGAATACTCGGGTCTTCCCACTTTGGAGTTGCGACTCCGCGGATCGTGGGCTTGTAATGGGCCAAGTTGGAACACCCCTGCAGGGTTATGAACTTTCGAGAGCCGTGCCCGCGGTTATGTGGCAGATGGGAGCATGGTAATATCCGGTTGTAGATAACTTGACACATTGTTCTAATACACTACCAGCGTGTGTATCGTGACTGTCAATTTCCGAATAGGGATTCGGGAGTTGAACACGGTGGGGTTATGTTTGTTGAGCTTTAGCTAGGATCACTTCGTGATCACCTCTCGACCGAGGCACTTCTCTTCTCGCACTCTTTCTCGTAAGCTAGTGCTACTTGCTGCTGCAGACACTTATTCTTTTCTTCAGCCTTATCCTCTCCCAAGGTTTAAATAGTCTTGTTACCCGGGAACGGGATTGCTGAGTCCTCTGTGGCTCACAGTTACTTCACCACACCAGATGCAGGTCCGATGGTGAGCTATCCAGGTGATGGCACCGAGCTAGACTAGGAGTACGACGAGGAGCGTAGTCGTTACTATGTTCGTTATCCTGATGATCAGTAGTGGAGACTTCTACTAGGATTCGATCCGACCTGTGGATTTAAATTATGTTTGGTATCTTGTCATTTGGATTTCACCCTTAGAGGGCTGTGATGTTTTATTGAATGATGATTTGGAGATGTATTGTATTTGTGTGACGTGGCGAGTGTAAGCCAACTATTTTATGTTTTCCATCCCCATCTTTTACATGAGATGTGCAAAGATACCAAACTTGCGATCATTCCAGCATGGGGTTATGTCTCTAAGTTGTGCCTCGACACGTAGGAGATATAGTCCCATCCTGGGCATTACAAGTTGGTATTCAGAGCCTTCTCCGACCTAGGAGCCCCCACTGATTGATCGAATCGTTGACGGTCGAGTCTAGGCACACACTGAAAACATTTTGAGTCCTATATTATATCGGAGAGTAGGAATTCTTTGCTTCTCATCTCTTTTCTCTCTGTGAGGACTCCTGACGTCTACTCTTGCCTCTTCTACTTTCAAAAATTGCACCAAATTTTTTTTAGGAATCTCGCGAGTATTCTGGGATTGTTTCGATGTTCTTGTGACGAGAATATTGTTCTCGATGCCTCCTGACATTAGGGGTTGTGGCAGTGTCCCGGGGAGTTGAGCTTCAGGGTATTGTCGTCACAAGCATATCGCGGCAGTACTAAATACTTAAGACGGCCGACATCGAAAATCTCTCCTATACGGTTAGTGGCAAGATAACCCCGACATCACCCAGTACTGGGGAGGTAGTTCGGGAGTATTGCCATAGCTTGTTATAGTGGATGCTTTTCGAAGGCCCGAGGTAGACAGTTTCCGAGAAAGACTGGTTATGTGTTAAAGGATGGATACAGCTGGATGTAGGTTTATTGTTGATTGCGCGGTGCTTCCCCTGTATCCCCAACACCTGATTGCATAACTGGAATCTTTCGAAAATTAACAGGTGGGTTTATCCAGTAGATCGTAGGCATTCTTCCAACGAATGCAGGTTAGCGAGTTCGGGGTTCTACATTGAGTGAAGTGGTATTATGACCGATGTTCCGATCGGGAGTTGCATCTTAAAGGGTCCTTGGCTATGCTGATCCGGGGATTGCAAAACCCTTTCGTAACGCGTTCATATGCTTTCAGCACGAAAATGTCGAACGAAGCTCCTATCTTGTGTTTGTTCCCGTCTGTACCTTGTTGTTTTTCTTATTTACCTTTGTCCCCTATGTGGCTTCTCGTGAAGATTGATGTTATCATTTAACTGAGAATTTCATTCGTTCCTCTTGTTCGAATGATTTCATTCGTTCCTATTGTTCGAATGATTATTGTGAAGACTTGTTGCAATTCATTCCATTGATTCAGCTTATACCTTCTGTCAATCAATTGGTGATTCGTGGTCATCTCTTTCAGGATGGCTCCGAAAAGGGTTCCCAACGCTAACCCAGAGGGTGAAGAGGTCCCAGACCGTCCTCCTTCCCCTCCTCCTCCGTCTGAGGCTTGGAGAGCGATTATGCAGACTACAACTCAGAACACCCAAATGTTGATGCAGATGATGCAGCAGATGCAAGCTAATCAAGCTAATCAGGGTGCTCCAGGGAATCAAGGAAACTTCTTCAACCAGCAGCACCATGCTACTCTCAACCAGTTCTCGGCCAATAATCCAAAAGCCTTCAGTTACTGTGTCGACCCTCTTGATGTTGAAGATTGGTTAACCGATATAAAGAAGCATTTTGAGTGCAGTAACGTAAAGGAAGAGGATTATGTGAAGTTTGCAGCCTTCCAACTCAAAGACCAAGCAGCTGACTGGTGGTAGCAGTACAAAGACTCCAGACCAGGTCGTGTGATCTCTTGGGAGGATTTCTGCAAGGACTTTCGCTCTCACCATATTCCAACAAGTGTCATCGAGGGTATGCGTGAGCAATTCCGCAACCTGAAGCAGGGCTCTATGACAGTCTACCAGTATAATGTCAAGTTCCAAAACCTCGCCCGCTATGCTAAGCAAGACATTCCTGATGCTAAGAGCAAAATCTACCAGTTCCGCGGAGGCCTGAAAGATGAACTTCAACTTGCTCTCACCTTGTTCGAGCCCGATGAATTCGACAAATTCTATAACATGGCTTTGAAACAAGAGGCAGCTCAGCTTAAGATGGAGGCTTCTAAAAAGAGGATTCGAGATGCTGTTCACTCCTCCTCATCGTCTCAGATGGTCTCGAAACAACAGAAATTTTGGCTTCCTCCTCCTCCAGTGATTCGAGCTCCTTACAACAACTCCAACAGCAACAAGAACTCTAGTGGACGTGGTTTCTCCCACCCACCCAACCCGAGCAACCAGTCGAGGAACCAGTTTCAGTCTCAAGGCTCCAAGTCAAGTGGTTCTCATTTCCGTCCTCTCCCAGAAGTGGTGTGCAACAAGTGTGGCAAGAAGGGTCACTATGCCAACAAGTGCCCCAACCCGAAGCGTCTTCCACCTCCTCCACCTGTGAATTCGGCTATTGTCAAGCATGATCCAAAGGCAGCAAGGGTGAATTTGATGAATTCAGCACAAGCGGAGAATTCTTCTGATGTGATTTTGGGTAACCTCTCAGTTAACTCTTTTCTAGCTAAAGTGTTGTTTGATTCGGGTGCTTCATGTTCTTTCATGTCTCAACCATTTGCATCCAAGCACAATGTTGTCACTTCAAATTTGCCTCAGAGGTTGCAAGTTATTTCTCCGGGGAGACGTATGACTTCCAGTGTATATGTTCCGGATGTTTCTATTCGCATGGGTGATTATCGCTTTCTGGCTAAACCGGTGGTTCTTGGTAATTCCGACATTGACCTCATCCTCGGGATGGATTGGCTTTCTCAGCATGATGCTCGCATTGATTGTGCTCAGAAGGAAGTCAAGATGACTCATCCTGATGAAGATGTGATTATCTTTGCCTCCAGGGATAACACTATCAGGCTTTTCTCTCTCAATGATAAGGGCGAAATTAATGCCATATCTCAAATTCCGGTGGTGAACGAATACCAAGACGTCTTTCCTGAAGAACTTCCAGGCATGCCTCCACACCGTAAGGTGGAATTCGTCATTGAACTCGAGCTGGGTACTGAGCCAGCATGCCGGCGTCCGTACAAGCTCTCTCCTGAAGAATTGAAGGAATTGAAGAAGCAGCTTGATGAACAGGAGCGTATGGGTCTCATCAGGCCTAGTACGTCTCCATGGGGCTGTGGTGTCTTATTTGTCAAGAAGAAAGATGGCACGGAGCGTCTCTGTGTTGATTACCGGCCATTGAACAAGAAGACAATAAAGAACAAGTATCCACTACCCAACATCAATGAACTCTTCGAGCAGCTCAAAGGAGCTAAAGTGTTCTCTAAGCTTGACCTCCGAATGGGCTATCACCAAATTCGCATTCGCGAGAAAGACATTCCCAAGACTGCCTTCAGAACGAGCTACGGCTCATACGAGTATACAGTCATGTCCTTTGGTCTCGCCAATGCTCCTCCTACATTTTCGAGGATGATGCATTACATCTTCAACCCCTACATCGGCGAGTTTGTGCTTGTGTATCTGGATGATATTCTGGTGTTTTCCAAGAATGAAGAAGATCACGAAAAGCACTTACGTCAGGTTCTTGATCGACTCCGTGAGCATAAGTTCTATGCCAAGTTCTCCAAGTGCGAATTTTGGCTCGGTAAGGTTTTGTACCTGGGCCATATCATCTCAGCTGACGGTATTGCGGTAAATCCCGAGAAAGTTGAAGCAATTGTCAACTGGGAAGCTCCTCAGAACGTCAAGCAACTCCGCAGTTTTCTGGGTCTTGCCAGCTATTGCAGAAGGTTCGTTGAGAACTTCTCCAAGATTGCCAAGCCTCTTTCCAACTTGCTTCAGAAGAATGTCAAATACTTTTGGTCTCCAGAGTGTGAAGTGGCATTCAAAACTCTCAAAGAAAAGCTCGTCTCTGCTCCAGTTCTTACTCCTCCAGATGAGTCCAAGCCCTATGAAGTATTCTGTGATGCTTCTCTTCAAGGACTTGGTGGTGTGCTTATGCAAGATAAGAGAATTGTGGCATATACTTCTCGTCAACTCAAGCCAAGTGAGAAGAACTATCCCACACATGATCTCAAGCTAGCAGCTGTGGTACATGCTCTGATTACGTGGAGACATCTGTTGTTGGGCAGAAAAGTCGACATCTTCACCGATCACAAGAGCTTGAAGTACATCTTCACACAGCCGAATCTGAACCTCCTCCAGACTCGTTGGGTTGAAATGATCCAAGAGTACAATCCCAGCATCGAATACACTCCTGGCAAGGTGAATGTGATTGCAGATGCTTTGAGCAGAAAGGCATATTGCAACAGCCTTCTTATCAAGCCGTTCCAGCCTGAGCTTTGTGAAGCATTCAGGAAACTCAACCTCCAAGTTGTTCCGCAGGGTTTTCTTGCAAATCTTCAAGTTGCTCCTACCTTGGAAGATCAGGTCCGTGAGGCCCAACTCAGTGATGCCATGGTGCAGAAGGTGACACATGGTATTGCAAAGGGCACTCCTAAATACAAGTGTTTTCATGTTGATGAGAGAGATACCTTGTTCTTCGAGGACAGACTCGTTGTTCCCAAAGGTGATCTCAGGAAGCTCATAATGGAAGAAGCACATGATTCTCTCCTTTCCATTCATCCTGGCAGTTCCAAGATGTACCAAGACCTCAAGCAATCTTACTGGTGGACACGCATGAAAAGGGAGATTGCCCAATTCGTGAATGAATGTGATGTCTGCAGAAGAGTGAAAGCAGAACATCAACGTCCAGCCGGTCTTCTCCAACCTCTTCCTATTCCCGAGTGGACATTCGACCACATTGAAATGGATTTCGTCACTGGCTTTCCTAAGTCCAAGAGAGGGAATGATTCTATCTTCGTGGTGATTGACAAGCTTACCAAAGTCGCTCACTTCCTTCCAGTCAAAGAATCCATCAATGCTGCTCAATTGGCAGAGTTGTACACTTCCAGAGTTGTGTCCTTACATGGCATTCCTCAAGTCATCTCCTCAGACCGTGGAAGTTTGTTCACTTCAAAGTTCTGGGACTCCTTTCAGTCCGCCATGGGCACTAAGATCAGGTTCAGCACTGCTTTTCACCCTCAGACTAGTGGTCAAGTCGAGCGAGTGAATCAGATTCTAGAAGACATGCTCAGAGCATGTGTCATATATTTTGGAATGAAATGGGAAGACTGCCTTCCATTTGCCGAGTTCTCTTACAACAACAGCTTTCAAGCAAGTGCAGGCAAAGCTCCGTTTGAAATCCTGTATGGCAGAAAGTGCCGTACACCTCTCAACTGGTCTGAAACAGGCGAACGTCAACTTCTTGGCAATGACTTGATCTCAGAAGCCGAAGAGATGTGCAAAGTCATACGTGAGAATCTCAAGGCCGCTCAGTCGCGTCAGAAGAGCTACTATGATGGCATGCATCGTGATTTGGCCTTCAACATTGGTGATCATGTCTATCTCCGTGTTTCTCCGATGAAAGGCACCCAAAGATTCGGTATCAAAGGAAAGCTTGCTCCTAGATACGTCAGGCCTTTCAAGATTCTTGGCAAAAGAGGCGATCTAGCCTATCAACTTGAGCTCCCTTCCAACTTCGCCAATGTTCATGATGTGTTCCATGTGTCTCAACTTCGCAAATGCTTCAAGGCACCTGAACGCATGATTCCGTTCGAAGAGATTGATCTTCAACAAGATTTGTCCTACCGAGAGCATCCCGTTGCTATTCTCGAAGAAACCGAGCGCAAGACCCGCAACAAGTCCATCAAATTCTTGAAAGTCAAGTGGTCACATCACACCGACCGAGAAGCTACGTGGGAACGAGAAGATCATCTTCGTTCCGAGTACCCTTCCTTTTTCCAGTCCTAGATCTCGGGACGAGATCTTTTTGTAGTAGAGGAGAGTTTGTAATGCCCCGGATGTAATACTTTCCCTTTTGGGCATATAATATATCTCTGGCTTCATCTATTCCATTCCGGGTTCTTTGTCTTTCGGGTTTTCGTCGTTTTGTTGTGTGAGTGTGTGGCATTCATTCATATCATGTAGTCATATGCATCGCATTGCATTTGTGTTGTCGTTTGCATCCGGTTCCACGCGTTCCTTCCCGTTGTCCGTTTCGCGTTCCGGAGCTCCCTCACGTGTCCGTGGCGTCCCGTAGGCCTACCTTGGTGTTTGGCCGTGTAACGTTACCGGTTTGGCGCGAGACTTGTCGTGTGTTGTTGTTTTGATGTTTGTAACCCGCCTGTCAAATCTCGTCACGTTTCGAGTCCGTTTGCTACCCCAACAGTTATTCGTGTGGGCTCAAAGTGCCTCCACTTTGTGGCCCAAGACACCCCCTCCAACAGCCCACCAACCACTCCTAGCCACTTCTATCATCTAGGCCATCCAAATCTAATCCGGTGGCCGAAAACCGCACTCCATTTGGACAACCCTAGCTACTTGTGCCTATATATTTGTCCACTCCCCCAAATTTTGCCCCAAAACAAGGAAACCCTAGCCCCCACCTTCATCTTCTTGCTCCAGCCTCCTCCTCCCACTCCGGCCGGAGCTCGCCGGAGCACTGCCGGAGTACCTCGCCGGAGTGCCCCGCCGCCTCGCCGGAGTTCCCGGAGCTCGCCGGAGCTCTCCATTTCCTACACGCGCCGCCCCACCGCCTCCGGCCAGCCACCACCGGAGCCGCGCCACCTCCCGTCACTGGCCTTCCCTCGCGCAGGCGCCTCTCCGCTCGAGGCTCGTTCGCCGCCGCCAGGCATCGCCGTTCGCCTCCTCCAGACCGGATCGGGGCAGGGAGGCCCCAATCGATCCGATCCCGATCCATCGCCTCAGGTCCCTGGACCGTGGACCCCGGCCAGATCCGCCGGGCCGGCCGCCTCCTTCCCGCGGCCCGTCTGCTCCCGCCTCCAGGCCCAGCCCCGACCGGCGCCTCCAGCAGCAGATCGCCTGGGCCGGCCTCCCTCTCCGTTCCCCTGGCCCAGCGCTCGCCTCCCCGCCGCGGCAGCAGATCACCAGCGCGCCAGCGGATCGCCTCCCGTGGGCCCGCACTGCCTCCGCCTCCGGCTGTGGGCCGAAGCCAGGTGGGCCGCCCCTCCGACCGCCTCCCTCGCCAGGCCACCGCGGGCCTGCGCCACTCGAAGGCCCAGCCGCCAAGACCCCGCCGGGCCGAAGTCGCCGCCTCTCCCGCGGGCCTCAGCCAGATCTCCTCCGGCCCGTTTCCTCACCAGATCTGAAGGTTGACCCCCTAAAATCATCTAAGTCCCTGTTGCTTGTTGTGTGCTGATGCAATCTTAGAACATGGATATCTTTTTGTGTGGTGCTCCGTTTTGCGCAAATGAGGTGTCCAGAAGTTCGTGGTGACTAGCACTACGTTTCATCTCTTTGTGCCATGCATGTTTGTGGTCATCTAGATGCTTATTTTTCTGTTGCAAGAGTGCATCCCGTTATAAACTGCTGCTATGTGTTGTTTTTATGCCATCTTTGCATAGTGGTAACTTTTAGCTCGTTTATCCGAATGATGCAAATGACATGTCCACGTGTTCGTCTTGCCATGCTCTACATGTTGTTTGTGTTAGGTTGCATGATAGATTTAATCTTGCCATGTTTAGCTCCGTTGCAAAGTGCCATGTGGATGTGATGTTGTTTTACTTGTTATGAGATGCCATCTTGTTGAGCTCATTGCTATCGTTGTTTTTATCTCCATGATGCATGCTTGTATGTTTCGGAATCACCATCATGTGTACTTTGATGTGGTGCTTACCACTTGCCATGTTTAGTTTCGAGGTGACTTAAACTTGCTCTTTTAGATGCCATGATGAAACTGTTGTTTTAACACTTAGTGACATTTCACTAAGTCTGGAATCTGTAATGTTCCGATGCCATGTTTGCATGCTGTTCTAGGACAAACCATGATAGTTTTGGGGTGGATCTTGATGGTTCCTTGTAGTATATATTGTTGGCTATCCATTCATGTTCTGACATGCTTATTTAAGTGGCTGTAGCATAATTAACTTTTGCTCCAAAGTTTCAATAAAATTCTGTTGTCAGGATTTTGTTGTCAAGTTCAATATGTCCAAGCTTGTTGCTATTGATCCGTGGCTCCTTTGGGGGTGCACCTTTGGACTTATTTGCTGTAGGATTGTCTAGTTTATGTTCATGCTCTTTGCCATGATGTTTGAGTGCTGTAGCTTATTTATCTAGTGCTCCGAAGTTGCTATGTTGCTATAATTTTCAGCTTTCACATGTTTCTTGTTTCGGGCATAACTTTTAGCCCGTAGCTCCGTTTGGAGCGAGTCTTATATGAAACTTGATTGACTTTCCATGTAGATTCATAATATCCTTTTGTTATCTTGTATTGAAGCTTTTGCTTGAGTGCTATTTTTACGTGCTCCGTGTGCTTCCTTAGTGCATCCATCATGCATCCATCATTTTGGTGTGCGCATTGCATCTTGTTGATTCGTGCCTTGTGTGGTTGTATTGTTTAGAGCCGGAAGCTGAGACCGAGTACGAGTACGAGCACGAGGTTACCAACGAGGTTGAGCACGAGGACTCCTCTTACGATCCGAACGACTACACTTCATGCAAGATGACCGAACCCGGATACCATTACTATTTTTGCCTATTGCTAGAAGTCTCGATCTATAGTTTTGCCTCGATGCCTATGTCTTTCATGTCAGCCTCCTACTTGTAACCATGACCATGCTTAACCACCCTACCTAGGCAAACCGTTGCTTGGCTAAGTACGCTTCGCTCAGCCCTTCTTATAGCATTGCTAGTTGCAGGTGAAGATTGAAGATGCTTGCTTCATGTTGAAGTTTTGTTGGGTTATATCACACTATATAATTGCTAAATGAAATCATCTATATATTGGCAAGGGTGGAAGGCTAAGCATTTTGCTTGGTGATTTGTTCCACTCATGCCGTTAGGAACCGTTTAAACCGGTGTTATGTTCCTTGATTATGCGTTCCTAACACGGTTGGGGTGTATGGGACCCCCTCGATAAACCGCTAAGTGCTAAGTCCTTTCCAGCAAGTCCCAACATTGGTACTATTTGCCTAATAACTAAATAAACTTGCATAGGGAGTAATTAACCCTCTTTCTTAATCAACAACCCCGGGCCAGTGCTCCACATGAGTGTTGGTCCGAAACGGGGAGCCTGCGGGGCCGCCTTGGGGAAACCCGAGGTATCTGGCATACACCTGTAGCTTCGCCCATCCGGTCGTGTCCTGAGACTAGATACGCGCGGCTACTATCAGGGTGTCGACACGCCGGGAGGATTTGCTGGATTAGCCTTTCGGAGTATCTTGAGCACGGGATTCCGAGAATACTCGGGTCTTCCCACTTTGGAGTTGCGACTCCGCGGATCGTGGGCTTGTAATGGGCCAAGTTGGAACACCCCTGCAGGGTTATGAACTTTCGAAAGCCATGCCCGTGGTTATGTGGCAGATGGGAGCTTGTTAATATCCGGTTGTAGATAACTTGACACATTGTTCTAATACACTACCAGCGTGTGTACCGTGACTGTCAATTTCCGAATAGGGATTCGGGAGTTGAACACGGTGGGGTTATGTTTGTTGAGCTTTAGCTAGGATCACTTCGTGATCACCTCTCGACCGAGGCACTTCTCTTCTCGCACTCTTTCTCGTAAGCTAGTGCTACTTGCTGCTGCAGACACTTATTCTTTTCTTCAGCCTTATCCTCTCCCAAGGTTTAAATAGTCTTGTTACCCGGGAATGGGATTGCTGAGTCCTCTGTGGCTCACAGTTACTTCACCACACCAGATGCAGGTCCGATGGTGAGCTATCCAGGTGATGGCATCGAGCTAGACTGGGAGTACGACAAGGAGCATAGTCGTTACTATGTTCGTTATCCTGATGATCAGTAGTGGAGACTTCTACTAGGATTCGATCCGACCTGTGGATTTAAATTATGTTTGGTATCTTGTCATTTGGATTTCACCCTTAGAGGGCTGTGATGTTTTATTGAATGATGATTTGGAGATGTGTTGTATTTGTGTGACGTGGCGAGTGTAAGCCAACTATTTTATGTTTTCCATCCCCATCTTTTACATGAGTTGTGCAAAGATACCAAACTTGCGATCATTCCAGCATGGGGTTATGTCTCTAAGTCGTGCCTCGACACATAGGAGATATAGTTCCATCCTGGGCATTACAAGTCCCTCACACCTGCACAAACAAATAAGAACTTTGCAGCCAACGCGATAAGGGGTTGTCAATCCCTTTACGGTCACTTACGATAGTGAGATCTGATAGAGATGATAGTTTATATTCTTGGTATTTTTGGTATAGAAACAGAAAGCAAAGAAAGCAAATAAACAACGGCTACAGAAATTAACGAGAAAGTAATAAGATAGAGATAGACTCGGGGGCCATAGTTTTCTCTAGTGGCTTCTCTCATGATAGCTATATTCTACGGCGGGTAAACACATTACTGTCGAGCAATTGATAGAAAAGCGAATAATTATGAGACTATCTAGGCATGATCATTGTATATAGGCATCACGTCCGAGACAAGTAGACCGACTCCTGCCTACATCTACTACTATTACTCCACACATCGACCGCTATCCAGCATGCATCTAGTGTATTGTGTTCATACAAATAGAGTAACGCCTTAAGCAAGATGACATGATGTAGAGGGATAAACTCAAGCAATATGATGAAAACCCCATTTTTTTATCCTCGATGGCAACAATACAATATGTGCCTTGCTGCCCCTACTGTCACTCGGAAAGGACACCGCAAGATTGAACCCAAAGGCAAGCGCTTCTCCCATTGCAAGAACTATAGATCTAGTAGGCCAAACAAAATCGATAATTCGAGAGACTTGCAAGGATATTATGAGCACACATAAAAAGTTCAGAGAAGAACCAAATATCTTCCATAGATAATCTTGATCATAAACTCACAATTCATCGGATCTCGACAAACACACAGCACAAAGAGATTACATCGAATAGATCTCCTCGAAGACCAAGGAGAACTTTGTATTGAGATCCAGAGAGAGAGAGAAAAATACATCTAGATACTAGCTATGGACATGAAGGTCTGTGGTAAACTACTCACAACTCATGGCGAGGGCGATGATGATGATGATGAAGGTCTCCGTGATGGATCCCCCTCTCGGAACAGGCTCCAAGATGGGATCTCCACGGGAATAGCAGCTACTGCGGTGGAATTAGGGTTTTCTCTCTATGTATGGAGTTTCTGGGGTACGTAGGCATATATAGGAAGAAGAGGGGCACCAGGGGCCACTGGGGCTGCCCTCGAGGCAGGGAGCGCACCCTGGGAAGAGGGGCGTGCCCCCACCCTCGAGGGTGGGTCCCATGTCCTCTGGCTTGGCCCCAAAGTTTATCTCGCGTGATTTCCTCCAAAAATATCTCCTGCGAAGGTTTCATTCCGTTTGGACTCCGTTTGATATTCCTTTTCTGCAAAACCCTGAAATAGGCAAAAAACAACAATCTGGACTGGGCCATTGGGTTAGTAGGTTAGTCCCAAAAATGATATAAAAGTGAATGATAAAGCCCATTAAACATCCAAGACTTCATAAATAGTAGCATGGAACAATCAAAAATTATAGATACGTTGGAGACATATCAACCCCTACCCGAGATCTGCCGGTTTTGAAACCAACATTGGTGCTTTCATTGAGAGTGTTGAGGAACATAGTATTTCAAAAAAAATCCTACGATCACGCAAGATCTATCTACTAGATGCATAGCAACGAGAGGGGAGAGTGTGTCCATGTACCCTCGTAGACCGGGAGCGGAAGCGTCTTAGTGACGTGGTTGATGTAGTCAAACTTTATTCGCGATCCAACCGATCAAGCACCGAACGTACGGAGCCTCCGCGTTCAGCACATGTTCATCTTGATGACGTCCTACGAGCTCTTGATCTAGTAGAACCTCGCGGGAGAGTTTCATCAGCACAATGGCGTGGTGACGGAGATGATGAAGCTACCGGCGCCGGGCTTCGCCTAAGCACTGCAACGGTATGACCGAGGTGTGTTTCTATGGAGAGGGGCACCGCACACGGTTGGGAGATATCAACTGATCAACTTGTGTGTCTATGGGGTTCCTCTACCCCCGTATATAAAGGACGACGGGAGGGGAGGGGCCGGCCCTCTCAAAGGCGCGCCCTAGGGAGTAGGGCTCCCCCCCTTTCCCTAGTAGGATTAGGAGAAGAAGGAAGGAGGAGAGGGAGGAGAAGGAAAGGGGGGCTGACCCCCTTCCCAATTTGGATTGGGCTGGTGGGGGGCGCGCCCCCACCTTGGCCGCCTCCTCACTCCTTCCCCTATGGCCCATTAAGGCCCATTAACTCTCCGGGGGGTTCCGGTAACACCCCGGTACTCCGGTATATGCCCGAAACCTCCTGGAACCTTTCCGGTGTCCAAACATGGTCATCCAACATATCGTTCTTTACATCTCGGACATTCCGATACTCCTCGTCATGTCCATGATCTAATCTGAGACTCCGAACTACCTTCGGTACATCAAAACTCATAAACACATAATATCGATCGTCATCAAACATTAAGCGTGCAGACCCTACGAGTTCGAGAACTATGTAGACATGACCGAGACTCATCTCCGGTCAATAACCAATAGCGGAACCTGTATGGTCATATTGGCTCCTACATATTCTACGAAGATCTATATCGGTCAAACTGCATAACAACATACGTTGTTCCTTTTGTCATTGGTATGTTACTTGCCCGAGATTCGATCGTCGGTATCTCAATACCTAGTTCAATCTCGTTACCGGCAAGTCTCTTTACTCGTTCCATAATACATCATATCGTGACTAACTCATTAGTCATATGCTTGCAAGGCTTATTATTATGTGTATTGCCGAGAGGGCCCAAAGATACCTCTCCGGCATTCGGAGTTTAAAATCCTATTCTTGATCTATGCCAACACCACGAATACCTTCAGAGACACCTATAGAGCATCTTTATAAACACCCAGTTACGTTGTGTCGTTTGATAGCACACAAGGTGTTCCTCCGGTATTCGGGAGTTGCATAATCTCATAGTCATAGGAACATGTATAAGTCATGGAGAAAGCAATAGCAGTAAAACTAAACGATCATAGTGCTAAGCTAACGGATGGGTCTTGTCCATCACATCATTCTCCTAATGATGTGATCTCGTTGATCAAATGACAACTCATGTCTATGGTTAGGAAACATAACCATCTTTGATCCATGAGCTAGTCTAGTAGAGGCACACTAGGGACATATTGTTTTGTCTATGTATTCACACATGTACTATGTTTCCGGTTAATTCTAGCATGAATAAAAGACATTTATCATGATATAAGGAAATACAAATAACATCTTTATTATTGCCTCTAGGGCATATTTCCTTCAGTCTCCCACTCGAACTAGAGTCAATAATCTAGATTACAAAGTAATCATCCTAACACCCATGGAGTCTTGATGTTGATCATGTTTTGCCCGTGGAAGAGGCTTAGTCAATGGGTCTGCAACATTCAGATATGTATGTATTTTGCAAATTTCTATGCCTCCCTCCTTGACTAGATCGCGGATGGAATTGAAGCGTCTTTTAATGTGCTTTGTTCTCTTGTGAGACCTGGATTCCTTCGCCAAGGCTATTGCTCCAGCGTTGTCACAAAAGATTTTGATTGGACCCGATGCACTAGGTAGCACACCTAGATCGGATATGAACCCCTTCATCCAGACTCCTTCATTTGCTGCTTCCGAAGCAGCTATGTATTGATACGTCCAAAACGTATCTATAATTTCTGCTTGCTCCATGCCACTTTTGGGTGATATTGCTATGATATTCATACACTTCCATACACTTTTGATCATATTTGGACTAACTTACTAATCCAGTGCACCCCAGTGCCAGTTTCTGTTTTCGGCTGTTTTTGTATTTCAGGTTTTCACGTTTCGAGAACTGCCCAGAAAAATCCAGAAAAATTATATAAAAAATCAGCGATCCGGAAACAACACTGCGTCCGAAGGACAGCCTGGGGG
>LR738710.1:678346686-678385639 GCA_902687465.1 Secale cereale | reverse complement strand
CCTGGGCCCCCCGAGGCTCCCCCGATGCCCTACTTTGGCATATATTTAAAGGACCCTCCGAAACCCTCAGAGGAGGAACTCTTTTCGCGATCCCATCTCTGTTCCGCCGCCGCCGCCGCTTCCAAGATCGGGAGCACCAGGAGAACTCTTCCCGGCACCCTGCCGGAGGGGAGGATCACCACCGGGAGCTTCTCCACCACCATGGACGCCTCCCGGATGACTCGTGAGTAGTCTCCCTTGGACCATGAGTCCATGACCAGTAGCTATGTGATGTTCTCCTCCCGTTCTTGTGCTTCACTAATTAGTCCTCGTGAGCTGCCCTACATGATCGAGGCACCTATGTAATCCTTATGCTATTGCTATGTTGAGTTTGCTGGGATCCGATGGATTATGAGATTATGTTCAGATTGATCTTGAGTAATATATTTGATTCACCTCTTTTATATTTTAGTTCATAAGTAATTCTTGAATGTTCTCCGTTGTTACTTATTGCTTTGGCCGAGTAGTAGGTAGTGACTCCAAGAGGGAACGTTATGCTCGATTGTGGGTTCATGCCCCTCGATGACTAGCTTGAGTGACAGAAACATGAGTCCAGGGGATGTGCTGTTGCCACAAGGGGGAAAACAACGGTGCTTGTGCCCGCGGGTGCAAGGATTGTTTACTTTACGCAAAGTTCTTTTAATGCAGTTGTCTGTTGCATTGAGTTTACACTATGGGTGGGACTCGCAACTTAATACCAGCGAGATGTTCTGGATAGATATCTCAAGGTGGATGATTAGTAGTAGATATTGATGGATTTCGGTCTACTTAATTTGGCGTACCGCCCATGCTTTAAACCTCAACCTTTCTTGCAATGTAGTCAGCATTGGTTTGCGTTCGTGGTCCTGTCAATTGCCCAGCTGTAATTTGTTTACCTCACATAGCTGTTTTATCGTCTTTTGGGAGAGAGACATCACTAGTGAACATCATGAGACTCCGGTCCATATTACCATCATTGATCACATCCACTATTTAATTTTCGCTATTTACTTACTATTGCAAAACTATCTATCACTACTATCATTGCTTTTAACCCTTTGTGAACTACAAGGCCGGAGAGATTGACAACCTCTCTGTACTCGTTGGGAGCAAAGTTATTTGTATCTGTGTGCAGGTCCACGTTGATTGCTACTAATCTGGCGTCGTAGCAATTGACACCTACTTGTTGAACCTAGGAGTCTCTGGGGAATCGATCCTTGGCATCTTTGCTAGGGGAAAACACTTCTACAATACTGCATCTTACACCTTCCACTTGGGGTAACCAACGAGGGGTTCGAGGCCCATCATGTATTCCGCTTCACACGTAGATCCTGCCACGACGGTTTGCTTGGAACTCCACCAACTGACTGCTCCACCGTTCAATAAAAATACATATTCAGTTTGTGACTTCGAAGTGTCAAAGCTTGCATCAACGTAACCGTTTACGACGAGCTCTTTGTCACCTCCATATACGAGAAACATATCCTTTGTCCTTTTCAGGTACTTCAGGATGTTATTGACCGCTGTCCAGTGATCCACTCCTGGATTACTTTGGTACCTCCCTGCTAAACTTATAGCAAGGCACACATCAGGTCTGGTACACAACATTGCATACATGATAGATCCTATGGCTGAGGCATAGGGAATGACTTTCATTTTCTCTCTATCTTCTGTAGTGGTCGGGCATTGAGTCTTACTCAATTTCACTCCTTGTAACACAGGCAAGAACCCTTTCTTTGACTGATCCATTTTGAACTTCTTCAAAACTTTATCAAGGTATGTGCTTTGTGAAAGTCCAATTAAGCATGTTGATCTATCTCTATAGATATTGATGCCTAATATGTAAGCAGCTTCACCGAGGTCTTTCATTGAAAAATTCTTATTCAAGTATCTTTTTATGCTATCCAGAAATTCTATATCATTTCCAATCAATAATATGTCATCCACATATAATATCAGAAATGCTACAGAGCTCCCACTCACTTTCTTGTAAATACAGGCTTCTCCAAAAGTCTGTATAAAACCATATGCTTTGATCACTTCATCAAAGCGTATATTCCAACTCCGAGATGCTTGCACCAGTCCATAGATGGATCGCTGGAGCTTACATACTTTGTTAGCACCTTTAGGATCGACATAACCTTTTGGTTGCAGCATATACAACTCTTCTTTGAGATATCCATTTAGGAATGTAGTTTTGACATCCATTTGCCAGATTTCATAATCATAAAATGCTGCAATTGCTAACATGATTCGGACAGACTTAAGCATCGCTACGGGTGAGAAAGTCTCATCGTAGTCAACTCCTTGAACTTGTCGAAACACTTTCACAACAAGTCGAGCATTGTAAACAATAACATTACCGTCAGCGTCGGTCTTCTTCTTGAAGATCCATTTATTTTCGATGGCTTGCCGATCATCGGGCAAGTCAACCAAAGTCCATACTTTGTTCTCATACATGGATCCCATCTCAGATTTCATGGCCTCAAGCCATTATGCGGAATCTGGGCTCATCATCGCTTCCTCATAGTTCGTAGGTTCATCATGGTCTAGTAACATGACTTCCAGAACTGGGTTGCCGTACCACTCTGGTGCGGAACGTACTCTGGTTGATCTACAAAGTTCAGCAGAAACTTGATTTGAAGTTTCATGATCATCATCATTAGCTTCTTCACTAATTGGTGTAGGAATCACTGGAACTAGTTTCTGTGATGTACTACTTTCCAATTCGGGAGAAGGTACAATTACCTCATCAAGTTCTACTTTCCTCCCACTCACTTCTTTCGAGAGAAACTCCTTCTCTAGAAAGGATCCATTCTTAGCAACGAATATCTTGCCTTCGGATATGTGATAGAAGGTGTACCCAACAGTCTCTTTTGGGTATCCTATGAAGACGCATTTCTCCGACTTGGGTTCGAGCTTATCTTGTTGAAGTTTTTTCGCATAAGCATCGCAGCCCCAAACTTTAAGAAACGACAACTTTGGTTTCTTGCCAAACAACAGTTCATAAGGCGTCGTCTCAACGGATTTAGATGGTGCCCTATTTAATGTGAATGAAGCTGTCTCTAAAGCATAACCCCAAAACGATAGTGGTAAATCGGTAAGAGACATCATAGACCACACCATTTCTAATAAAGTATGGTTACGACATTCGGACACACCATTACGCTGTGGTGTTCCGGGTGGCGTGAGCTGTGAAACTATTCCACATTGTTTCAAATGAAGACCAAACTCGTAACTCAAATATTCGCCTCCACGATCAGATCGTAGAAACTTTATTTTCTTGTTACGATGATTCTCTACTTCACTCTGAAATTCTCTGAACTTTTCAAATGTTTCAGACTTGTGCTTCATCAAGTAGATATACCCATATTTGCTCAAATCATCAATGAATGTCAGAAAATAACGATACCCGCCGTGAGCTTCAACACTCATCGGTCCACATACATCAGTATGTATGATTTCCAACAAATCTGTTGCTCGCTCCATTGTTTCGGAGAACGGAGTTTTATTCATCTTGCTCATGAGGCATGGTTCGCAAGCACCAAGTGATTCCAAAAATCCATCACTATGGAGTTTCTTCGTGCGCTTTACACCAATATGACCTAAACGGCAGTGCCACAAATAAGTTGCACTATCATTATTAACCTTACATATTTTGGCTTCAATATTATGAATATGTGTATCACTACGACCGAGATCCAACAAGAATAGACCACTCTTCAAGGGTGCATGACCATAAAAGATATTACTCATATAAATAGAACAACCATTATTCTTAGATTTAAATGAACAACATTCTCACAATAAACAAGATCCAGATATAATGTTCATGCTTAACGCTGGCACCAAATAACAATTATTCAGGTCTAAAACTAATCCCGAAGGTAGATGTAGAGGTAGCATGCTGACGACGATCACATCGACTTTGGAACCATTTCCCACGCGCATCTTCACCTCATCCTTGGCCAATCTTTGTTTAATCCATAGTCCATGTTTCGAGTTACAAATATTAGCAACCGAACCGGTATCAAATACTCATGTACTACTACGAGCATTAGTAAGGTACACATCAATAACATGTATATCACATATACCTTTGTTCACCTTGCCATCCTTCTTATCCGCCAAATACTTGGGGCAATTCCGCTTCCAGTGTCCAGTCCCTTTGCAGTAGAAGCACTCAGTTTCAGGCTTGGCTCCATACTTGGGTTTCTTCGCGGGAGTAGCAACTGTCTTGCTATTCTTCTTGAAGTTCCCCTTCTTTCCCTTGCCCCTTTTCTTGAAATTAGTGGTCTTGTTAACCATCAACACTTGATGCTCCTTTTTGATTTCTACCTCCGCAGCCTTGAGCATAGCGAAGAGCTCGGGAATTGTCTTTTGCATCCCTTGCATATTATAGTTCATCACGAAGCCTTTATAGCTTGGTGGCAGTGATTGAAGAACTCTATCAATAACACTATCCTCGTCAACTTTGCAACCAAGTTGAGTCATATGATTGTAGTACCCAGACATTCTGAACAAGTGTTCACTGATAGAACTATTCTCCTCCATCTTGTAGCTATAGAACTTATTAGAAATCTCATATTTCTCAATCCGGGCATTTGCTTGAAATATTAACTGCAACTCCTGGAACATCTCATATGCTCCATGACGTTCAAAACGTTGTTGAAGTCCCGGTTCTAAGCCGTAAAGCATGGCACACTGAACTATCGTGTAGTCATCAGACCGCATCTGCCAGACATTCAAAGTGTCCACATTAGCGGGAGGGGGCTTGTCACCTAGCAGTGCTTCAAGGACATAATTCTTCTGTGCAGCAATGAGGATAATCCTCAAGTTACGGACCCAGTCTGTGTAATTGCTACCATCGTCTTTTAACTTAGCTTTCTCTAGGAATGCATTAAAATTCAAAGGAACGGTAGCACGGTCCATTGATCTACAACAACGTAGATATGCAAAAACTATCAGGACTAAGTTCATGATAAATTAAAGTTCAATTAATCAAATTACTACAGAACTCCCACTTAGATAGACATCCCTCTAGTCATCTAAATGATCACGTGATCCAAATCAAATAAACCATGTCAGATCATCACGTGAGATGGAGTAGTTTTCAATGAACATCTTATGTTGATCATATCTACTATATGATTCATGCTCGACCTTTCGGTCTCCAGTGTTCCGAGGCCATATCTGCATATGCTAGGCTCGTCAAGTTTAACCCGAGTATTCTGCGTGTGTAAAACTGGCTTACACCCGTTGTATGTGAACGTAGAGCTTATCACACCCGATCATCACGTGGTGTCTTGGCACGACGAACTTTCGCAACGGTGCATACTCAGTGTGACACCCCGAGACCGGTGCGCCAGGTGTCAGCCAGTTATTCGTTGCCTTTGCCATGTCATCTGCTTGCGTGTTGCATCTTGCCTTGTCATCGTGTGCATTGCATCATCATGTTTTCAAAACTTGCATCCGTCCGAGTTCCCCCATCCTTTCTGTTGTCCGTTTTGAGCCCAGACACACCTGCACGCGCCCGCGGCGCCTCCGAATATTTTATTTTATGAGTGGCCAAAAAATGTTCTCGGAATGGGATGAAACTTGACGTGTGGTCTTATTATAGTGTAGACAGGCCGCCTGCCAAATTTCATCGCATTCGGAGTCCGTTTGATAACCCAACGGTTAAATATAGCGACAATAGTAGCCGGTCCAACCGTCGGACATTTTCGGTCTCCGAAAATCTTCGCGGGTCTCTTCTCTACTCTCCCCACAACCCCTCCTACACAGCCCACTACCTAACCTAGCCCACCTACAAACCCCCTCCGCTCCAGACCGTCCGATGGCGATCTAACGGTCCGGAACGGAGCAAAAACGGCCTCAAACCCCCAACCCTAACCTTCCCTGCTATAAAAGGAAGGGCTTCCTTACCATTTTTGGCAGCCGCCATGCCCTTCCCTTGATTTCAGCGCCGCCGCCGCCACTTGTCGCTCCCTCAGCCTTCCGCCGCCGCAGGCCCATCCAGGCCCGCCCCGGGCCCCGATCTGGGCCCGAGGGCCCGCTCCGTGCGCCGCGGCAGCGCCCGAGCCACGGCCCGAGCGTCGTCCTCCCCGTGCTCCGCACGCCGCCCCGCTCCCCTTCGCGCCGCCGGCGTCCGCCCCGATCCCGGCGATCGGGCGCCCCGTCCGCCCCGCCTCGGCCTCCCCGCGACCTCACCTCAACCGGTCGGATCCAGCTCGCCGGCCTCCCGTACCAGGTCGCGCCCGGCATCTTCGCGCCGCCGCCTGCCGGCGTGGTCCTCGCCGCCGGTGGAGCCGAGGGCCACGCGCCCGGATCCGCCTCCTCTTCCCCAGATCCATCGTCCCCGCGCCCCAGCCCCGCCGCGCCGGCCCCTCCCTCGCCGGAGGATGTGCTCCCGCCGCCGGCGTCCAGATCGGTTGGGAGGAGCCCGACCCGCCCCCTGCGTTGACCGCGGCCCGTGTGTGGGCCCCGCCTCGGGTCAACCCGGACAAGTCCACCCGGACCGCCGGACACGTCCGATTCCCCTGGACCCGCTCGTCAGCCTCACCGCCCGGACATGTCCGATCTGGCACGGACATGTCCATTTCCCCGGAGGTCTAATTTCTTCTAAGTCCCCAGAAAATTGTTGTTATGTTGCATCTTTACATGCTTGTAACTTTGTGTGTACTTACCCAAATTGAATGTATGATATGTCAAAATGATCGTGGTGATATGCTCTACACTTTGTTCCATTGTGCGATGCTTGTTTGAGTTCATCTAGATGCTCTAATCTCTGTCGCAAGAGTGCTACTTGTTATAAACTGCTGAAACTTGTTATTTTGTTGCCATGTTTGAGATATGATAACTTGATGCATGTTTATCCAAATGATGCATATGATATGTCAAAATGTTCATTGTGAAGTGTACTACATGATGGTTGCTGTAGCATGCTTGTTTGAGTTCATATTTCCATGTTAATCTCTGTTGCAAAAGTGCATTTGGTTGTTAAGTTCTGAAACTTGTTATGAGATGCTGATTTCAATTGCTCTTTGCTATTGATGTGTTTGTCCTCAAGCCACACGTCTAGATGTTTTAGAAGCACCATAATATGATCTTTGTTGTGGTGCATTCATCTTTCCATGATATGTCTTGTGTTGACTTAAACAAGCTTGTAAACATGCCATGTTGTTATTGCTGTTTTATACTTAGTGAAAAAACTGCTAAGTCTGGAATCTGTTATAACCTGATGCTATGTTTGCTTGATGCCCCACTCAAATCCATGCTTGTTTTGGAGTGGCCAATGATCATGTCTTGTTGTCCATGTTTTTCTCTATCCATTCATGCCCTTACTTGCTCATATGAACTGTTGTAGCTTATTTATTTCTTGCTCTCAAGTTGCTATAAATTATACCTGTCAGGATTTTATCAGCATGTTCAATTTGGTGTAGCTTGTTGCTATTGATCCATGCCTCCTATGGAGTTGCTTCAATGGAGTTGTTTGCTGTAGGATATGTCTACTTCATGTCCATGCTCTTTATATGCTTAGTTGAGTTGATATGCATGTTGTTTTGTGCCTTCGAAGGCAGCATCGTGATGATGTTTTTGCCTTCCCAGATTTTGGCCAAGTCTGGATAATTTTATTGCAACTTGCCATGCTTGTCTAAATGTGTTCCAGCAAGCTTTTGGGTGTGTTCTAAGTTCCTACTTGTTAAGTAACATGTCTACTTCATGTCCATGCTTCTTGTTATCATGTTTGAGTGTTGTAGCTTATATATACCTTGCTCCAAAGTTGCTATGTGGTTGTTAACTTCAGCTTTGTATTGTAACTTGTCTTGCTCGTATCTTTTAGTCCGTTGCTCCGTTTTGAGTGTGCCCTATATGAAACTTGTGATTTTGCATGTAGAATCATAATATTATGTTGTTTACCTATTTGGAGTGTGTTTGCTTGATGTTTGGGTGCATCTTACACCGTTGCCATGCTTGTCTTGTTTTGCTCATATCTTCTAGGCCGTAGCTCCGAATTAAACAAACTTTATATGAAACTTGACTAGAATTTCATGTAGATCATCATGGTGCATGTTAAATTGCTGTTTAACAACTTGAACTTAAGGTTTTTTCAGATCTGGACTATTTTCAAAATATGCATATGAGGGCTTACCGGATTTGCTATATGTTGATTCCGGCCTCATTTAAACTTGTTATTTGGTGTTGTTCTTGTGTGCTTCATCCCTTGCCATGTATTGCATCATATATAGACTTGTCTTGCATCATACTTGGTTGAGCATATTGTCATGTTCTTGTGTTGTTCTTGTGTGCTTCTTACCTTGCCATGTATTGCATCATACTTGTTTGAGCATCCTTGTCATGTTCTGAGTGGTTTGTTTACCGTATTGCTTGCTTCTTCTCGTTAGTGCTTGTTCTGTTGCATTCGTGAGGATTCGTTCGACTTCACGTGGTTCGTCTTCAATGCCTCTTCTTCGTCTTCTTCATGGAACCGTTCTTCTTCCTTGCGGGATCTCAGGCAAGATGACCATCACCTTGGATACCTTTTCTATCATTGCCATTGCCATGCTTAGTTGTCTTGATGCTATCGTTATATGTCGCGCTACCCATCATTATTGTCAGCCCCTCTCCTTGTTGCCATGAAACCTCTAACCTTTGACACCTTCCTAGCAAACCTTTGATTGGCTATGTTACCCGCTTTCTCAGCCCCTCTTATAGCGTTGATAGTTGCAGGTGAAGATGAAGATCGTTCCATGTTGGAACTTGTTGTTGGAATATCACAATATCTATTATTATTATTAACACACCTATATACTAGGCATGGGTGGAACGCTTGGCCTTTTGCTCGGTGTTTTGTTCCACCCATGCCACCTTAGGAGCCGATAAACCTGCATTATGTTCCTTGATTTTGCGTTCCTTACACGGTTGGGTATATGGGGACTCCTTGACACTCCGTCTTTGAATAAAACTCCCCCAGCAAGGCCCAATTTTGGTTTTAATTTGCTCATAATAACAACTTAATTAATTAATTAAATTGCATAGGGAGTTAGCGCTACCCGAGGATTCTTCTACATAGCAGGGGGGCCAGTGCTGATGGTGTTGGTCCCAAACGGGCAACCTGCGGGGCCTCGGGGAAACTCGATGTATCTGGCATACCTGTAGCTTGTCCCATCCGGACGTGGCCTGAGACGAGATACGCGCAGCTACTATCAGGGTGTCGGCACGCCGGGAGGTCTTGCTGGACTTATTTTACCATTGTCGAAATGTCTTGTGCACCGGGATACCGAGCCTGATCGGATTTCCCTAAGATAAGGGGTAATAATTATTATTACTTCAGCTGATCGTGAGAGCTTGTGATGGGCTATGTTGGGACACCCCTGCAGGGTTATGATCTTTCGAAAGCCGTGCCCGCGGTTATGTGGCATATTGGAATTTGTTAATGTCCGGTTGTGGAAAACTTGACAGAGGATCCGAGATAAAACACACAACTGCGTGAGTAACCGTGACTGTCTCTTTTCACTTTGAGAAGAGAACACGGTGGGATTATGTTTGACTCGTAGGTAGTTCAGGATCTTTAGCGATCATTACTAGTTTGCGACCGTTTGCGTAGATGCTCATCTTATTCTTATACTCGTAAGTTAGCCACCATATATTGCTTAGCCGCTGCAACCTCACCACTTAACCTCTTCCTGCCTATTAAGCTTTGCTAGTCTTGTTACCCATGGTTATGGGATTGCTGAGTCCTCGTGGCTCACAGATACTACAACAACAGTTGCATGTGCAGGTTTTCGATGTCTTGACGTGAGAGCGATGATCGTTGTGTTGGAGTTATTTCTTCTTCTTCTTCTTCTTCTTCAGTCTTGGGTTAGGTTCCGGGTCGGCAGCCTGGAATAGCAGATGGATGTCGTGTGTTTTTCATGTTTGCATCCGTAGTCGGATGTCTTGTATTGATGTTGTTGTATTCATGAGATTTGTATGTATTGTTGTATCCCCCATGTATGTATGTAAAGGTACGATGTAATGATATCCATCTTGCTAAGCGCCCGAAATGCGGTTGTGCCCCAATCACGTAAGTGTCACGTGATCGGGATAGAATCGCATCTTGGGCCTGACACTCAGGGAGAACACTTATACCTTGAAATTTTGTGAGAGATCATCTTATAATGCTACCGTCGATCTAAGCAAAATAAGATGCATAAAAGATAAACATCACATGCAATCAATATAAGTGATATGATATGGCCATCATCATCTTGTGCCTTTGATCTCCATCTCCAAAGCACCGTCATGATCACCATCGTCACCGGCGCGACACCTTGATCTCTATCGTAGCATCGTTGTCGTCTCGCCAACTATTGCTTCCATGACTATCGCTGCCGCTTAGTGATAAAGTAAAGCAATTACATGGCGATTGCATTTCATACAATAAAGCGACAACCATATGGCTCCTGCCAGTTGCCGATAACTTTACAAAACGTGATCATCTCATACAATAACGTATCACTCATCATGTCTTGACCATATCACATCACAACATGCCCTGCAAAAACAAGTTAGACGTCCTCTACTTTGTTGTTGCAAGTTTTACGTGGCTGCTACGGGCTTAGCAAGAATCGTTCTTACCTACGCATACAAAACCACAACGATATTTCGTCAAGTATGTGATGTTTTAACCTTCACAACGACCAGACATAGCCACACTTGATTCAACTAAAGTTGGAGAAACTGACACCCGCCAGCCACCTGTGTGCAAAGCATGTCGGTAGAACCAGTCTCGCGTAAGTGTACGCGTAATGTCGGTCCGGGCCTCTTCATCTAACAATACCGCCGAATCAAAGTATGACATGCCGGTAAGCAGTATGACTAGTATCGTCCACAACTCACTTGTGTTCTACTCGTGCATATCATCTACACATATACCTGGCTCATGATGCCACTGTTGGGGAACGTAGTATTTCAAAAAAATTCCTACGATCACGCAAGATCTATCTACTAGATGCATAGCAACGAGAGGGGAGAGTGTGTCCACGTACCCTCGTAGACCGGGAGCGGAAGCGTCTTAGTGACGCGGTTGATGTAGTCGAACTTTCTTCGCGATCCAACCGATCAAGCACTGAACATATGGAGCCTTCGCGTTCAGCACACGTTTAGCTTGATGACGTCCCACGAGCTCTTGATCCAGTAGAACCTCGCGGGAGAGTTTCGTCAGCACAACGGCATGGTGACGGAGATGATGAAGCTACCGGCGCAGGGCTTCACCTAAGCACTGCAACGGTATGACCGAGGTGTGTTTCTGTGGAGAGGGGCACCGCACACGGTTGGGAGAGATCAACTGATCAACTTGTGTGTCTATGGGGTGCCTCTACCCCCGTATATAAAGGAGGAGGGGAGGGGAGGGGCCGACCCTCTCTATGGCGTGCCCTAGGGAGTCTTACTCCCACCGGGAGTAGGACTCCCCCCTTTCCCTAGTAGGATTAGGAGAAAAAGGAAGGAGGAGAAGGAGAAGAAGGAAAGGGGGGCCGGCCCCCTTCCCAATTTGGATTGGGCTGGTGGGGGCGCGCCCCCACCTTGGCCGCCTCCTCTCCCCTTCCCCTATGGCCCATTAAGGCCCATTAACTCCCCGGGGGGTTCCGGTAACCCCCCGGTACTCCGGTATATGCCCGAAACCTCCCAAAACCTTTCCGGTGTCCAAACATAGTCGTGCAATATATCGATCTTTACGTCTAGGACATTCCGAGACTCCTCGTCATGTCCGTGATCTAATCTGGGACTCCGAACTACCTTCGGTACATCAAAACTCATAAACTCATAATACCGATCGTCATCAAACGTTAAGTGTGCGGACCCTACAGGTTCGAGAACTATGTAGACATGACCGATACTCATCTACGGTCAATAACCAATAGCGGAACCTGGATGCTCATATTGGCTACTACATATTCTACGAAGATCTTTATCGGTCAAACCGCATAACAACATACGTTGTTCCTTTTGTCACCGGTATGTTACTTGCCCGAGATTCGATCGTCGGTAACTCAATATCTAGTTCAATCTCGTTACCGGCAAGTCTCTTTACTCGTTCCGTAATACATCATCTCGTGACTAACTCATTAGTCATATGCTTGCAAGGCTTATTATGATGTGTATTACCGAGAGGGCCCAGAGATACCTCTCCGACATTCGGAATGAGAAATCCTATTCTTGATCTATGCCACCTCTCCGACATTCGGAGTGACAAATCCTATTCTTGATCTATGCCAGCACCACGAATACCTTCGGAGACACCTGTAGAGCATCTTTATAATCACCCAGTTACGTTGTGACGTTTGATAGCACACAAGGTGTTCCTCCGGTATTCGGGAGTTTCATAATCTCATAGTCATAGAAACATGTATAAGTCATGGAGAAAGCAATAGC
Source organism: Secale cereale (assembly GCA_902687465.1). NCBI lineage: Eukaryota > Viridiplantae > Streptophyta > Magnoliopsida > Poales > Poaceae > Secale > Secale cereale. Next base: position 678,373,207 of record LR738710.1, on the reverse strand, counting down.
AGTAAAACTAAATGATCATAGTGCTAAGCTAACGGATGGGTCTTGTTGTAATGCCCAGTATGAGATTATACCTCCCACGTGTCGAGGCACGACTTAAAGGTATTAGCTCATACTAGAATGATCTCAAGTTTGGTATCTTTGCATGACTCATGTAAAAGAGGGATGAAATTGCAAAAGAGTAGTTGTCTTACACTCGCCATGTCACACAATACATTACATAAGCAATCATCATCCAAATAACATCAGAGTCCAACTATGGACGAAGTTCCAAATGAAAGATACCAAATAAATAAAGCCACAAGGTCCCGATCGCCCCTAGTAGGAACCACTACTAATCGTCAAAAACGTCACATACATACGGCTACGCTCTTCATCGAACTCCCATTGAAGTTCTGATCCATCTCATGCATCGTACTCAGCTGTACCTGCATCTGGTGTTGTAGTATATGTGAGCCACGAGGACTCAGCAATCCCATAACCATGGGTATCAAGACTAGCAAAGTGTTATGGGTAGGAAGAGGTAAAGTGGTGAGGTTGCAGCAGCGACTAAGCAATATATGGTGGCTACCTTACGAGTACAAGAGTAAGATTAGCATCTATGCAAGCGGTCGCAAACTATTAATGGTCGCTAAAGATCCTGAACTACCTACGAGTCAAACATAACCCCACCATGTTCTCTTCTCAAAGTGAAAAGAGACAATCACGGTTACTCACACAGTTGTGTGTTTTATCTCGGATCCTCTGTCAGGTTTTTTACAACCGGACATTAACAAATTCCAATCTGCCACATAACCGCGGGCACGGCTTTCGAAAGATCATAACCCTGCAGGGGTGTCCCAACTTAGCCCATCACAAGCTCTCACGATCAGCAGAAGTAATAATAATATTACCCCTTATCTTAGGGAAATCTGATCAGGCTCGGTATCCCGGTGCACAAGACATTTCGACAATGGTAAAACAAGTCCAGCAAGACCTCTCGGTGTGCCGACACCCAAGTAGTTGCCGCGCGTATCTCGTCTCAGGCCACGTCCGGATGAGTAGTACGTACAGCAACCGAAGACCCCAGATAACTGGGTGGCACTGCAAGTGGCTCTAGTTTGGGACCAACACCATCAGCACTGGCCCCCCTGCTATGTAGAAGAATCCTCGGCGACATGACCCCCTATGCAAATTAATTAATTAATTAAGTTGTTATTATGAGGCAAATTAAAACCAATGTTGGGCCTTGCTGGAGGAGTTTTATTCAAAGTCGAACTGTCAAGGGGTCCCCATATACCCAACCGCGTAAGGAACGCAAAATCAAGGAACATAATGTCGGTTTATCGGCTCCTAAGGTGGCATGAGTGGAACAAAACACCGAGCAAAAGGCCAAGCCGTCCACCCATGCCCAGTGTATAGGTGTGTTAATAATAATAATAGATATTGTGATATTCCCAAAGCATCAAGTTCCAACATGGAACAATCTTCATCTTCACCTGCAACTAGCAATGCTATAAGAGGGGCTGAGCAAGCGAGTAACATAGCCAAACAATGGTTTTGCTAGGAAGGTTTCAAAGGTTAGAGGTTTCATGGCAACAAGGAGAGGCTGACAATAATGATGGGTACCGCGACATGTAACGATAGCATCGAGACAACTAAGCATGGCAATGGTAGTAAAGGTATCCAAGGGGATGGTCATCTTGCATGGGATTCCGCAAGGAAGAAGAACAAGTCCATGAAGTAGTCGAACGGATCGTCACAACTCTGGAATGAACCTGAAGCTAACAAGAGAAGCATACCGGAAAGAAGCAAACAACACGGTAAACACACAAGCATTAACATGGCATACGATGCACATCCAAGTATGATGTATGTCCAGTTTAAACATGCATGGCATGGCAAGGTGCACAAACAATACTACAAGTTAAGTGGAGCTCAATATGCAACGAGTTGCATATTGACGAAACACCACATTTTATTTATTTAGTTGACTCTCGCTTATTTACAAGACAAGATTAAATGTTTGTTAACATGGCAAGAGGTGAAGCAAAAACAAACTACCTATTTAGTCATTTTAAATGAGGCCGGAAATAACAACAACAATTCCGGAAACTCCTCATGTGCATATTTATGAATTTGGTACTGTTCTGCCTATTACCACATTTTAAAGTTGTTAAACAACAAATAAAAGTGCATCACATTATTCTACACATTTTTCTACCCCATTTACATATAAAGTTTATTAAATTTGGAGCTACGGTTATTTAGTTATGAAATAAACCATTTTAGCAAGTTTTTTACACAAATTAAAGAAAACAGCAAGTTAAACATTTTTAACAGGGGTGAAAGTGGCATAATATTAATCTACACAAAATTCTAAGCATTTTACATATTTACAACATTTTGATCCGATGCACGGTTTGAAAGTTATTATATGCATAGAATATGAGGGCTTTTCTACAAAACAGTAAAACATTGGATAAAGACTAAAATCACAACAGGAAAAAAAACCATCGGGCCGAAACTGGAGAGCGCTGGATCTGGGCTGCTCACCTAGCGGCCAGATCTGGCTGGGCCGGACGCGGAAGAAGCCCGTAGGCGGGGCAGAGGTGAACTGGGCCTGGTCCGCCTGGCACCGAACGCAGCTGGCCAGTGCGGCTGGGCCGGGCGATCGGGCGATCGGGCGCGGTCAACGCGGGTAGGACCCGGTCGAGCGAGGCGCTCGTCCTCTGTTCGACAGGGAGCAACGGCGACAGCAGGGAGGTGGAGGCTGGCCTTGGCGCAGCGGGAGATGCAGGCCGGCGACGCGAATCCAAGGCGGCGGAGGAGGCCACGGCGAAAAGGCCAACGGCGACGCGAATGACGACTTGGGTGACGCAGATCCAGCGACGGGCAGCGGTGGAACATGGCAGCAGGGCGGGGGCGCTCCTTGTGGCGGCCGATGGGGTGCGGGACTTGGGGCTCGCGGGCCCGTCCATTCAGGCGGGTGCTCAGCGTGCAGGTGACGGATGACTTGGGGCGAAGCAGAGGAGGTGATTCAAGGTGGGGCTCGGGCGCGGGAGCTCGAGTGGTTGGAGGCGGCCACGGGCAAGAGGAGCTTGATGAAGCTCCTGGCGGCGGTGTGCTCCGGCGAGGTCGCGCAGACGAAGGCGGTGGTCTCGGGACAGAGGAGCTCGGGCTCCTTCTGCTGGGCCTCGGTGCGAGGGACGGGAGGCGAGGCCGAGCTCTCCTGCTCGGGCACGAGCGTGGAGGAAGACACGGGGAGGCGCTGCCTCATGCGGCTGCTGGAGCTGCTGGTTGGATGGATCGACGAAAATCATTGGCTTTGCGCAGAAGGAGAGAATCAGGTGGATCGGGAGGAGATCCCTATGAACATGTGGCTAGTTTGGGCAGGTGGTTTTTTTTTTGGATCGAGGTTGGAGATGAGTGCGGCGGTGGCGGAGGAATGGGAAGGATGGGACAAGTGTCCTATATTCTAGGGTTAGATCTGATTAAATAGTTAGGTGGACTAGCTTAGGGGCAAAATGGACCCTCTGATCAAAATTAAACGGTCGAGAATAAATAGCTAGGGAGTCCAAATAAGGAAACGGAGAAATTTTAGGGATGTTTGGGGATGATTCGGGCCCATCGGTCACGACTGCCCGGGTCGGGTTCGGGGAAGTTTCGAACACGCACGAGGGGGTAAATGTGGGCTGTGAAGAGTGATTGGGCTGAGAAGAGAGGGAGAGAGAGAGGGGGGCCCGGCGACTATTTCGGAACACCGAAACGTCCGACGTTTATCCGGCTATAGTGCCGCTATATGTTTATCGGTTGGGCTATCAAACGAACTCCGAATGCGACGAAATTTGACAGGCGGTCTACCTACGCTATAATAAGACCACACACCAAGTTTCACCCCATTCCGAGAACGTTTTTCGGCCACTTATAAAATAAATATTCGGAGGTGCCGCTGGCGCGTGCGAGTGTGTCTGGGCTCAGAACGGACAATGGAGAGGACAGGGAAACTACGGACGGAGGCAAGTTTTGAAAACATGCTGATGAAATGCACATGATGACATGGCAAAGAGCAACACGCAAGCAAATGACATGGCAACGACGATGAACAACTGGCTGACACCTGGCGCATCGGTCTCGGGGCGTCACACTTGAACATCACATCATTCTCCTAATGATGTGATCTCATTGATCAAATGACAACTCATGTCGATGGTCAGGAAACATAACCATCTTTGATCAATGAGCTAGTCTAGTAGAGGCACACTAGGGACATACTGTTTTTTCTATGTATTCACACATGTACTAAGTTTCCGGTTAATAAAATTCTAGCATGAATAAAAGACATTTATCATGATATATAAGGAAATACAAATAACATCTTTATTATTGCCTCTAGGGCATATTTCCTTCAGAGAGTTCCGCTGTGTTGTCGACAGAAGGATCGATGGCTTGCTTTGCGATCAGTGATGGCACTTTCTCCGGGGAGACCTTCCTCCCTGGTTAGCTTTTCGTGTTTGGCGGCTTCGTGCTACGTGCAAACTCGGCCTGTCACCTTGAGCAGGTCGACAGCCATGCCCCTGGTCACCAGATTAGGTTTGGTAGTTTAAACTACATCGCCGATATCCGAGGAGATCTGATCTTCGAGGGGTTCGCAGCCTCGGTTGCCGCTCCCCACCTGCACGAAGAAGACCCTTCGGATCTACTATCGGATCCCGTCCAGGGGTAAACACTCATGTCCGCTCCGGACTTAGATCTGGAGCAGACCACTTCATCCGAAGATGGGAGGATAAACCCCGTCGGACTCTCTCCCTCCATGGAGCTTCTAGCCGGAGACTCAGAGGCGATCGCGCCGTTCACAGACCCGGAATCAAACGGGACTCTTCCTGTTGTTGTGAAGCCGGACTCGCTTCCGATCACGAGCTACGAACTCTTGGGGTCCGCGCCCTCTGGGATCGATCAAGTGGTCATCACCGAGCGTGGCACCACACATCCCCAGACTCCTGTCCAGCTCTTGCTCTTAAACGAGGCGCTGGACCTGCTACAATCTCTCGCCATCACGGAGGTATCACCTCCGAACTATGTCATGTTGGAATTGGGGGCTGAGACTCAGGAATTTGGCATCCCACCAACCACCCACTTGGTAGCCACTGTCGAGGACTTAACCGACATGCTAGACTACGCTTCTTAAGACATCGATGGCATGGACGACGATGTCGAAGCCGAGCCAAGTCAAAACTTGCCCATCACCGGGCGCTGGACGGCTACTTCTACTTACGATGTATACATTGTGGACACGCCTAAAAAAAAGGATGGCGATGGCACTAAAGATCTAGATGAGGATAAGCTCGTCGATCAACCACCAAAACGACGGCGTCAGCGGCGGTGCTCACGATCGCGTCGAGGTAGGGAAAGCAACAACGACACCGAAGACAACGACACTCCGGATAATGCCGAAGACCCCGAAAACCCCGTGGAACCAGCATTAGAGCAGGAGGAGAGGGAAGAGGGTCAATTCAGCCCCGAACAACTCGTCAATCACGAGGATTCGAAAGATAGTAACTACTTACCTGTCTCCGAAGAGAATGTCAGCCTTGGTGATGAAGAATTCACCGTCCCAGAGGAACCGCTTGAACAAGAACTCTTTCAGCGATGGCTTATCGCCACAAGGAGGAGCCTAAAAAAGAAGCAACAGTGGCTCAAAGCCAAACATGATACACTCAATGACAGATGGAATCAAGTGCTAGATGCTGAAGAAAGATATGGCTGTGAGCGCCAAACAAAGATATCCCAAACGCAAGTTCCTGCCACAATTCGATGACGAGGCCCTTGCGCCAACACCGTCGAGGTACAATTAGGCAGATCAACCTAACCGACCACCACGTGGACGGGACAAAGCGGCCAATAACTCGAACACCATCCCGCGCCCCCACCATAAAGGCAAGGAGACAGCGGCTCCAGGCTACAAGTACGACCTACGTCAGGACCTGGCCAATAGAGCCGGCCAGACCAGATCAATCTACGGATCAAGAGGACGTGCCCCCACACGGAATGACGACCATCAAGCCTGGCACGACAAACATAATCTGTGATAGCCTGGCTTATTAGGGATGATAGACTACTCATATCAATAAGTAATTCCTTCTTTTCTGGGAGCCCATTCGGAAAGAACTCCAAAGTTAAGCATGCTCGGCCTGGAGTAGTTTCAGGATGGGTGACCGACCGGGTAGTTGCTCCCGGGTGCGCACGAGTGAGGACAAAGTGCGCAAAAAAGACTAGTATTGATATGTGAGGTCAGTCTAGATCCCGCCGGGAGTAACGACCACTGGCGGGTGTGTCCGGGGTGTTAAAAGTTGGTATCAGAGCTGGCCCTCGTGGTTACACGGATGTTTGCGGGCAGGTGTACGGTCATGTTATTCATGATGTTTATGACCCGTCGTGGCACACGACATGGCACATGTACTGGACTGGATGCACAAACGTATGTGCCAAGAGGGAACGTTCGTGTGGCCCGACGAGGACATCGGTTCCTCTTAGTGGGGGTGTATGTGATAGCCTGGCTTATTAGGGATGATAGACTACTCATATCAATAAGGAATTCCTTCTTTTCCGAGAGCCCGTTCGGAAAGAACTCCAAAGTTAAGCATGCTCACCTTGGAGTAGTTTCAGGATGGCTGACCGACCGGGAAGTTGCTCCCGGGTGCGCACGAGTGAAGACAAAGTGCACAAAAAAAGACTAGTATTGATATGTGAGGCCAGTCTAGATCCCGCCAGGAGTAACGACCACCGGCGGGTGTGTCCGGGGCATTACATAATCCAGTCCGGAGTAGGCAGCAAACACAGATGTCATCCAAAATCCGTCGTGATGTCGCACGGTATAGAGGTGCCACACACCCTATGTGCTTTACCGACGAGGTAATGCAACACCAATTTCCGGAAGGTTTTAACCCATGAACATTAAGCAGTATGATGGAACGACGGATCCTACCGTATGGATTGAAGACATTATTCTCCACATTCACATGGCTCGCGGAGATGACCTCCACGCCATTAAATATCTCCCTCTAAAGCTGAAAGGACTAGCATGGCACTGGTTGAACGGCCTCCCAGAGAACTCCATTTGAAGCTGGGAAGATTTAATGTTATTTGGGCCAAGGGCACTTATGTTCTGCCACCAGATGCTGATGACCTGAGCCACATAGTCCATTAACCCGAAGAGTCAGCCCTCAAGCTTTGGAATCGGTTCTTAACTAAAAAGAACCAAATCGTCGACTTCCCAGATGCCAAAGCCTTAGCAGCATTCAAACACAGTGTCCGTGACGAATGGCTCGCCCGACACCTCGGTCAGGAGAAGACGAAGACTATGGCAGCTCTTACTACACTCATGACCCGCTTTTGTGCGGGTGAATATAGCTGGTTGGCTCGTAGAAGCAACAGTACCAGCGACCCAGGCACTTCTGAGTCTAGGGATGGCAATGGTGGGCCGCAATGCAATAAAAACAAGTGTCAAAGCAATAACGGAGAAGCATTGGATACGACAGTAAACGACGGATTCAGTGGCTCCAAACCCGGCCAGTGGACAAATCCGTTCAAGGGCAATCGGGACGGTCCATCCAACTTGGACAGAATACTAGAGAGACCTTGTGAGATTCATGGCACCCCTGACTAGCCTGCCAACCACACCAACAAAAAATGCTGGGTTTTCAAATAGGCCGGTAAAATAAACATCGAACACAAGGGGAAAGGGACTCAAAGCGAGGATGATGACAAGCCTCGCCCGCCAAACACCGGGGGACAGAAACAATTTCTCCCGGAGGTGAAAATGGTGAACATGATCTATGCTACCCACATCCCCAAGAGGGAGCGCAATCACGCATTAAGGGACGTCTACGCCGTAGAGCCTGTCGCCCCAAAATTCAACCCATGGTTGGCTTGTCCGATCACCTTTGATCACAGGGACCACCCAACTAGTATCCGTCACGGAGGTTTGGCGGCCCTGGTACTCGATCCTATCATCGATGGATACCATCTCACTAGAGTCCTTATGGACGGCGGCAGCAGCCTCAACTTGATCTATCAAGATACTATCTGCAAGATGGGGATCGACCCATCAAGAATCACAGTAAATGGGAATATGTAGCACTCCCTCCCAACTGAGGAGCATACCGCGGCCCTAGCAGCCAAAGTTCAAGGCGGCCTTATCAAGCCGAACAACTCATCGGTCATCAAGACCCAAGACACCGCTAAACGTGTCCGACCCGCATTACAACACGGTAGCTCGGTGGAACCTGAGCTTGAGTAGCAGTTTAGCCTCCGCCAACTGCCCCATAAGTACACAACTACGCTCTTGAAATACCTTGGGCGGTGCCGGAGGCACACTGCGGAAAACAGTGCATAGTACGGCTTGACCTTATCCGGACCTCAAATATGTTTCCATTGTAGGCTCGTTAAAGAACCCACCTTATCTACGGTCGTGCGGGGACTTCTTTCTAGATTCCTCTTTTTTGCAGACGACCAACAAACTCCTCTCCTTCAAGGACATGTCACCGAGGAGAAACGGCGTAGACGTGCAGCAGGGCATCATTGGGATTTTAAAACCATTTCATTTAGGCCATGTGTAAACCTTTCCCTTGTATAAACTTTTGGCATGAAAAATTCCTAGATGTTTTTGGCATTATCTGCAACTACACGGCTTGCCGTATTAATCAGGGTATAAAGGAAATAGTTGATCACCACTTTGTTTGGAATTCATTATCATCTGTGTTCCCTCCCTACCATAGATTGCCACACGTGCTTCAATCCGGCCTTAACACCGGGGGTTGTATGCGGCCCGGCACATCTTAAGTCCGAACACCTATAGGGAACTTTAGGTGTCCCGGATATTGCATTATATGCATCGGCTCTGAATCATGTCTTGGGTCTATAGTTGGGTTGCCTAGCTCCTGTGCTTAAAACCTTATGTTCCGCATTGTTCGGCTAAGGTAGTAAAGGGAGAACTAATGCGACTGTATTTCTGGTTCATCCGGTTAAGTACCTCAGTAGAGAAAGCCGAAAACTGACTGTCATGATAGGCGAGAGCTGGTCGGCGATTCGGAGACTTAGTACTCTACTACAGATCGTTAGCGATTTACCCAGTGTTACACGAGGGGCTGGTCTTTGCCCAGCCGCATGGAAGAGGCACCGTAGTCCGAATAGCCGCACACGCACAAGGGGCTGGTACCTAGCCCCACCGTCAAGCTCCTATGGCTAAGTGAAGGTAATTAAGCCGCATAGTCTGATTGCCTGGTTCACCTCGCGAACACCTCCTTTACGGATCAAGACGTTGGATAAAGTGTGGTCACACATCATGCCGAACACCCCTGTAGCATCTACATGGGGGCTGAAGCCGACGACTAGTTACTTTCAGAAATATAACAATAAACAGCCGCAAAGGAGGAAAAGTCGCTCGAATAAAAGGCGCAAATATAGACATATATAATAGCACGGGTTCACAACATAGTTTGTACATCCCGAACACACTTAACTAAATATCACGTCCTTCAAACACTGGCCCTCTATAATGCGGGCTCCTTCTAGGACGTCATCGAAGTACCTCTCCGACTTCCGATGATCTTTGCCTTCGGGCGGGCCTGCGGTTGCCACTTCGGTGGGCTTCATCTTCGCCCATTGCATCTTAATGCGAGCGAAGGCCATCCGGGCACCATCTATGTAGGCCGAGCGCTTCACAGCATCAATCCGCGACCGCGCATCAATGAGCCGCTTAACCAAACCGAAGTAACTGCTCGGGATCGGCTCGGTTGGATAGAGGTGGACTATTAAGTCCTTCAAAGCCGAACCTGCCACCCTATGCAACTCCACCGGCTGCTTCGGCTGGTCGTTGAGAGGCGTCGGGTGTTCCGGTGCAAGAAATTGCGACCAGATAGTAGCATTGTCCCTTTTTTTATTTTTTGGGCCTTCCTTTTTTTATTTGGCCTTTCTCTTTTTTTGGCCTTCCTTTTTCTTTTCTTTTCTGGGACAATGCTCTAATAATGATGATCATCGCACTTCTATTTATTTACAACTCAAGGGTTACAACTCGATACTAGAACAAAATATGACTTTATATGAATGCCTCCGGCGGTGTACCGGGATGTGCAATAAATCAAGAGTGACATGTATGAAAAATTATGCATGGTGGCCTTGCCACAAATACGATGTCAACTACATGATCATGCATGGCAATATGACAATGACGAAGCGTGTCATAATAAATGGAACGGTGGAAAGTTGCATGGCAATATATCTCGGAATGGCTATGGAAATGCCATGATAGGTAGGTATGGTGGCTGTTTTGAGGAAGATATATGGAGGGTTTATGGTACCGACGAAAGTTGCGCGGTACTAGAGGGGCTAGCAATGGTGGAAGGGTGAGAGTGCGTATAATCCATGGACTCAACATTAGTTATATAGAACTCACATACTTATTGCAAAAATCTACAAGTCATCAAAACAAAGTACTACACGCATGCTCCTAGGGGAAGGGTTGGTAGGAGTTAACCATCGCGCGATCCCGACCTCCACACAAAGGATGACAATCAAAGAAATACCTCATGCTTCAAATTTGTCACACAAGGTTACCATACATGCATGCTACGGGACTTGCAAACCTCAACACAAGTATTTCTCAAATTCACAACTACTCTATTAGCATGACTCTAATATCACCATCCTCATATCTAAAAACAATCATCAAGTATCAAACTTCTCATAGTATTCAATGCACTTTATATGGAAGTTTTTATTATATCCCTCTTGGATGCCCATCATATTAGGACTAAATTCATAACCTAAGCAAATTACCATGCTGTTCTCAGAGACTCTCAAAATAATATAAGTGAAGCACTAGAGAAAACGACAAAGTACTCCAAAAGATATAAGTGAAGATCAATGAGTAGTTGAATAATTATCTAGCTATGTGAAGACTCTCTAACATTTAAGAATTTCAGATCTTGGGATATTATTAAAACAGAAAGCAAAACAAAATAAAATAAATTGACGTTCCAAGAAAAACACATATCATGTGGCGAATAAAAATATAGCCTTAAGTAAAGTTACCGATAGACGAAGACGAAAGAGGGGATGTCTTCCCGGGGCATCCCCAAGCTTAGGCTTTTGGTTGTCCTTGAATATAACATTGGGGTGCCTTGGGCATCCCCAAGCTTAGGCTCTTGACACTCCTTATTCCATAGTCCATCGAATCTTTACCCAAAACTTGAAAACTTCACAACACAAAACTCAACAGAAAACTCGTAAGCTCCGTTAGTATAAGAAAATAAAACCACCACTTAGGTACTGTTGTGAACTCATTCTAAATTCATATTGGTGTTATATCTACTGTATTCCAACTTCTCTATGGTTCATACCTTCCGATACTACTCATAGATTCATCAAAATAAGCAAACAACACATAGAAAACAGAATCTGTCAAAAACAGAACAGTCTGTAGCAATCTGTAACTTTCGAATACTTATGTAGCTCAAAAAATTCTGAAATAAATTGGTGGACGTAAGTAATTTGTCTATTAATCTTCTCCAAAAACAATAAACTTAAAATCACTCTCCAGTAAAAAAATGGCAGCTAATCTCGTGAGCGCAAAGTTTTTGTTTTTTACAGCAAGATCACATTAACATTCACCCAAGTCTTCCCAAAGGTTCTACTTGGTACTTTATTGAAACAAAAGCTATAAACCATGATTACTACAGTATATTAATCATGTGAATACACAAAAACAGTAGGGGTAAATATTGGGTTGTCTCCCAACAAGAGATTTTCTTTAATGCCTTTTAGCTAGGCATGATGATTTCAATGATGCTCGCATAAAAGATAAGAATTGTAACATAATGGGAGCATCATGAAGAATATTACTAGCACATTTAAGCCTAACCCACTTCTTATGCATAGGGATTTTGTGATCAAACAACTTATGGGAACAAGAATCAACTAGCATAGGAAAGCAAAACAAGCATAGCTTCAAGATTTTCAACACATAGAGAGGAAACTTGATATTATTGCAATTCCTACAAGCATATGTTCCTCCCTCATAATGATTTTCAGTAGCATCATGAATGAATTCAACAATATAACCACCACATAAAGTATTCTTTTCATGATCCATAAGCATAGAAATTTTACTACTCCCATCATAAGCAAAATTCTTCTCATTCATAGTAGTGGGAGGAGAAAATTCAACAAAATAACTATCATGAGATACTTGATTTACATAATCAAGCTGAACATTAAAACCATGATGACGAGTTTCATGGTTATTATTATTATTTATAGCATACATGTCATAATCATAATCATCATAAATAGGAGACTTGTTAGCATTATAACAAATTTGGACATCAAAACTTGGGGGACTAAAAATACCATCTTCATTAAACATAGCATCCCCAAGCTTGGGCCTTTGTATATCATTAGCATCATGGATATTCAAAGGATTCACACTAACAACATTGCAATCATGCTCATCATTCAAGTATTTAGTGCCAAACATTTTAATGCATTCTTCTTCTAGCACTTCGGCACAATTTTCCTTTCCATCATTTTTACAAAAGATATTAAAAAGATGAAGCATATGAGGCAACCTCAATTCCATTTTTTTGTAGTTTTCTTTTATAAACTAAACTAGTGATAAAACAAGAAACAAAAATATTCGATCGCAAGATCTAAAGATATACCTTCAAGCACTCACCAACGGCGCCAGAAATTGCTTGATGTCTACTACGCAACCTTCTTCTTATAGACGTTGTTGGGCCTCCAAGTGCAGAGGTTTGTAGGACAGTAGCAAATGTCCCTCAAGTGGATGACCTAAGGTTTATCAATTCGTGGGAGGCATAGCATGAAGATGGTCTCTCTCAAACAACCTTGCAACCAAATAACAAAGAGTTTCTTGTGTCCCCAACACACCCAATACAATGGTAAATTATATAGGTGCACTAGTTCGGCGAAGAGATGGTGATACAAGTGCAAAATGGATGGTAGATATAGGTTTTTGTAATATGAAAATATAAAAACAGCAAGGTAACTAATGATAAAAGTGAGCATAAATGGTGTTGCAATGCGTTGAAACAAGGCCTAGGGTTCATACTTCCACTAGTGCAAGTTCTCTCAACAATAATAACATAACTGGATCATATAACTATCCCTCAACATGCAATAAAGAGTCACTCCAAAGTAACTAATAGCGGATAACAAACGAAAAGATTCTTGTAGGGTATGAAACGACCTCAAAGTTATTCTTTATGATCGATCTATTCAAGAGTCCGTAGTAAAATAACATGAAGCTATTATTTTCGTTCGATCTATCCTAGAGTTCATACTAGAATAACACCTTAAGACACAAATCAACCAAAACCCTAATGTCACCTAGATACTCCATTGTCACCTCAAGTATCGGTGGGCATGATTATACAATATGCATCACACAATCTCAGATGCATCTATTCAACCAACACAAAGAACTTCAAAGAGTGCCCCAAAGTTTCTACCGAAGAGTCAAGACAAAAACGTGTGCCAACCCCTATGCATAGATTCCCAATGTCACGGAACCCACAAGTTGATCACGAAAACATACATCAAGTGAATCGATAGAATACCCCATTGTCACCACGGGTATCCCACGCAAGACATACATCAAGTGTTCTCAAATCCTTAAAGACTCAATCCGATAAGATAACTTCAAAGGGAAAACTCAATCCATTACAAGAGAGTAGAGGGTGAGAAGTATCATAAGATCCAACTATAATAGCAAAGCTCGCGATACATCAAGATCGTGCCATATCAAGAACACGAGAGAGAGAGAGAGAGAGATCAAACACATAGCTACTGGTACATACCCTCAGCCCCGAGGGTGAACTACTCCCTCCTCGTCATGGAGAGCGCCGGGATGATGAAGATGGCCACTGGAGAGGGGTTCCCCCCTCCGGCAGGGTGCCGGAATGGGTCTAGATTGGTTTACGGTGGCTACAGAGGCTTGCGGCGGCGGAACTCCCGATCTAGGTTATGTTCTGGAAGTTGGGTATATATAAGAGGTGTTGGAGTCAGGAACAAGTCAGGGGGGTCCCCGAGGCGTCCACGAGATAGGGGGCGCGCCCAGGGGGTAGGGTGCGCCCCCACCCTCGTGGTGGCCTCGGGACTCCTTTGGTCCATCTTCGGTACTCCGTGGGGTTCTTCTGGTCCAAAAACAACCTCCGTTGAGTTTCAGGTCAATTGGACTCCGTTGGATATTCCTTTTCCGCGATACTCAAAAACAAGCAAAAAACAGAAACTGGCACTGGGCTCTGGGTTAATAGGTTAGTCCCAAAAATTATATAAAAGTGTATATTAAAGCCCATTAAACATCCAAAACGGATAATATAATAGCATGGAAAAATCAAAAATTATCGATACGTTGGAGACGTATCACCTTACTAGCCGCTATGTGCCTGGCCTGGTGGATCTCTTCACGAGCACTCTAGGACTCGCTCCATGCCTCTTTGGAATCATGAAGAGCCTTGGTAAACTTGGATGACTGGTATGAAGTATTTTGCTCCAATGCCTCGCATTTGCGGATGGCATCCTTCAGCTCCTGCTCGACTTCGGCCACCCGAGCTTCATGTTGGCGGCGGGCAGCTTGTTCGGCCTCCAGTTCAGCAGCCGCTTTGTCAGCGGCTACCTTATTCGCCTCCGCCTCCTTCTTGGCCTGGGCAAGGCCGCCTTGAGGGTCTCAACCTCGGCTACGCCAGCTGTGATCATAATCACACCAATTGATGAGTTAACCTCTCAATATACATATCATCTTCGATATACATATCATCTTCGATATGAAAATAAAATTTTCTAAATCTGCATACCTTGCATTTCATCGAACCGCTTATTGATGCGGTCGGGTTCCTCATCGACTACCTGAAGCTTCCGATTGAGCACGGAAACTTCCGTGGCCTTGGTGGACATCGCCAACATGGAAGCCTGTTTCAATAACGTCGTAGTATGTTATATTCTTGAATACTATATGGATCCTATCTCTGATTTCTTTCAAATCGGACAGAGCATCAGGGGCTACTGTCCGTACACAGTTTTATTATCCTACATAAATAAAATGTAAAGTTCTTCTTAGAGTATGATGTCGCATACCTCAAAGCCCGTCAGTAGGCTGTGGAAATCTTCATTCAGTCCGCTCTTAGCAGACTGAATCTTCTCCATAACCGCACCCATCAGGGTGCGGTGTTCCACCATGACAGAAGTGCTTTGCAATGCTTCCTCCAGAGCGTTGGGTGCCTCCGGATTAATGGAGGATCTTGCTGGAGCTGGTGATCCTCCCCCTTTCGTAGGGAGTTGCTTATCCGATTCCGGAGCCATACTGGCCGCCGGAATGGTGTTCGGCGGGAGCCCGGATTGCTTGGGCTCCCTGTCGTCAGTCTCCATGGGGAATGCCTCCCCTTGGTTTTTGGCGACCGAGGTGTTAACCTCAGGAGCTCTCTTGTCGGCCCCACTCCCCCCTCTCGTGCAGGGGACGTCCTCAGGGAGGACACTTTGGTGTCCCCCATGACGGTAGGCAAGGGGGCTTGCGGCAGCGTCTCACTCTCTGCCATTTCGGCCAACAGAGAGTTCCCCTCCGATGATGGGGTATCCGGGAGTGTGCGGGGAGGGCTGAAAAACAAAAAACAAGGTAACTTACACAATGAAAACAAGTAGACCAAAGACGACAGTAAGTTTCCGAACACTTATAATTCGGCCAGGGGCTTCACCCTGGGTTGTCTTCGGGAGACAACTTCGGATCCTGAATCCAAACTGTTCGGGAGGTTCAGCTTCCTCCTCCTGGGTGCCCCCTCCTCTGTGTCTTAGGGGTCCGCCCTCTTCTTATTCATCCTCCCCTTAAGGGGGGAGTCACTTTCAACCTCCTCCTCCTCTTCCTCCTCGTCTGCCTCATGGGAGAAGAGGGCTTCGGTCTCTTCGGACACACTTTCCGAAGGACCCTTGGGGCGGGAGCCGCCCTTGGACTCCTTGCCCTTCTTCTTCTTGGCCTTCTTCTCCGACGCTTGATATGTCGCCGGTACCAGCATCTCCATTAGCTGGGGTGTGGCCAGGCCCTCAGGCGGCGGTGTCGGACAGCTGATCCGCTACGCCTTTGCCGTCCAGGCTTGTATGGAACGCAAATACTGTAATTCCTGTTATACCTGAAATATTAACCGGATAGGTCTTCGACAAAATCATGCTTACTGCCGTGGCCGGGGTCTCACTTTCGAATCCGATGTCCTCATTCTTCTTCGGCCACTTTTTCTGGACCTTGAAGAGCTGCTTACATATGTCTCTGTGCATGGTGCCGAAGAAGCGCTTTAGGGTTCGTGGCTCCTACGGATTGAACTCCCACAAGCGGGAGGCTCGGAGCTGGCAGGGAAGAATGCGGCGGAAGAGCATCACTTGAATCACGTCAGTGAGATTAGTGCCCTCAACCAACATATCGGAGATGCGATTTTGGAGCATCTTCACCTCCAATTTTGACCCCCAGTCAAGGCCCTTGGCAGTCCATGAGGCAAGTCTCACTAGAGGTCCGGATCTGAAATCGGGCGTGGCCGCCCACGTGGCTTCGCGGGGTTCGGTGATGTAGAACCACTCCTGCTACCATACCTTGACTGTTTCCACAAAAGCCCCTTGAGGCCAGGTGGCATTAGGGAGCTTTCTTACCATGGCTCCACCGCAGTCCGCATGTTGTTCGTCGACCACCTTCGGCTTCAAATTGAAGACCTTGAGCCATAAGCCGAAGTGTGGGGGGGCGGGGAGGAAAGCCTCACATATGATTATAAAAGATGATATGTCTAGGACGGAATTTGGGGCCAGATCATGGAAATATAGCCCGTAGAAGAACAAAAGGCCCCGGACAAAGGGGTGGAGGGGAAATCCTAGCCCCCGAAGGAAATGGGGGATGAACACGACCCTCTCATTGGGCCCTAAAGTGGGAATCACCTGATCTTCGTCAAGGATCCAGTGCGCTATGTCCGCGGACAGATAGCCCACGCTCCGGAGATCCTTCATGTCCTTTTCAGTGACAGTGGAGGCCTCCCACTTGCCCTTGAAGCCGGATCCGGCCATTGCTGGAGAAGGAGGCGGTGATGGAGGAGATTGGAGGTGCGGGCACTGGAGCTAGAAGATCGGGAAGCAGAGGCTAGAAGAAGGTGTGATGAAAAAGGAGGGGTCTTTATACTTTTATAGATGGTAAAAATACCAAACGTTCCCCATTCAAGCCATAAAACTCGCATGTTCCCAATGAGATCATGCGTAAGGTGCAGTTGGGTTACCCAAACCATATTGATAAGGATCCCGTAATGGACGGGCATGATCTCTGTTTCAACAAGACATGCCAATGGAGGCTATGCCTCGAAACGCGAAACAAGAGACGAGAAAATGGTTTGAAATGATAATTGGTCAAGTATGATGTTTCATGGAAAAACGTTGTCAATAAAGACATTGTACATATTTTGATGTCTTGCGTTTGTGGCTAAGGGTTGTATTAAACATGCAGAGCCATAAACAGTTCCTTTATGCAGGAAGCGAACGTAAAATGTTCACGGGAAGGAACCCACCTTGCACTGCCGAAGACAGTATGGCTCTGCCGAAGACAGTATGTCAATAAAGACACTGTACATATTTTGATGTCTTGCGTTTGTGGCTAAGGGTTGTATTAAACATGCAGAGCCATACACAGTTCCTTTATGCAGGAAGCTAACGTAAAATGTTCACGGGAAGGAACCCACCTTGCAATGCCGAAGACAGTATGCGTGCCGAACACATCGTCCTCAAAGACTGGTTCAGGGGCTACTCAGAGTCCTGGACTAGGGGGTCCTTGGGTGTCCGGACTACTCGATATGGGTGATACATCCAAAACGTATCTATAATTTCTGCTTGCTCCACGCCTCTTTTGGGTGATATTGCTATGATATTTAGGCACTTCCATACACTTTTGATCATATTTGGACTAACCTATTAACTCAGTGCACCCCAGTGCCAGTTTCTGTTTTCGGCTATTTTTGTATTTCAGGTTTTCACGTTACGAGAACTGCCAGGAAAAATCCAGAAAAATTATATAAAAAATCAGCGTTCCAGAACCTACCGTGCGCCCGAAGGACAGCCGGGGGGGCCACCAGGGCTCCGGGCGCCCTGGCGGCGCCCCCCCCCCCCCCCCCCGGGCCGCGCCGGGGGGGTGCCTGGGCCCCCTGAGGCTCCTCCGATGCCCCCCTTTGGCATATATTTAAAGCGTCTCCCGAAACCCTCGAAACAGGAACTCTTTTTCGCGATCTCATCTATGTTCCGTCGCCGCCGCTTCCAAGATCGGGAGCACCAGGAGAACTCTTCCCGGCACCCTGCCGGAGGGGAGGATCACCACCGGGAGCTTCTCCACCACCATGGACGCCTCCCGGATGAGTTGTGAGTAGTCTCCCTTGGACCATGGGTCCATGACCAGTAGCTATGTGATGTTCTCCTCCCGTTCTTGTGCTTCACTAATTAGTCCTCGTGAGCTGCCCTACATGATCGAGGCACATATGTAATCCTTATGCTGTTGCTATGATGAGTTTGCTGGGATCCGATGGATTATGAGATTATGTTCATATTGTGTTTGAGTAATATATTTGATTCACCTCTTTTATGTTTATGTTCGTAAGTAATTCTTGCATGTTCTTCGTTGTTATTTATTGCTTTGGCCAAGTAGTAGGTAGTGACTCCAAGAGGGAACGTTATGCTCGATTGTGGGTTCATGCCCCTCGATGACTAGTTTGAGTGACAGAAACATGAGTCTAGGGGATGTGATGTTGCCACAAGGGGGAAAACAACGGTGCTTGTGCCCGCGGGTGCAAGGACTGTTTACTTTACGCAAAGTTCTTTTAATGCAGTTGTCTGTTGCATTGAGTTTACACTATGGGTGGGACTCGCAACTTAATACCAGCGAGATGTTCTGGATAGATATCTCAAGGTGGATGATTAGTAGTAGATATTGATGGATTTCGGTCTACTTACTTTGGCGTACCACCCATGCTTTGAACCTCAACCTTTCTTGCAATGTAATCAGCATTGGTTTGCGCACATGGTCCTGTCAATTGCCCAGCTGTAATTCGTTTACCTCACATAGTTGTTTTATCGTCTTTTGGGAGAGAGACATCACTAGTGAACATCATGAGACTCCGGTCCATATTACCATCATTGATCACATCCGCTATTTACTTTTCCGCTATTTACTTACTATTGCAATTATATCTATCACTATTATCACTTGCGTTTGATCCTTTGTAAACTACAAGGCCGGAGGGACTGACAACCTCTCTGTACTCGTTGGGAGCAAAGTTATTTGTATCTGTGTGCAGGTCCACGTTGATTGCTAACATCCGGCGCCGTTAGCAGTTGACACCTTCTTATTGAAACTGGGAGTCTCTAGGAAATCGATCCTTGGTATTACCAAGGGAAAACTTCTGCTACACTGCATCTCAAACCTTCCACTTGGGGTAACCAACGAGGGGTGAGAAACGACCTAGCAAAGCAATTTCTGGCGCCGTTGCCGGGGACTCCACTCTTCAGGATAGGGGAGTTGCACGCTATCTTTTACCTTTGCTTTTAGTCTTGTTAGTTTACCTTTCAGTTTTTGCTTTAGTATCTTTTATCGAAAATCACAAAAATAGTTATCTTGCTTGCTTGCTACAATGGGTTCCACCGAGAACACCAAGTTGTGTGACTTCACTAGTCACAACAACGATGACTTTATCAGCACACCTATCACTACACCTGCCACTTCAGCACCTTCATATGAAATTAAACCTGCTTTACTGAATCTAGTTATGAAAGATCAATTCTCCGGTGCTGGAGATGATGCTGCTTTACACTTGAACAACTTTGTTGAACTTTGTGATATGCAAAAGTACCGAGAAGTAGACGGTGACATTGTTAAACTTAAGCTTTTTCCTTTCTCCTTGAGAGGAGGAGCTAAAATTTGGTTTCAGTCTTTGCCTAGAAATGGCATAGATTCATGGGACAAGTGCAAAGATGCTTTTATTGGAAAATACTATCCACCTGCTAAAATTATCCAACTGAGAAGTAACATAATGAATTTTAAACAATTGGATAATGAACACGTTGCCCAAGCTTGGGAACGTATGAAATCTCTTATCAAGAACTGCCCTACTCACGGTTTGACTACTTGGATGGTTATCCAAACTTTTTATGCAGGCTTGAACTTTACCTCGCGGAACTTGTTAGATTCGGCCGCGGGAGGAACTTTTATGTCAACTACACTTGGTGCTGCCACAAAACTTCTCGATGAGATGATGACCAACTATTCCCAATGGCACACCGAACGCGCTCCAACAGGTAGGAAGGTAAACTCTGTCGAGGAGATTTCCTCCTTAAATGAAAAAGTTGACTTGATCATGTCTCTACTTTCGAAGCAATCCTCTGTTGATCCTCGTGATGTTCCTTTAAATTTTTTGATTGCTCAAGAACAAGTAGATGTGAACTTTATCTCTAGAAACAATTTTAACAACAATGCTTATAGGAGTAATTTTGGTAGCAATCCTAGACCGTTCCCCTCTAATTCTTATGGGAACAACAATGCTTATCCTAGCACCAGGAACTCCACTACTGAACTAGAGATTATGCTTAAAGATTTCATCACTACCCAAAAAGCTTTTAATAATAGTGTAGAAGAAAAACTAAATAAACTAGGTGATCTCTCTTCAAAGGTAGACAATTTAGCCAATGAGGTAGAATTGCTTAAAATTAGAACTTCTCCTCTTGAGGAGAGGAAGGTCACTCCTATGAATGCTATTCAAGTGCAAATTAATGAAAATATTAGGATGATGGCTAAACTTAAAGAGAGATGGGCTAGAGAAAGGGAGGAAGAAGATAGAATTAAGAGCCTTCCTACCCACCACACTCTTGCTACTATCCAAGTTGTTGAGGATATCCAAACTCTTAGCACCCAATGTACTCCTGGTCCCGATGGACCTATTAATGGTGATGCTATGACTATAGAAACTACCAAACATGTGAACCTAAAGGACACCACTACCACTTTACTTGATGCTAGTGACCTTGATTTTGATAGTTGCACTCTTACCGAAGTTATTGATTTCCTTCACAAGATGTCTAGAGACCCCCGCACTAGCACGATTAACCTTGCCTTCACAGAGCATATCACTAATGCTCTTATCAAAGCTAGGGAGGAGAAACTTAGAGTAGAAGCCTCCATACTTAGAAAGCTAGAAGATGGTTGGGATCCTATGATAAAAATTAAATTGAATGACTTCTCTTGCTATGCATTATGTGATGTTGGAGCTAGTACCTCTGTTATGCCCAAAAGAATATATGAGATGCTTAAATTGAAACCTTTTGATTCTTGTTCTTTTGGTGTTCGTCTCGTTGATTCTTCCATAAAGAAACCTTTGGGGAGGATCGACGATGTTCTTATCGTTGTCAATGATAATTATGTTCCCGTTGATTTTACTATTATGGATATTGAATGTGATCCTTCTTGTCCAATTATTTTGGGACGTCCTTTTTTGCGCACCGTTGGTGCTATCATTGACATGAAAGAGGGTAATATAAAATTTCAGTTTCCTCTCAAGAAAGGGACGGAACACTTCCCTCGAAAGAAGATCAAGTTACCTTTTGAGTCCGTTGTACGGGCTAGCTATTCTTTTAATCTTGATAAGACTTGATCTATATGCATTATGCCTAGCTTAAAGGCATAAAAGAAAGCGCGTTTGGGAGGCAGCCCAATGAATAAATTTATTTTGCTTTTGTTGTGTCTTGATGTTGTTTACTACTGTAGCATCATCATTGTATCTTTACTTTTCAATTTTGTGCCAAGTATAGCCTCTGATTGCTAGAAAGTTCAAAAGTTGTGAGGTGTTGTCCAGGAAACAGATGCTGTCCTTGGATAAAAAAATTCGTATAAAATCACCAGATCATCTTTTTGGTCTGAATTTTTTCGACAGCGTTCTCTATATAGTTGTCTTTCGTGCGTCTGTTCTGAGTTTTTTGATTTGAGTTGCAGAAGTGCCCCGAACAAATCAATTACTAGCTGTTGTTCTGTTTTTCACAGATTCTGTCCTGTTTTGCTTTTCCTTCATTTTGCAAACCAAGAGCTTGCTTTTTCTTTGCAAAAACCTTTTGGCAATCTTGAGAAACAGTAGACCTTCCAGAATATCTTTATTTCCAGCAAGGTATAATTATTTTATTATGGGTACTAACCTCGCTAATCAGATTATGATGAGTTATGTATGAAGGGAGTTTTCAAGTGTGCGAGGGAAGATGATAAAAAGATTCAGGAGTGTCAAGCGCTCAAGCTTGGGGATGCCCCCATGCACCCCCAAGAAATATTCAAGGAGACTCAAGCGTCTAATCTTGGGGATGCCCCCGTGCATCCCCTTCTCCATCAACATTATCAGTTCGTCTTTCGTTCCACTATATTTTAATCACTTCATGTGTTATGTGCTATGCTTGGAGCGTCTTGCTTTTAGTTTCCTTTTTAGTTTTTCATAACGAGTCGGAACTCAGCGTTCTTTATGTGGGAGAGAAACACGCTCCACTTCTACCTAGAACATAACATAGAATTTTCATGTCTATCTTTGTTGTGTGTGTTCTTTGTCTTTTAATAGCTACTATCATGCTCTGCTCTTAGTATTCATGCTTATCTTTTTAAAGAGCTTGTGTTTAGTTGGTTGCTTGAACTCTTTTTAATTATCATGCTTATCTTATTAAGAGAGTTTGCTTCCGTTGCATTGGTTGATATGTCTATGATAAAGATGCTACGTGCATAATGGCGCTTAGTAGTTCAGGTTTTCTTATGGTTAGTCTCAAATAGCTGGGGGATTCCCAATGTGTTATTGGAGTACCAACATGATTTGTTTGCCAATGATGTGGTATGGTTTAGTAATATCTTCCCTCAAGAATTTATTTTGATTGACTTGGTGTATGCTCACGCATATTTAAGACTGTAAAGGAAGTCTGTCAAGCCTTGATGATCTTTTATTTCTGAGTAGCGATATAACTTCCATGTCTGATTCAATGTTGCTTTGTCGCTCTGCATGATTATGACCGTCATTGCTCTCTTAGTTGGTCGCTCCCAGTCTTTTGCTAACCTCCACCTGTACTAAGCGGACTGACTGCTTGTGCATCCACATCCTTTTAAACCAGTTGTGCCATATGAGTCCACCATACCTACCTATATGTGGTATTTCACCGCCACTCCAAGTAAATTTACATGTGCTACCTTTAAAACCTTCAGTTTTTGCAATACATAGCTCATGGGAAAGTAGCTTAAAAACTATTGTGGTAAAGAATATGTTGCTTATGTATCTTATTTTCTTATAAGTTGCTTGCTGAGCGGTAACCATGTTTCTGGGGACGCCATCAACTGTTACACTTTTGTTGAATATCATGTGAGTTGCTATGCATGTTCGTCTTGTCTAAAGTAAGGGTGATTTCCCATGGGTTGAATGGTTTGAGTATGCATATTGTTAGAGAAGAACATTGGGCCGCCAACCAAAGCCATGTATCATGGTGGAAGTTTTAGCTTGGACATTAATCCTCAATCTCTTATGAGAATATGCTTAAGCATTAAAGAGGAGTCCATTATCTATTTTCTATGTTGTCCCGGTATGGATGTCCTCAAGTTGAGATCTATCAAAAACGAGAAATCAAATGCGATCTATCTCCTTGGACCTTTGTACAGGTGACATAGAGGTACCCCTTTGTGACACTTGGTTGAAACATATGTAATGCAATGACAATCCATGGAAATCCGAGCTAATTAGGACAAGGTGCGAGCACTATTGGTATTCGATGCATGAGGCTTGCAACTTATAGGATGTCTTATGCATAACACATATGAAGTACTACTACCGTTGACAAAATTGTTTCTATGTTTTCAAAATAAAAAGCTCTAGCACATGAGAAATCCCTGCTTCCCTCTACGAAGGGCCATTCTTTTACTTTTATGTTGAGTCTCCACCTTCTTTTAAAAGCACCAACTACTGAGAGCATGATTGTCATTCTGAGTGTAATGTGCATTGTCCCAAAGTAGCATTGTCTTTTGCATGATTGTGATATTGTTTATTCTGAAATCATTGTGTCTAGTCATCACTTAAACCTTGAAGGTGCCCCTGCATTTATGCTTCATTAAAGGGGGCAAGCTAGATATCACTTTATCATATTTGCACATCATATTCATTGCAAATCTATTTGATGTTTCAGTATCATATTGTAAAACTTTCAGTTCTTTGTGATTTTCTCATGAGGCAACTTAATTACTATAGATTCATTGTCTCAGTAAGCTTTTGTCATATGACTATGAAAAAGTCCTATATGGTTAATAGCATGTCACCACATAAATTATTCTTGTTATCATTTACCTACTCGAGGACGAGCAGGAATTAAGCTTGGGGATGTTGATACGTCCAAAACGTATCTATAATTTCTGCTTGCTCCATGCCTCTTTTGGGTGATATTGCTATGATATTTATACACTTCCATACACTTTTGATCATATTTGGACTAACCTATTAACTCAGTGCACCCCAGTGCTAGTTTCTGTTTTCGGCTGTTTTTGTATTTCAGGTTTTCACGTTACGAGAACTGCCAGGAAAAATCCAGAAAAATTATATAAAAAATCAACGTTCCAGAACCTACCGTGCGCCCGAAGGACAGCCGGGGGGGCACCAGGGCTCCAGGCGCCCTGGCGGCGCCCCCCCCCCCTGGGCTGCGCCGGGGGGGCGCCTGGGCCCCCCGAGGCTCCTCCGATGCCCCCCTTTGGCATATATTTAAAGCGTCTCCCGAAACCATCGAAACAGGAACTCTTTTTCGCGATCTCATCTCTGTTCCGCCGCCGCCGCCGCTTCCAAGATCGGGAGCACCAGGAGAACTCTTCCCGGCACCCTGCCGGAGGGGAGGATCACCACCGAGAGCTTCTCCACCACCATGGACGCCTCCCGGATGAGTTGTGAGTAGTCTCCCTTGGACCATGGGTCCATGACCAGTAGCTATGTGATGTTCTCCTCCCGTTCTTGTGCTTCACTAATTAGTCCTCGTGAGCTGCCCTACATGATCGAGGCACATATGTAATCCTTATGCTGTTGCTATGATGAGTTTGCTGGGATCCGATGGATTATGAGATTATGTTCAGATTGTGTTTGAGTAATATATTTGATTCACCTCTTTTATGTTTATGTTCATAAGTAATTCTTGCATGTTCTCCGTTGTTATTTATTGCTTTGGCCAAGTAGTAGGTAGTGACTCCAAGAGGGAACGTTATGCTCGATTGTGGGTTCATGCCCCTCGATGACTAGTTTGAGTGACAGAAACATGAGTCTAGGGGATGTGTTGTTGCCACAAGGGGGAAAACAACGGTGCTTGTGCCCGCGGGTGCAAGGACTGTTTACTTTACGCAAAGTTCTTTTAATACAGTTGTCTGTTGCATTGAGTTTACACTATGGGTGCGACTCGCAACTTAATACCAGCGAGATGTTCTGGATAGATATCTCAAGGTGGATGATTAGTAGTAGATATTGATGGATTTCGGTCTACTTACTTTGGCGTACCGCCCATGCTTTGAACCTCAACCTTTCTTGCAATGTAATCAGCATTGGTTTGCGCACATGGTCCTGTCAATTGCCCAGCTGTAATTCTTTTACCTCACATAGTTGTTTTATCATCTTTTGGGAGAGAGACATCACTAGTGAACATCATGAGACTCCGGTCCATATTACCATCATTGATCACATCCGCTATTTACTTTTCCGCTATTTACTTACTATTGCAATTATATCTATCACTATTATCACTTGCGTTTGATCCTTTGTAAACTACAAGGCCGGAGGGACTGACAACCTCTCTGTACTCGTTGGGAGCAAAGTTATTTGTATCTGTGTGCAGGTCCACGTTGATTGCTAATATCCGGCGCCGTTAGCAGTTAACACCTTCTTGTTGAAACTGGGAGTCTCTGGGAAATCGATCCTTGGTATTACCAAGGGAAAACTTCTGCTACACTGCATCTCAAACCTTCCACTTGGGGTAACCAACGAGGGGTGAGAAGCCAACTAGCAATGGGCCGGACTGATGGGCCGTGAAGATAAAGCAGAAGATCATCCCCGTGTCCGGGTAGGACTCCTATGTGCGTAGAATGGCAGGTTTTGTGTCCGGGTGTAATGTTTCCTTCCTCTGCAAGATAACTTTGTACAACCCTAGGTCCCTCTCGTGTGTATATAAACCGGAGGGTTTAGTCCGTAGAGGCTATTAGAATAATCTCAGGCTAGACAACTAGGGTTTAGCCAATACGATCTCGAGGTAGATCAACACTTGTAACCCCTATACACATCAAATTCAATCAAGCAGGAAGTAGGGTTTTACCTCCATTAAGAGGGCCCGAACCTGGGTAAACATCGTGTCCTTGTTGTCCCTTGTTACCATTGATCCTCAGATACACAGCTTGGGACCCCATACCCGAGATCTGCCGGTTTTGACATCAACGCCCCCCCCCCCCACA
>LR738710.1:678286570-678346425 GCA_902687465.1 Secale cereale | reverse complement strand
ACACACACACACACACACACACACACACACACACACACACACACACACACACACACAGACAGACACGCACGTGCACGCGCTAGTTGTATCTCTGTGCCTTGCGCACACACTCGATACGTCTTTCTCTCCATAGCCCCCTCGATTTGTAGACTTCTCGCGCGCACACAACTGTAGTGACGATCACGATGGACCTAGTGTGCCTTGTTTTTACCGACCTCATGTAATACTTTTCACCCTGTTTTCTGTTAATTAACAAGGCAACTTTTTCTTTGTTACTACTAGTGAATTTGAGATCATTCGGGGCAGACATAAAATATATCGCTTCAACCAATTATCGCAGTAACTATTTAAACAGAAACTTGCAAAATGCTCGTGCGTTGCACGGAACATCAAGATGCATTTATATAAGTAGTTTATCCTATGGGAGATAAGGATGAATGAAGGAAGGCCTTATCTGAAAATGCGGGTAGGAGTGCGGGTATCTTTTTGCAAAATTGTTAGAGTTTCCTTCCTATCCGTCAGCTATAGATCGGACGGCCTATATTGCAGGATGGCAGGCACACTATCATCACCAACTCTGTTTTTTATAAGAGTAGAGAGATGGACTCCTATAAAAGACTCAGTTGGTTATGATGGTGTGTCTGCCATCTGTCATTTATGACCATTAGATCTGCATCTAACGGATGTGAGGTAAGTTGTGGCATTTTTGCAACAATAGCCCACTTCTATGCTCCAATTTGCAGAAAACCCCTTATTATCTTATAAGCAACCACATCCCTCCCTCACCTCATCAAAACAATGTGAGAAATATATTTTGAGTGAAAGGTAATATATTTTTAGTGGTATATATGTATATCAAAACAAGAGTGTGCGCGCGGTAGGCACAACTAGCGAGTGTGTGTTTGTGAGATCATTCAGGGTGTTTCTTTCAAGTTTGTGAAGAAGTACTATTCTACTTTGGATTCGTTGCAACGCACGGGCACGTTGCTATTAAGAACATAGATATATCTCTTGAATCATCCACAATGAACATGTGGCGGACTGGTTAGCGTCGGATGCTCGCAACGCGATGACCTGACTTCGAATTATCTCTTACACTTTAGTTTTTTTATATGTTTTACTATATACTTCTTTCACTAGTGTACTTATAGTGGAACCCACAGAGTACTTAGAATAAGATTAAGGATGGATTTATTTCTTTTTAGCTTTCTGTATGAATCTGTAGCCACCCTGCAAGCCATGTACATTGTACGTGCAATTAACTTTCTACAGAGGGGGGATCATACACGCAATTAACTCTAATGGATTGGAAGTGACTATTATTTCAAACATAAGAGCATATCCAACGGCAACGAGTGAAAATTTTCTCCTGCTTCCTTCCGCAGAGCACGACATCCAACGCCAACGGCATACATTTTCACAACTCTAACCAACCAAAGGTAATTCATGCAAACACGGACGGATTTCATATAAGCATGAAGGATTTCGTATAAAAAAGCCGAATCTTCATATAAACATGACGAATTTCATTACATTTACATGAACTAAGCAGGGTGCTAATCCGGCTCTCGTGTAATTAATACCTAATCTAAATGGCCACCTTCGTCTCCCTTTGTATTCCTCATGTCCAGCGGACACTTGCGGGGTCGACGAAGGTCCTCGCAAGAGACGAAGCAGCCAAAAAACCAAATGTATACACTGTCGTCTCCTCGGCGGCGGACTTCATGGGACCCAGGCGGTGACGGCCTCCCGTGTTCTACTTCTCCTCTATGATGGTAGCAGACACGGAGAAGTTGGCCACCGACTCCTCGCGCTCCGTGCACCTGGCTTCTATCTCTGCCTGCATTGCGTTGCCGCAAGCACGGGAGGCGCGCCCACAGACACGGGATGCGTGGCCACCGTAGACACGGGAGGCGCAGCCGCAGACACTGGTGGTGTGGTACGACGCGGCAGCGACGATGCCCGTGCCGCCGTGCTCACCGCCATGCCGGCATGGAGCAACTCACCACGCCTCATCGAGCTGAACTGGAGCGGTGAGTTGCCGAACCACGTGCCGGCTTGGGGAAGCAATTGGCTCGGTCGGGCCAGGCAAGGTAGGTGAAGCACTGAGCGGCCTCGCTCGTATCCGAAGTGCTCGATGGGCCACCCAGCCGGGTAGTATGCCGGAGAATGGCTCCTCGGAGGCCATCAGAAGAGTGAAGAAAATGGTGAAAGAGGAGATGGGGGGAGAGGCTGAGGGGTGTGATTCTTGCCCGCTGTCTAGCCTCGTTTAAATAGAGGGCGGACGGTAGGAACTTGGCCGGCGTCTGGCCCCATTTAAAGTGAGGGCAGATAGGAGGAGCTCGGTCGGTGTTGCATTTAATTCCGGCCCGCTCATGAATGGACGTGTGGCCGGAGTAGGTTTCTCGGTTTGCATGCGGGTTTAACGGAGGCATTTGATGGAGGCGAAGAGGCATGTTCAGCCGGGCGTGTAGTGGGTGGCGCAGTACTATTTGATTTGACAACGATGATAAACCAGGACAGTTCCCGATACGGCTTTACTGCAGATGAGGGAGAGGGTAGCGGTTCCCGAAATGCTGAACGGCCAATGAAGCATGCTGATGAATGCATGGGGGAAGTAATGGGAGGAGGACAGGGAAAAGAGGCATCACGATGAGAATGCAACGCAGTTTGCACTCATATAAAGGCACCCATCCATTCTAATGCATCTACTAGATTGTACGCACCTAAGCACCTACACTAAGCGCAAAAGTGCTCACTCCAGACCCATGGCGGCGATGCGCGCGAGCGGCCAGCGGCTGTGCCAGATGGTCCACGATGCCGGCCTGCGGCATGGCACCGAGGATCATCTCTAGACAGTGTTGGCGATCAGCTGGTTCATGCCCATCGTCGACGCCAGCTACGACTCTCAGTTGGACAAGATGACCGTTGCCACCATCAACAAGTTCACCGTCATGAAGAAGCTCGTCGATGACATCGCTGTACTCCTCTAGCCTGCATGCCCAGGCCCCTCATTGCTTGCCACCCTATTCGACCTCCACGGTGAGAAACTATTTCAAGCCCTGGTGGCCCTGCGACTACCCGTCGACACAACGAAGAATGTCCACCTCGAGGTAGCGCTTGCCGCTGGGCGCCTTGCCCTGCAAGAATTCATCAACCTACACATCCACGTGTACAAGGAAGTTGTGTACATAGGCATTTATAAGGCCGCTGAGGATGTTATGACATTGGCTTTCTTCAACCGGCTGGAAGCCTTGGATGCCTTTGTTGAGAAGTACCTTGACCTCACCACAAAAGTCACCGCTCATCAGCCACTAGTCGGTGGTCCGGCGCACTGAGTCGAAGAGGAGGAGGTCGTTGATGGATGCATCTTTCTTCTTGCCTCCTGTAATCACCACTGCGATCGCGTCGTGGTGGCCTTAATTCTTATTGTACTATTGCATTGTTGTTCCTAGATACTACCCTACTTATCTGGTGGGAAAAGCCCCGCCCTAGAGTTTCCAGTCGTTATTTCTATCTATCGATTGTGCCAAGGAGCAGAACCATATGTTACAATTCATACATGTTTCTCTACTCCTATAAAAGACTCAATTGGTGATGATGGTGTGTCTGCCATCCGTCATTTCTGACCATAAGATCTGTATCTAACGGCTGTGAGGTAGAGTGGCATTTTTGCAATGCACGGGCCGACACATTGGTAGTATAAAAAAAATCTAGGGTTTGGCACGAGTTCGTACTGCGGGAGCACCACAAGGCTTGGCGCAAGAGTTACATTTCCCTCTCGATGCCCACGGAACTGCTACCTCTTGAGCTTGCATTGGTTTTTCCCTTGAAGAGGAAAGGGTGATGCACCAAAGTAGAGTAAGTATTTCCCTTAGTTTTAGAACCACGGTATCAATCCAGTAGGAGACAACACACAACTCGCCAAATACCTGCACAAACAATCAAACAACTTGCACCCAACGCAATAAAGGGGTTGTCAATCCCTTCATGGTTATTTGCAAAAGTGAGATCTGATAGAGATGGATAAACTATAAAGTAAATATTTTTGGTTTATAGGTTGGAAAGTAAAAGATTGCAAAATAATAGATCGGAAACTTAAAATGGAAAATAGACCCGGGGGCCATAGGTTTCACTAGAGGCTTCTCTCAAGATAGCAAATATCACGGTGGGTAAACAAATTACTGCCAAGTAATTGATAGAAAAGCGCAAAGTTATGACGATATCTAAGGCAATGATCATGAATATAGGCATCATGTCCGTGTCAAGTAGACCGACTCCTGCCTGCATCTACTACTATTACTCCACACAACGACCGAAACAATTTTGCATCTAGAGTATTAAGTTCATAAAGAACAGAGTAACACATTAAGTAAGATGACATGATGTAGTGGAATTAACTCAAGCAATATGATGAAAACCCCATCTTGTTATCCTCGATGGCAACAATACAATACGTGTCATGTCCCTTTCTGTCACTACGATTGAGCACCGCAAGATTGAACCCAAAGCAAAGCGTTTCTCCCATTGCAAGAAAAACCAATCTAGTTGGCCAAACCAAACCGATAGTTTGAAGAAAATTACTAAGATATCAAATCATGCATATAAGAATTCGAAAAGACTCAAATAATATTCATAGATAATCTGATCATAAATCCCCAATTCATCGGATCTTGCCAAACACACCGCAAAAGAATATTACATCGGATAGATCTCCAAGAACATCGAGGAGAACATGGTATTGAGCATCAGAGAGAGAAGAAGCCATCTAGCTACTAGCTATGGACTCGTAAGTTTGTGGTAAACTACTCACACTTTATCGGAAGGGCAATGGTGATGATGTAGATACCCTCCATGGTTGAATCCCCCTCCTGCAGAGTATCGGAAAAGGCCTCCAGATGGGATCTCGTGGATACAGAAGGTTAAGATGGTGGAAAAGTGGTTTCGATGCCTCCTCTAGGGTTTCTGGAATATATGAGAATATATAGGCGGAAGAAATAGGTCGATGGATGCATGAGGGGCCCACAAGGGTGGGGCCGCCCTACCCCCCAGGGCGTGCCCTTCGTCCTTCTGGCTGCCTTGCACCTCCCCTGGCATGCACTCCAAGTTCCCTGGATGTCTTCTGGTCCAAGAAAAATCCTCGTAAAGTTTCATTATGTTTGGACTCCATTTGATATTCCTTTTCTGCGAAACTCAAAAACAAGGGGAAAGGTGGAAACTGGCACTAGGCTCTAGGTTAATAGGTTAGTCCCAAAATAATATAAAATAGAATATTAATGTATATAAAACATCCAAACCACATAATATAATAGCATGGAACAATCAAAAATTATAGATACATTGGAGACATATCAGGGACCGAGCTTAAGCGGCTAGGGCACCTGCCTTTAAGTCAATGACATGTGGACCCTAAATGCGGCCAGCCCGTATGTCATTGTCATAAAAGCATAGGGGCGCTGGGACCGAGAGGGGTGAGGCGCTGGTCAGCGGACGTGTGGGTGTATGGGTTCGAGCGGCGTCGTGGGAATCGCATGGGACGAGGGTTGCTTGCTCCCCTCCCATGCTCCGATCCATACTCCCGCACTACTAATTTTCATCCAACGGTTATACTAGATTTCCTCGTGTAGGTCATCAATAGCCTCAAAAAAGGTAAACAAAGGCCGTATTTCCAGGAAACAATTTCCCGCATGAATCTGTACACGCATGCAAGACCCATTCCTTTCCTGCTCATCCTCTGGGCGTGGCAACAAGTGCATGCCTAACCCATGTCGCACGCTGCGCCGCCAACTAGTAGTACCTCCTCCACGCCAACGCTCAGCATGGAGGCGTTCCTGCCGTCATACATTGATGCGCAGTTCAACAGCGTGCGGCCACGGGCCAGCGTAGGTCGGCTACGGGGAAGCGGCGTCGGTGTCGTTCGAGATGCCCAGCTGTCCATTATTGTGGCATCGTTCGCGACTCACTCGTTCGAGATGAATCGGCCGGAGGTGGCCTGGCCGTGGCGAGGGTGCCACAGCTGGACGTCGGGGTGTTACGAGGTGTATATGGCCACAACGGCAGGTACTACTTGTGTTACAGAAGTAGTAGAAGGCAAAGAAGGGCCTTTATATTATTTATTTTATTTATGGCTGAGGAGTGATGCCCGGGACGAAATGTGTCACGGCCGCTGGATGAAAATTGGATGGTGCGGGAGTATGGATCGGAGCCAGGAGCGGAGCATGGAAGCCGCGTCTAATCGTGTGTGGCTGTGGTAGAAACTTGATGGTCGCCACAGTTCAGCTGGCCCGCATGGCATGCACACAAAGGCAGAGGAGCGGTGGGGCCGAGAGGGGTGAGGCGCACGTCGGGGGACGTGGTGCCATGGGTTGGAGCGGCGTCGTGGGAATCGTGTGTGGTAGTGGTGAAATGTGATTATCGTTGTGGTTCAACTTCCATAGACAAGTTGTCATGTCTACTGACACATGCATTGCATACCGCTCACTTCAAGAAGTAGTAGTAGAGAAAACTAGGCGGATAAATAGTTCTTTATAGTCAAGCGGACCATATCAATGTACACAGAGTACACTTCTTACAAAGACATGCACATCAGCGAAATAGCTCATCTATATCAATGTACACAGAGAGGAAATATAATTTTTACAAGAGAGGAAATAGTTCATCCATCTATAATGCCCTACTGCTGGTGCAGCTTCTCCTTCTTCTTTCTTCTTCTTCTTCTTCTTCTTCTTCTTCTTCTTCTTCTTCTTCTTCTTCTTCTTCTTCTTCTTCTTCTCACTTTCTGTGGAACACGGCTTCGCAACAAGCTCTTTCGACCTTGCAACTATCTCGAAACTCACACGGGCATCGAGGGCAGCATATTTTATCCGCTCGTATGTCAAAGGATATTTCTCCCATCCAGACGACCTTAATCTCTGCATCTCGTCATTCTTATCAACATTTGTTCCGAGCACAGAATTTGCTATGTCGAACAGGGATGGTGTTTCTTTATCACAACCGTCTATAGGAATTTCGGTTTGTAGGTCAGCAATGTTTTTCAAGTCAAGGTTGTACGGCGCCAGCTTCTCTTTGTCCCCTTCGATGGCTGCCCCCACAGAAGTATATGTACTCCCGAGACATGAAATCGTGGAGCTCACCTGGTATGGAGGGCGTGTGTATGATGTGATACACCAAAACATCATATTCGAGGCACAACTGAAGGACAACGGCGCATTGGATCTTCTCAGTGGCACGCTCCGTGTACTGTGCATTGAGACCGACGACCTTCATCTCCACCTTTTGGAGGGAGCTGGATACATTGTTGATCCACTCCCGAACAACCCTTGGGTGGTTAGTGACAGTGGC
Source organism: Secale cereale (assembly GCA_902687465.1). NCBI lineage: Eukaryota > Viridiplantae > Streptophyta > Magnoliopsida > Poales > Poaceae > Secale > Secale cereale. The sequence goes on along the minus strand of LR738710.1, from coordinate 678,339,084 downwards.
AACTATGCTCAACGGGCCTTCAACGAAGACATGTTTGACGCTAAAAACCTGCATAGGGATCTCTTTCGGCATTTGGAACCGCTGGACAGGAGGGCTATGGTTTGGAGAATTAGGATTAAGATGGCTAGTCTAACTGAAGAAGATGATTATTTAAAGGGGCTTCAGAATTACTCATGGAGGATGTGAATCCAGTGCGGTTTGAATGCAAATGAAGGAGAGGTGAAGAAGCCGATGAAAATTGGTTCCCGATGGAGAAGTTAATGGGAGAAGTGGCATGCACGCAGTTGGTTAGACGGCTAGGTAGACCAATCTACAAAACGAAAAGGCTATGCGGGTAGCATACAGGAGTGATCTGTGTCCGTGTACATGCATGTGCCCATCCTTCGATCGCTACATGTGCCACTGGTTAGTTGAGATCACTCTTTCAAATCACTGTGGCGAAACATTTTATGATTCCTTTTTATTTCTGCACCCCTCCTGACATGTGGGACCTACGCAAAACCAACTTGGGTGGACGAACAGATATACAAACACCATCTCTTTGCACACAAAAAATGTGTCGTAGCTGGTTCAGATTGATATTGGCACGTGCATGGGAGACAAAACCTTTTCTGGTTAAGCAATGTGCGGTTATCCTAAAAAAGAAGAAAAAAAACCTTCTTCGTGCTTCTGCATGCACGAGAATTTGCTTCTGCTCACAATATGGATGTTACCTGGAGGATGAAGTGAACCCGGAGGCATATAGTACTACTCCGTAGGAGTATGCCACTACTAGTAGTAGTACAAATGTGGTACACTTGATGGTCAAAATATTATTCAACCGGTCCTCACAGTGAAGTGACAAGACCATGCACCCAAGGTGACACTAGTCCAGGCGTCGTGTTCGCGTTACCTAAGTCAGCCTCACCTTGTGCACTGTGCAGTCGATGCCACCGCCACTGTATAGCATGCCTCGCCTCGTCTCCCTCTCGCCTAGAACCACTCCATCTCCATCTCCATCTCGCCGGAGATCCTGAGGTCACCCTTCATCATGTCACTGTGCCCCCGCGTACCCTCGCCTCGCTCGCCTCCCCCGGTACCACTATTCCCTCGCTAGCCGCTCCAGCACTGAGAGCCTTCTCCCCCGTAAATCAAGCCCCCAAAACCCCACCTTCCAAACTCCACCATGGCCGAACGCGAATCGCGCAACATCCATATGAGCCGCGATTGGCACAATCTCCGTAGTAACATCCTCAACCTTTGTTGTTCGTGTATGGATATGTTGAGTGTCGTGCGGCTAGCTGCATGCTCGAGGAACATGCACGCGGCCATCGTCGAAGCAAGGCCTCGGATTTTCAAGACACCCTGCTTGCTACTATCTGGTCTAGCGAGACTTGCTCACCATGATACGGAGGCCTACATGATGCCCCTGGACTTCAATCCTACCTCCATTAGCCAAAACTTTTTTGTAGGTATGTAGTGGATTGCCGTACATCATTTCCCTCGACTTGATCCGATCACCATCGCCTGAAACTTTTGGCAGGTATGTACTGGGTTGGCATGAACTCCCACTGGATGGCTGCCATCAGAGAAGACGGGAAAAAGTTAGTGCTCGTGAACTTCTAGACCTCCTATGAGATAATCCTTCCTCTGTTGGAGTATGTATGGTTTTACCGTAGCGGTCCAAGTCATCTGGATTACCACATCAGTTGGACGGACCTTGTTTTGCAGAAGATTGTAATCTGCCAGGTGCCCACACGATATGCGGATTGCGCAGACTTCAAGCTAATTGCCTTGTTCGACCACGGACTCGCTTATCTTTCCACCGGTGCCTTCTTTAGCTGGAGACGACTCACCTCGCGGTGGTTTGTCAAAGCTGATACACACTTCTATGATGCTATTGTACACAATGGCATCATATACGCGATCGATAAAGCAGATGGCAGCACGTATTGCTGGGACGGCGCGTGTAAGTCGTTTTCGTCTGATTTTAATGATAACGTCATGACACAGTTTGAAAGTTTTGTTATGATTGGCATATCCTTGTTTGAGCAGAATTTGAGTAGAACTATAGCAATGTATTAGAGACGTCGTAAATCAACTATATTTGGAATGAGTTAATTCATGTGATTGTGACCATGTCATTACAGCCAATTTGTACCCTTGAATAATCAAACGTTTAGGAAGATATGGATATTCTCCTTACTTTATAGTAATCTAAATACTACTAAATATGAGTGTGTATCAATAGCCATGTTAGTTTCCTCATTTTCATGATGTAGAAACATGCATCAAATTGTTGGTTTCATCTAACCATACATTAGGGAAGTAAATGTGCATATGGAGAACTCTATATTTGGAAGTAGTAAAATCATGTAATGCTTACCATGTGTACATACCTAAATTCGCCCTTCATCAATCAATGTCTACAATAATATCCTCACAAGAATTTTACCCACAGAACATGAGTATATAACAATGCATGGTCTGTTAGTTTCCTTGAAGAAATTGTTTGTAAGGATAGAACATGATTACATAACATGCATGACATGGTAGTTTCATGTGAAGAGTCGATTATGAGATAACATGAGCATAACCATGCATAGCACTTCTATATTTTCAAACCCAGTATACATTTCCCTGTATTTTCCTCTCAGTTCCAATAGGGATAGATCAATGATGTTTCTTGCATTATCCTACTCATACTCTAAACAATGTTGATCTTACATTAACAATGCTTGTCCTTTTTTATATGATGTAGTGTCCCTACAGTTATTGCCCTTTGTAATCACACCACCTTCGCCAAAAACAGGGAAGCACAACTGGTTCCTCGCTCGATCAGACGAATGCAAAAAATTGATGATCATTCGCACACATGAGCTGAAAGAGTTATTTTGCACAAAAAAAAATTGTGTACAAGCACAGTGAAATACATGAGTATCCGGACAGTGGTTTTTACGTCTATGAGCAGGATACCAGCTTGTTGCGACCTTCAGGATTTTTGAGTTGGAGGAGGGTAAATAGCCTTGGTTCACACTCCCTGTTTCTCGGACTCAATAATCCGATTAACCAGGAGATCACTTCTACCTCTTGAGCTTGCGTTGTATTCCCTCGAAGAGGAAAGGGATGTGACACCCCGAGACCAATGCGCCAGGTGTCAGCCAGTTATTCGTTGCCGTTGCCATGTCATTTGCTTGCGTGTTGCATTTTGCCATGTCATCGTGTGCATTGCATCATCATGTTTTCAAACTTGCACCCGTCTGAGTTCGCCCGTCCTTTCCGATGTCCGTTCTGAGCCCAGACACACTTGCACGCGCCCGCGGCATCTCCGAATATTTATTTTATGAGTGGTCGGAAAACGTTTTCGGAATGGATTGAAACTTGGCGTGTGGTCTTATTATAGTGTAGACAGGCCGCCTAGCAAATTTCGTCGCATTCGAAGTTCGTTTGATAGCCCAACGGTCAACCGCGTTAACCACCGGAAGCCTTTCTCTTTTGGCCCAGCACCCCTCTCCAACATCCCACAAGCCCATCCCAACCACGTCTATGCTCTCGGTCATTGGATCGTGATCGCGTGGCCGAAAATCGCTCCCCATTTGGAGTCTCCTAGCTCCCTCTACTTATAAAACAGCCCCCTCCCCCGAAATTTCGAGTAGAACCCTAGCTTCTTCCTCCTCCGCGCGCCGGACATATCCACCCCGTCGCCGAACATGTCCGCGCCGCCCCCTCAGCGTCTCGCCAGCCGCCACATCGTGCCCAGCCGCCTTCTCTCTCCTCGGCGCCGCTGCCACCCGCGCGGGCCCGCCGGGGCCCGAGCTAGGCCCTCCTGGCCCGACCGCGACGCCGCGCCAGGCCCGCGTCCCGCGCCTCCCGCAGCCGCCATTCGCGCCATCGCCGCCGGCCGCCTCCATCCCTACCGCCGAGCTTCACCTGACGCGCCACCGCATCACCAATCTTCGGCCGTCGCCGGACCTCCGGCCGGATCTGGCCGGGGAAGGGCCGGATCTCGCCGGCGCCCTCGGGCTCGCCGGAGCACCTCGCAGCCGGCGCCCCTTGACGTTGCCGCCTTGCCTCCCCGATCCAGGCGGGATCGGGAGGAGGTTGACAGCCACCTAGGCCTCCTCCTCCGCATGGGCCGGCCCAGCTCCCACCGCACCGGGCCTGCCTCACCTCCTCCCGTCCTGGGCCGGGCCCGCTTGGTGAGCACACCTATCCCCCGCCCTGGGCACATTTTAGCTCATAGCGCTCACTTGTGGTTTTTCCCTAAGTCAAAATATGGCTAAGTCTGTGAAATACATACATTTTGTTGCATGTTGGACTGGCTGTAACTTTTTGTGTGTATGTCCGGATTGAGTGAATAATATATCAAAATGTTCGTGGTGATATGCTCTTCATTTTGTTCCATTGTGGCTTGCTTGTTTGAGTTCATCTTGATGCCCTAATCATCATTGCAAGAGTGATATATGTTTAAAACTGTTGTTACCTGTAATTTTGTTGCATGCTTGTGATGTTGATAACTTTGTGCATGTTGGTCCAAATGGAGCATATGATATTTCAAAATGTTCATTGTGAAGTGCTCTACATGATGGTTGTTGTAGCATTCATGTTAGGTGCCATATTGCCATGTTAATCTCTGTTGCAAAAGTGCATGTGGATGTTAAGTGCTGAAACTTGTTATGAGATGATGTTTTGTCTTGCTCATTGCTATTGGTGTGGTTGTCTTCATGCCACATGTCAATATGTTTTAGAAGCACAATCATGCCATCTTGTTTGTGGTGCAATCCACTTTTCATGATATGCCTTGAGGTGACTTAAACAAGCTTGCATACATGCCATGCCGATGTTGCTGTTTTATACTTAGTGAAAAAACTACCAAGTCTGAAACTGTTAAACCTGATGCCATGTTTGCTTGATGCCCCACTCAAATACATGCATGTTTTAGTATGTCAAATGAGCATGTCTTGTTGTCCATATTATGCTCTATCCATCCATGCCCTTGTTTCCATATATAACCTATTGTAGCTTATTTATTTCTTGCTCTCAAGTTGCTATAAATTTACCTGACAGACTTTTATCAGCATGATCAATTTGGTGAAGCTTGTTGTTATTGATCCATGCCTCCTATGGAGTTGCTCCAATGGAGTTGTTTGATGTATGCTATGTCTATTACATGTCCATGATCTTTATATACTTAGTAGAGTTGATATGCTTGTTCCTTTGTGCCTCCGAAGGCTGCATCATGATGATGTTTTTGCCTTCCCAGATTTTGACTAAGTCTGGATAAATTTATTGCAACTTGCCATGCTTGGTTAATTGTGTTCCAGCAAGTTTTTGGGAGTGTTCTAAGTTCATGCTTGTTAAGTATCATGTCTATTTCACAGTCATGCCTCTTGTTATCATGTTTGGGTGCTGTACCATATATATACCTTGCTCCAAAGTTGTTGTGTTGCTGTTTTTGGACAGCTTGTTGTTATATCTTGTTTCATGTGTATGTGTTGAACCGTTGCTCCGTTTTGAGTGTGTCATATATGAAACTTGTGTGATTTTGCATGTAGAAGAATAATATCATATTGTTTACATGTTTGGAGTGTGTTTGCTTGTTGTTTGGATGCATCTTGCATATTTGCCATGCTTGTCTTGTTTTGCTCATATCTTCTAGGCCATAGCTCCGAATTAAACAAACTTTATATGAAACTTGACTAGAATTTCGTGTAGATCATCATGGTGCATGTTAACTTGCTGTTTAATAACTTTAAATTAAGGTTTTTTCAGATCTGGACCCATTTTGAAATGTGCTTATGAGGACTTACCGGAATTGTTATATGTTGATTCCGGCCTCATTTAAACTTGTCGGTTTGTGTTGTTCTTGTGTGCTTCATCCCTTGCCATGTTTTGCATCATATAGAATTGTCTTGCATCATACTTGGTTGAGCATCTTGTCATGATCTTGTGTGGTGTGTTTACCGGTGGTGTGCTTTCTTCTCGCTAGTTCTTTTCCGTTGCGATCGTGAGGATTCGTTCGACTACACGGGGTTCGACTTCATGGCTCCTTCTTCGTATACTTCATGGACCCGTTCTTCTTCCTTGCGGGATCTCAGGCAAGATGAAAATCTCCTTGGATACCTTTACAATCATTGCTATGCTAGATGTCTCGATGCTATCGCTATATGTCGCGCTACCTATATCTTTATTGTCAGCCCCTCTCCTTGTTGCCATGAAACCTCAAACCTTTGACACTTTCCCAGCAAAACCGTTGTTTGGCTATGTTACCCGCTTGCTCAGCCCATCTTATAGCGTTGCTAGTCGCAGGTGAAGATGAAGAATTGTTCCATGTTGGAACTTGATGTTGGTATATCACAATATCTTCTATTATTATTTAACACACCTATATACTTGGCAATGGGTGGAAGGCTTGGCCTTTTGCTCGGTGTTTTGTTCCACTCATGCCACCTTAGGAGCCGATAAACCGGCGTTATGTTCCTTGATTTTGCGTTCCTTACACGGTTGGGTATATGGGGACCCCTTGATACTTCGTCTTTGAATAAAACTCCTCCAGCAAGGCCCAACATTGGTTTTAATTTGCCTCATAATAAAAACTTAATTAATTAATTAAATTTGCATAGGGGGTCGCACCCTCGAGGATTCTTCTACATAGCAGGGGGGCAGTGTTGATGGTGTTGGTCCCAAACGGGCAGCCTGCGGGGCCACCTGGGGGAAACCCGAGGTCTGGTTTTACTCGTAGGATGTCCCATTCGGTTGTGGCCTGAGACGAGATACGCGTGGCTACTATTAGGGTGTCGGCACGCCGGGAGGTCTTGCTGGACTGGTTTTACCATTGTCGAAATGTCTTGTGCACCGGGATTCCGAGCCTGATCGGATTGTCCCTAAGATAAGGGGTAATATTATTATTATCTCTTCTGATCGTGAGAGCTTGTGATGGGCTAAGTTGGGACACCCCTGCAGGGTTATGATCTTTCGAAAGTCGTGCCCGCGGTTCTATGGCAAATTGGAATTTGTTAATGTCCGGTTGTAGAAAACTTGACAGAGGATCCGAAGTAAAACACACAACCGCGTGAGTAACCGTGACCGCCTCTTTTCACTTTGAGAAGAGAACACGGTGGGGTTATGTTTGACTCGTAGGTAGTTCAGGATCTTTAGCGATCATTACTAGTTTGCGACCGTTTGCATAGACGGTCATCTTATTCTTGTACTCGTAAGTTAGCCACCTTATTATGCTTAGCTGCTGCTGCAACCTCACCACTTGACCTCTTCCTACCCATTAAGCTTTGCTAGTCTTTTTACCAATGGTTATGGGATTGCTGAGTCCTCGTGGCTCACAGATACTACAACAACAGTTGCAGGTGCAGGTTTCCGATGACTTGACGTGAGAGCGATGTTTACTTGTTCGAGATCTTTATTCTTCCTCTTCGTCAGTTTTGGGTTAGTTTCCTGGTCGGCAGCCTGGGATAGCAGATGGATGTCGTTGTGCTTTTCATGTTTGTATATGTAGTCGGATGCCTTGTATTGATGTTGTTGTATTCATGTGAAATGTATGGATTGTTGTATCCCCATGTATTTATGTAATGGTACGATGTAATGATATCCATCTTGCTAAGCGCCTGAGATGCGGTTGTGCCCCAATCACGTATGAGTCACGTGATCGGGATATAATCGCATCTTGGGCCTGACAAGTTGGTATCAGAGCCTCGACCGACCATAGGAGCCCCCTTGATTGATCGTAGCTTGGCCGTTGTAGAGTCTAGCAAAACTTTTTCAGAGTCTAGTTATATCGGAGAGTAGGAATTCTTTTTACTCCTCAGTCCCTTCGTCGCTCTGGTGAGGAATCTTGACGTAGGCTTTTTGAATTTCCCCTCTTCCCCTTCAAATTTTTTTGGGATCACGTTGTTAGTTTTCATTCGTTGCGTTGTTAGTTCTTTCATCTGGTGCATCTCTCGTCAAGTCGATCTGACCTCCTCGTCTTTTGCTTCAATCCTTAGTTCCTTCCAACCGATGGTGTTTCCCCGTCCGATGTGGTCTTTTCTTTTCCCACCCGCCCACCCTTTTCTTTTCGGAGCCGAAGTCCTTAATCGAGTATCCATCCTACTCGTGTGAATCCTTTGCATTCTTTCCTCAATTATTTCAACTCGTGAATTCTTGTCTAGTTCGTCCTTCTTTCATATCTTTTCTTTTCCGGTGGTTCCAATTCGATTTGTATTCGGTGCTCATCATATTCTTTAACCGGCTCAAATGTTTCCAATTGCTCGTTCACCTCTCGCCATGTAATTGTTCTGGAGTTCCAAAGACATCTCAGGATATTCGTCTGTGTACTAATTAATTCGAGGTTGTCACCTCCTTTGAGTCTTTTAATCGTTCCGGTGCATCATCTCCTTTTCCTTCCAACGGTGTTTTTCTTTTAGTGGGCCCTAACCCATAGGTATTTTCCCAGGATCTTACTTGACTCTTCTAATTTCTCGGAGTGTTCCAAAATTCTTTTCAAGTGTGACGTAAGTATGGATTCCATCAGTCACGTGCCTTCCCCAAGATCGTTTTCAATTCTTTTCATCGTTGGTTCAACCTTTTTTTCTTTTCATTCTTCTGGAGTATTTCATGAATTCTTTCTGTGTGTTTCCCCGAAGGCCATCATTTCAGAAGATTTCTTCGTTCTCAGTTTTCAACTTCGTCCTTCAAATATTCTTCATTGATGCCTCTTCGTTCGTCTAACATTCTTCCGGTGCTTCATTCAAGTATTCTTAATCAGTTTGCGATCTCTTCATGCTCTTGTATCTAAATTTCCTCAAGTGCTTTATTCTTCCCAACGATTCATTCTCTTGTATTCACTCGAGTTTAATTCTTCTCGATGGCTCGTTCTCTTTCACCACTCGATTTTAATTTCTTCCCGGTGGTTCGTTCCTTTTCATCACTCGGCCTAAATTCTTTACAGTGGTTCGCTCAAGAGTTCTTTTCTGGTGTTAGCATAACAATCCATTCATTTTATTCCAATCCTATCGGTGTTTCATGAAGATTTTCGCAAGTTCGCGATATATCCCTCGTTAAGCATTTCAACGAGAATAAGTAGTATGCAAATCCATTCTTTCTCATCAATTTAATTGGTGGAGGATAAGCATAACATAATTCTGATTCTTTTCATCAAGTTGATTTATTCCTTCCTTCGGAGTTTATTCTTGATGAATAAATTCTAGTTCCAAGTGCTTTCATCTTATGTTCCCGGAGTTCAAAGTTTTTCTCGATATCTCGTCGGTACCTTCATCTAAATCACCGCAAGGCTTTAATCTTATTCTTTTCACCTGTCATTTCTATATCATCATCCTTTCGTACTGGAGTTATTCTTGGTGGTTCATCGCGATTCAATTCATTCCTCAAATATTCATCTAATTCTCGTGGAGCAGCTCAAGCATTATTCTTTTGCCTCTCGAGTGCAAATAATTCTCCGTATTCTTTTGAAGTGGAGTTTTGCATTCTTCGCTCTTCTAAGCTCATCAATATTTTGGTTGCGGCATAATTCACCTCAAGTTTTGAGATGTTTTCATAAGTCCACAACAAGCTTATTCTTTTGTTGTTGATTTTCTCAACAACTCCGTTCAAACCTTATTCTAAGGACGCTCTTTCAAATTCATCCATGCTCGAAGTTGTTCTTCTCTTATCCGTTCTTTTCATTCCACTCATTTCAATTCTCTCGGAGGCATTGTGTTCTTTCTTTTGTCAAGAATTATTTCACCTTCTCAATTTCTTGCCCTGTTCCGTCAATTTTCAGTCGGAGTGCTGCCCGAATTCCTTCGTTCAAATTCTTTTCTATCTCTTATTAACCAGAGTGGTTTCAAATTTATTCTTGTTCCTTCAACTTTAGTTTGGTGCCTTTCAACCTCCTTGATTCTCGTCGTATTCCTTCTTCCTCTTGTCTAACAAAGTCTTTGCAACTTCGTTCATCTTTGTTGTATCCATTCTTTCAAGTGGCTCAACCTCTCAAGGTTCTTTGGTTTCACTCTTTTGTCCTCGAAGAACTTTGTTCTTCCTTTTTCCATTATGTCTCGTTCCTAAGATCTCAGGATGAGATCTCTTGTTAGTAGGGGAGTGTTGTGACACCCCGAGACCGATGTGCCAGGTGTCAGCCAGTTATTCGTTGCCGTTGCCATGTCATTTGCTTGCGTGTTGCATTTTGACATGTCATCGTGTTCATTGCATCATCATGTTTTCAAACTTGCACCCGTCTGAGTTCGCTCGTCCTTTCCGTTGTCCGTTCTGAGCCCAGACACACTTGCACGCGCCCGCGGCATCTCCGAATATTTATGTAATGAGTGGCTGGAAAACGATCTCGGAATGGATTGAAACTTGGCGTGTGGTCTTATTATAGTGTAGACAGGTCGCCTGCCAAATTTCGTCGCATTCGGAGTTCATTTGATAGCCCAACGGTTAACCGTGTTAACCGCCGGAAGCCTATCTCTTTTGGCCCAGCACCCCTCTCCAACAGCCCACAAGCCCATCCCAACCACCTCCATGCTCTCGGTCGTTGGATCGTGATCGCGTGGCCAAAAACCGCTCCACGTTTGGAGTCTCCTAGCTCCCTCTACCTATAAAACAGCCCCCTCCCCCGAAATTTCGGGTAGAACCCTAGCTTCTTCCTCCTCCGCGCGCCGGACATGTCCACCCCGTCACCGGACATGTCCGCACCACCCCCTCAGCGTCTCGCCAGCCGCCACGTCATGCCCCGCCGCCTTCTCTCTCCTCAGTGCCGCCGCCACCCGCGCGGGCCCGCCGGGGCCCGAGCTAGGCCCTCCTGGCCCGACCGCGACGCCGCGCTAGGCCCGCGTCCCGCGCCTCCCGCAGGCGCCATTCGCGCCATCGCAGCCGGCCGCCTCCATCCCCGCCGCCGAGCTTCACCTGCCCCGCCGCCGCATCGCCAATCTCCGGCCGTCGCCGGACCTCCGGCTGGATCTGGCCGGGAAAGGGCCGGATCTTCCCCGCGCTGCACGGTTCCGACCTCCTCTACCTCGCCGGGGCCGGAGCTCCGCCAGTCTGGCCTCCCGTCGCCTCCCTCTGTCTCGCCGGCGCCCTCGGGCTCGCCGGAGCACCTCGCCGCTGGCGCCCCTCGACATTGCCGCCCTGCCTCCCCGATCCAGGCGGGATCGGGAGGAGGTTGACCGTCGCCTGGGCCTCCTCCTCCGCATGGGCCGGCCCAGCTCCCACCACATCGGGCCTGCCTCACCTCCTCCCGTCCTGGACAGTGATGGGTTGGATGAGATTTATCGTGTAATCGAGTTAGTTTTGTTAGGGATTGATCCCTGGTATCCACTATGTTCTGAGATTGATGTTGCTAAGACTTTCCTATGCTTAATGCTTGTCACTAGGGCCCGAGTGCCATGATTTCAGATCTGAATCATTTATGTTTTCATGAATATATTTGTGTTTTTGATCCTATCTTGCAAGTTATACGCACCTATAATGTGTTATGATCCGCATACCCCAAGGTGACAATAATTGGGATTATTTCTTGTGATTACCGTAGTTTGAGGAGCTCATGTATTCACTATGTGTTAATGCTTTGTTCCGGTTCTCTATTAAAAGGAGGCCTTAATATACCTTAGTTTCCTTATGGAACCCGCTGCCATAGGAGGGTAGGACAAAAGATGTCATGCAAGTTCTTATTGCAAGCACGTATGACTATATACGAAATACATGCCTACATTACATTGATGAATTAGAGATAGTTCTGTGTCGCTCTAGGTTATGACTATTACATGATGAATGTTAACCAACACAATTATCCATCACTAATCCAATGCCTACACTTTTCACATATTGATCTTTGCTAACTTACCATCGCTGCTTGTTGTTAAAATCACTACCAAACTATTACTGTTATCAAATTATCATACCACTGTGCTACTAATCACCTTATTGCAGATATTAGTTCTCCAGGTGTGGTTGAATTTACAACTCAACTTCTAATACTTGCGAATATTCTTTGGCTCCCCTTGTATCGAATTAATAAATTTGGGTTGAATACTCTACCCTCGAAAACGGTTGCCATCCCCAATACTTGTGGGTTCTCATTCTGCATCATCCCTCCTCTTCGAGGAAAATCGCAACGCAGTTTACAAGTAGCGCCGTCTAGGTCGCATTTTTAAGACTAATCAGTGATCGGGCCGTCTGCCCAGGTGTTTGAGGAGGATTTAGGATATCCGGCTATAGATGCTCTTAGACCTAACTATTGGAAACCGATGGTTTCGCATGTTTCAACGGGGTCTCTGTACCTTTGGGCTATTATTTTGAGAATCCTTTTGGAGTGTTTATTTTAGGATTTTTGCAGTGTTTTGATATATCGTTCTGTTCTATGAAGCCGGACAACTTCCATGCAGTGTGCAACAGCCGTGACTGGCAACATTTTCTTCCGGCAGGTGTTTCCGCGGACCAGGGCATGGGAAAAGTGCACGAACTAATTTTATTTTATTTAATATTCTTGCATTACCAATCTGACAATATCCAAAACACACTTTGACCATACCTAAGCCATAAAACAATTCGCCCTTGTCTACCAAGATTTGTTAAAAGCTGCGTAGAAGAGTTTTGAGTATGAGAATTACTCTAAGAATGTTCGTAGTACCCGCCTCCTGGAAGTCTCCGTGGGCGAGAGTGCCCTCCACCACACATGTTTCCTAGTGGCATGTTGTAACGCCCCTGACATACCCGTCGATGGTCGTTACTCCTGGCGGGATCTAGACTGGCCTCACATATCAATACTAGTCTTTTCCGCGCACTTTGTCCTCACTCGTGCGCAACCGGGAGCAACTTCCCGGTCGGTCACCCATCCTGAAACTACTCTAAGCTGAGCACGCTTAACTTTGGAGTTTTGTCCGAATGGGCTCCCGGAAAAGAAGGAATTCCTTATTGATATGAGTAGTATATCATCCCTAATAAGCCAGGCCATCACATACACCCACACTCAGAGGAACTGACGTCCTCGTGGGGCCACATGAACGTTCCCTCTTGGCACAACCGTATGTGCATCTAGTCGGATACATGTGCCATGCCGTGTGCCACGACGGGTCACAAACGTCATGAACAACATGACCGAGCACCTATCCGCGAACATCCGTGTAACCGCGAGGGTCGGCTCTGATACCAACTTGTAATGCACTGGACATACCCGCCGGTGGTCGTTACTCCTGGCGGGATCTAGACTGACCTCACATATCAATACTAGTCTTTTCTGCGCACTTTGTCCTCACTCGTGCGCACCCGGGAGCAACTTCCCGGTCGTTCACCCATCCTGAAACTACTCCAAGCTGAGCACGCTTAACTTTGGAGTTCTGTCCGAATGGGCTCCCGGAAAAGAAGGAATTCCTTATTGATATGAGTAGTCTATCATCCCTAATAAGCCAGGCCATCACACATGCCACCTCTGGAGGTGGACGGCGTGCACCTTAGCGACTCGCCTTGGGGGTACATGACAGGTGGACCACGGGAATGGCCGGGGCCACCATCATGTGATAGTTTTGATCACGCCCATGTGCGCCCTTGCGCATGCTCGCCCATGCAGGACGAGGAGGCCAGACCTACCTGCCGATGATCTGTAGGCATCAGCTGAGGTCAAACCTCCCGCGGCTGGCTCCTCGGGGCTCTCCATGTCATCCTATTATTTTCTCGGACAGTACACTCCCGGGTCCATGGCGGGTGGGTTGCGGACGCGGTGGGGGCATCATCATGTGGTGTTTTCAGTTGCACCCACGTGAGCCTTGCCGCACGTTGTTCCGCACGCGATGGACGGGATGGGTCCGCATGTAGCGTCCTTCACCCCTAGCCGGGTTGGTCCGGTCATGCCAGCTGGTCAGCACGGCTATCTAGCTCAGCACATGCCGAGTGGTCAGAGAGGGCCATCCAGCAATGGGTGTATGCCTCCTCGCACATTCAACAAGTGTCTACCCGGCTCTTTGCCCATTTGAGTGCTTGGTTCCCTTGCCCAGTTGTGCATGTGTGTGCCTAGCAGCTCGCGGCGTTGGTTTCATCACAGAAAATGATCTTTGGTGACAGTTTGTTCTTCGTCGCCAGGGTTTTTGTCATAGAATAGGAGGGATTTTGTAGTGAGGTAAGGAACCAATATCATGAGAGACCCCTTAGCCAGGACACCGTCAAGAAGCAGCAGTAAGCTTCTTGCCATGGGTATTTGAATCATGAAAAGTTTTTAAAAAGTGATCTTTTATGTCTCGACATTCTTTGGTGATGTTGAGAAAATTAGGTATGGACATTTATGGAACTTGTTTAACCACGAAGCTTGTTTATATATGGACTTTAATGGGATATGTTGAATCTTCTTTATGTCTGAGTGTGCATTTCATGTTGATGATATATAATTGAATTGTCATGTTGAATTTTCTGTGACTTGTCATGCTAAAATTGCAAGGGAGATGTTGCCCAAATTTTCCATAGATAAGTTTGATGTTGTCTCGTGGAGAAATAAGTTGGTTTTCTCTACACACATTTTTTGTACGCCATGAAAGCAGGACTGCCATTTTACTTATACATTTCACATATTTCTATTATTATTTCACGGTCATGGCAAATAAGCAAAACTTTGAGTTTCAGTGGTGGCATAAGAGCCAGGGGTGTTTATTCGATGGCAATTCACCAAGTTGCAGGCTTGTTGATGGCAAATAAGCAAATTTTCTTATGTTTGTAAGAGAAATACTTCTTAGTAAATTCCAGTATTTAGGTACAACAACTTAAGTACTAAAAATAGCAATTAAATACCAAAGTTTTTTCCCTAGATTAAATACGAAATTTTATTTAATATTTAATTACCGGAGTTTTAGCAACAAATATTTGGACAGTTGAACCAAACGGCCCGCCAATCATCTATACCTACTAATAAAGGGAGGTGATATTCTTGGTTCATCATGAAATTTTGTACAAAATCCCCTAAATGTTTGGTAATCCACCCGCAATCGACTGGTAAGACAAAAAAAATGATTCGGAATCCATTTCCCCACATGTCACATTCCATCGATGTGCATTGTACCAGGCCACAACAATGTACTAATGGGCATGCTCTACATCGGGCTTCCTAGAATCAGGTAAAAATAAATTGCGCCCTAGTGGTGGATCGAACTCTCATGGATCCCTTCAATCCCTGAGGATTCAACCAACTGAGCTAGCATTTGATTATGACATAAGATAGGGTTCTCTTATAAAGCAATAGTCTCACCAACTTATATGCGTATATACGAGTAGAGAATCAATAAGCCCCTTCGAGATCACTGAGGGTGAGGTGTGAGTCATGTCTATCAAAGATGAAGGAAAGAATTAAGGGTTGGGTGGCTCTAATTTAAAATGGTTTGTGCAAAATTATATGCGTGGGATGTGTTGTGTACATAGGTTGCGGCCAAACTGATCTTTAAAGAAGAAAACATGACCAGTGATTAGACAAACAACCCTGCAACACCAACATATATGGGTTGTCGTCAATGACTAGCTAGCCTAATCTAACTCGAGTTCCGCACTCCGGTCTATCCTATTGTGAGTGGGACTATGTAGGCATCAGATTGGACTGGATGGCTAGCCTTCATGGGGAGCAATTTTAATATGATTCCTTTTACCCATGATACGTCTTCAACGTATATATAATTTATGAAGTATGCATGCCATGTTTACAACAGTTTTCTATGGTTTTTGTATAATTTGAATGGTACTAATCGAGACTCATGTTGTTTTCAATAGAACTACCATGGTCTTGTTTTTTGTGCAGAAATAGAAGTTCTCGGAATGGGCTAAAACTTGTTGTCGATTTTTTTGGAACAAAAGAGACCCCCGAAGCTTCGTGGGAGGACCACAAGAGCCACAGGGGCCCCACAAGACACTTGGGAGCCCAGGGGTGATGGTACCTAATGTGGCTTATGGGCCCATCGTAACTCCTTTTCGCGTGATTCCAACTCTGAAAATTCTTATAAATAGAGAAACCCCCGAAAGTTAACCTAGAACTTCTGCTCGGTCGTTTCAAGCCCCTGTACCAAATAGATTCCATCTAGAGCCTTGTCCCGACACCCTGCTGGAGGGGGAAATCATCACCGGAGACCATCTTCAGCATCCGAGCGGCCACCATGAGGAGGAGGGAGTAGTTCACCCTCGGGGCTGAGGGTATGTGCTACTTGTGATCTGCGTTGGTATTTCCCCGAAGAGAAGGGGATGATGTAGCACTACAGAGGTAAGTATTTCCTTAAGTTATGAAACCAAGGTTATCAATCCAATAGGAGAACCAAGCAACACTATGTAAACACACTTGCACACAAACAACAAATCTTGCAACCCAACGCACAGATGGGATGTCAATCCCTCAACGGAATTGAGATTTGGTAAATAGACAGATTGATATATGCAAATAAAACACAACAAATTATTTTGGGGTTTTTGATTGAATAGATCTGAAAATATATGATAGGAAATAGACCAAGGGGCGAAGATTTCACTAGTGGCGTCTCTCGAGAAAATAGTATACGGTGGGCAATTGGTAGAAAAGCAAATAATTATGACGATATCCAAGACAATGATCGTGTATATAGGCATCACGTCCAAGATTAGTAGACCGAAACTGCATCTACTACTATCACTCCACACATCGACCGCTATCCAGGATGCATCTAGTGTATTAAGTTCATGGAAGAATGGAGTAATGCAACAAGAACAATGACATGACATAGACAAGGCAAACTCATGCATGAACAAACCCCATCTTTTTATCCTTAATAGCAATCACTGGTGCGCGTCGGTCCTAAACAAACGGTTTTTAACCCCCTTCCATGATGGCCTTCGGAACTGTCGCCAAGTGAGAGTGTGCGATATGGGGTCCTTCCCACACGACCCAGAAACCATCGGGGATATGGAACAGTGATCCAGAGGCCTTCCAAAATGTAATCGTGTGCGATGCAGCACACGCTAAATTCTTTCGCACGTGTGGTATCGGTGATTAAGCGTTTCTAATGATGCAGTGAAACCATACGGTCTGTCATAACGAACCGTTTGGGAAATAGTATGTAAGGCACACGGGCCAACATATGAACAGTGTGCGATTTTTGTCCCATCGCACACGAGTTTTTTGCGTAACCCGTCTGCCATGCTAGACTGCATCGCACACGTTTTCCAACAATTACCGTCTGCGATAATGTTCTATCACAAACGGTTCAGGAGCCCCTTCGCAAACATACAAGTGCTGCAGACCATTTGTGATTTGTGAGGTATCACTGATGGTTGCCGCAAGAGTGACGTGTGCTTTTCGTTTGGGATCCCACACGTTTCCTGAAAAAATACGACTGGGATTGTATTTTGCATTGGGCACGGTTTACTCCTAGTTCTCGTGTGCGATAACGTGGTTCTGGAGAACCTACGCACATGTAGTAGCGCTGCAAACCGTTTGAGATCTGATGTGTATCACCGACGGTTCCACTGTGACTGACGTATGCTTTCCGATGTGGATCGCACACACTCATTTAGTTGAACCGTGTGCGGAGCAATTTCCAGGTTAAAACAAAAATATCCCATTTTGAATCGGCACGCAAAAAGCAAATTCGCCACAATATTCAATTGAACAAATAAACAAAAATATCCCATTTTGAATCGGCACGCAAAAAGCAAATTCGCCACAATATTCAATTGAACAAATAGTGTCCACGGGAAGAACATTCATCATATTTCGTAACAATTGCAATTGAACATATGGTAGCTAAATTCCAATGATTTTTCCACACATATATGCATTACATAATTAATCATAGTGTATGAAATACGGAGACCTCATCAGATGGAAAACAATGGATCCATGCGTGATATGTTTAGCGGCTAACTCTTACTCAATGTTTCAGGAGAACGCATGCTGAAATCTTTATTATCACCAGTGGGACTGATGTAGTGATCCAGGAAGAAGTCGCTCATAAATCTCCGAACCATTAGGAATTCACCAGCCGGGAGCGGTTCAGGGGCCCTCGGTTTTAAGATGAGCTGTAGTATTTTTAAGATCAGAATGTGCCATATGAGTGGAGTAGAAGATATTAACTAAGATAGACTTACTGGTACTAATTCGCGAGGATCGTCACAACTATCAGCAGATTTGCAGATGGAGATCATATGTCTGCAAACATAGTATCCACAAAGGTTGGTCCCTACTTCTTGCTAAGGACACTGAATTTTTTGTACAAAATTAGTCATGTATTTGTCCTGTTAGGAACAACCTAACCGGTGTTAGATGTATTATTTTTTCTTTGGACAAAATAGAAAGAGGTTTATTTGGAAGCTTGAACATTTGACTAGCGTAAGGAAAGGTATTTTCAGACTATTGGATAAATTTTCCAAAAAATATGGATTTCGGTGTGTTACCAGAGAAATGATCTCGTGCTGCAAAGGTAGTTTCCTCTTCAACAGGTTCCCTGTTTTAGTTTCCCACAATGCGAGCACACTACAAATGATGGTGAATTTTGACAACATCAATTATTGAACCATATATGAATGCAAATTAATTTCAACATCATTGAATTGAATACCTATCCAAGAATTGCTGAAGATGCGTCAGATCATGAGCGTTTGTTGACTCTCTGAGAGAATCGATGTAGTAAATTGTGTTCTTGTTCGGAACAATGAATATCAATATCCAGTGATTGCTACATATTAATAAAGCCATGAACTTATGAATGATGTCGAAATCTGAAAGACAATCAGTGTATGCGTGGTTGTTTACTTGACTTACCATGCATGATATGGCCAGAGAAATGATTCTGCATGGGACGTGTTTTCGAAGATATGGATGACCATGTAAACGGCACAGTCCCGTCGGTCCTTTTCATGTAATGTTGTTCCATTTGCTAATGTAGGATCTATGAAATACACACTCTCACTTTGTCTTCTCTGCGCGTTCAATCCCCTGAGAGGAATAAAATGCAGTTAGTTGTTTATCATTTACAGCCTTGTATGGAGAAGTTGATCAGACTTTGTTAAGTACTTACAAAATCATGCATCTAACAAGAGTGGCATCGAGCACGTTGAAGTTGAAGAAGAGATGTAAGTCCTCGAAACTCACAATGATGGAACCAGCATCATGTCGGAAATGATCTCTCTTGTAGTGGACTAGAAAATGGTGATGACCTTCTGACATTTGATTCATGCAATATTCATGTAACTCGCGGCAACTAGAGCTGCAATCATCAAAGTATTCGCCAACAAGAAATGGCTGGGCATGGACGTAATTGTGTACTTCAAGTACGTCTGCTTTGCTTTTAGCAAGCAACAATTCTACTTCTTCATCATCCATGGCGTCAGAAATAATATTACTCCCCGATTCAAACAAGTTGTTGTTAATTTGGTTCTAGGCGATGAGTGCTTTAAGTAAGAGGCAATCGTTCTCTTTCCTCTTCACTTTCCTGCTGCGCTTCCTCGTGGTCGTGGGTGTAGCCTTTTTGGCCACTTCCTTCTTGGTACTAGAAGCATTTCTGGCAGAACGTCTGGTTGCCTGGACGGTAGACTGCTGAGCAGACGATGAAGCTTGGACAGACTTCTTAGCAGACGGTTTATCTATGCCGGACCGCTGAGCTAGTGGTGCTGCTGTGATGGACTGCTGGGCTGTAGGAGCAGAGGCATCGGACTGCTGACCATGCGTTGAAGCTATGTCGGGTTTTCTGCGAAGGTGGTGCCAACTTATCGGTGTGCTGAGGAGGCCGTGCCAACACATTGGTTTGTTGAGCAGGAAGTGTTGACGCATTGGTATGCTGATCATGTGCCTGCGGACCGACGAACTAATGAGCTGTCAGTTCTGGACCTACAGACTGCTTAGCAGGCGGTTCTGAAGCATCAGACTACTTAGCAGTCTGTTCCACCAGGTTGGTCTGCTGAGCATGTGCTGCAGCTGGGTCTCCCCCTCTGCTTCAGCGGCCGGCATCTGAACCGGTGGTGCATCATCAGCAGTTGTAGGCCTTGCCACTGGCTGCTTTGGGGCGGAGGATGACATGGCATGTACGCCACAAAGTCGGTCCAGCTGATCACAGGTTGATGCATCAGCCCGCGAGAGCTCCTCTGGCAAGGAGAGCGTCACCGGTTGGGGGCGACAATGGTTGCTCTTGGCGGGGCTTCAGGAATCTCATGGATGAACTCTATTTCCTTTCGTGGCCACTGGGATGTGATGTAACAATGTTTCTCCCAACGTCCTTTGCTCATCAAAGTCTTCTAGGACATTCTTCAGGGCAAATTCATTGAATATAGGCTTTACTTCAGTCACGTAGCACTTCACACAGCCTGGCTTCAATGGCACATTGTACAATAAGAGGCCATCTTCCAAGAAGGGTGGGCAAACCCAGGATGTTGCACATTTTAATGTACCTTCATAATGTGTAAGCACGCCCTTCAGTCTGTCTTTCATTCCAGATAGATCAGATATAACATCATCACGAGCAGCTGCAGACTCAGTGTCGCTAGGGTCAGCTGATGCACAGCTACTCTTGTGCAGTGTTGTCGCGCAATAAGCGGCGTCATCCATGCCCGCCTCCCCTCCCATCTACTGGCTATATGTCAGTGTTAGAGTCTTCTGCATCATCATTGACTCCACAACATCCTTTCGAACAGCCAGATAAATCTCCCTCTTCAACTTTTCAAACAATGCATTATCCTTCATTTCACTCCTCGCTTTTTTCATGTTGAGCCTCTCTTCTTTGCTGAGTGTGAAAGCCCTCTTGTGCGGGACATTAACACCTATACCCCTTGCACGGCTAGGGGGCTCTTTTGTGTCCAGAGCAATGGACAGAATGTCACATGGCCCTGAGTTCCTGTAGAACCTTCCAGGGATCTTGGAAGCCTCTACCATCACTTCATACAGTTTGGCGTCACATGCGTTTTCAAAGTAATAAGTTCCGTCATCACGCCTCTTTGCACATGCCCACAAGTAGTCTCTAGCGCGTTCGCCCTTGATTTCACTAAAGGCCGGATTCCCACCTGCTGTTACTGCTTCTTTGTCCTCCTGTTCCCATATCAGTTTCATGTTGTAGTATCCTGCCACACCCATACGGTGGGGGTGTATGTTCTTCTTCTTAAGTTCCGATTGCTTGAAACTCTTCGTAGCAAACTCTGGAGTTGCCCTGGCCCTTTTGAATTCTGTCCAGTCTGCCTTTGTAATTTGGGGGTATCCGGGGATTGGGTCCTTGCCTTCACTCAAGTACTTCTTGCACAGCACGTGCTTCTAGTTTCTCCAAGCATCCCCAGCCTTCTTCAGTGCAGCGTGTTCCACCTGCATTCTCCACTGCTCTGGAACGTTGAAGTGATCCATGATCTCCCGGACTATCCTTCGCCATGTTTCTGTGTCAGCCTTACGAAACCCCGGCAGATTAATGTTGAGCCTTGCCCTGCCAACAAATCCACACACACTCCTGAACCTCATGCATGCTTTATCTGGTTTAGTTGGAGCCCAGGACTTTAAATTAATCTCGGTTACTTCATATACATCTTTAGGCTTGTGTGTGGGCTTCCTTGGAGCGTTCCTCCGTGTCCTGACCGGAAGGGTAATTGCTGCAGCTCTATCACATTCAAGACTACTTGATCCCTCACAATCTGCTAAAGACCTAGGGTTATCCGAATCTGATGAAGATACATGGCCTGAATGAGTGTTGTCACTGCTACTCGGCATCTACAGAGAACACATACGAAACTCGGGAAAGGAGGATAAGCATAAAACTAACAACTTGGTATCAAGCTTTCTAAACATGCCATGCAATAATTTAGAAAATGTACGGCTAATTTGTTAAGTTTGTGTGACTTGGGCGCCCGCGATCTGTAAATAGGCAGTAACTTATTGGAACAAATACAGCTTATATGTAGTAAGGAAGGTAGATAATGAACATATATACGCTCTCCGTTATTTTATAGCCAATTTTGGAACATACGGAACGAAATTGGAAGAGGGATTGCAAGGAAATATGCCTCACCGCGATGGAGAGCAGTAACTAACATGCTTCCTAATGCAAACCCGGCCGGACCACATGAGAGGCGAGGGTTACTGCATCAATATGCTCGAGGGTGGCTGGCGAGCAAACGAAGACGGCGAGGCGCGGGCCGCCGCGTGTTGGGAACGGCAGTGGAGGTAGGCTTGACGCCAAAGAGCGGGCACACGGCCGGGGTGAGCATGGCGGCACTGGAGAGGGTTCTGCTGTGGATCTGGGGGGAGCTGGCGAAGGAGATTGGGTGGACTAGTTGAGTGAAACGCGGGCGGACGGCGGGGGGGTGTTAGCGGCCTAGGTGAAAAGGGTGAAAAATATCCCCGGTCTCCGCGCGCACGGAAAGGCCTATGCAAATGGTTGCCTCTAAGCGCTCGTGTGCACAAAGAGAATAATTTCGTTTGAAATGAAGACGTACTAATTTTGAAATGAAGGCGCGAGTTCATCGTTTCGCCTCTAAATTTTTCGCACGTAAACCAATCACAATTTTACCACAGGTTTGATTTGCTGGCGCATTTCAGGTCTCGTGTGCTATATGTAAGACATTTTTTGGCATTTACCATGCATGTTGGCATATAAATCAATTCCTAGCCAGACTCCATTTCCTGTCGAAAGGGGTGAGGATTGCCATTTGATCTTGGAGCATCCAACGGTGCAGACGTACGATCTGTGGGGTTTGGGTTCTAGCCAATCAAAATGCATGACTCAGATCGCGCGCGTAGCGAGGGGGGCATCAGCCACGGTTTGGTAGGCACACGGCTTTCGTGTGTGAACCGTGTGCTATTTGAAAACATTTTTTGGGGGACGGGCTATTTGAAAGCATGTACATGTGTTGTCGAAAGGGATGAGGATCGCCGTTCGATTAACGAGAATCCAACGGTGCAGACGTATGATCCGTGGGGTTTGGGTTCTGGCCAATCAGAACGCACGACTCAGATCGCGCGCGTGGCAGAGGGGTGGGGGTGCATCGGCCACGGTTTAGTGGACACACGGCTTTCGTGAGTGAACCGTGTGCTCTTTGAAAACATTTACGTTACCTAACATCATATTTTTGTTCGAATGAAAACATGAGTTCATCGTTTCGCCTCCAATTTTTTTCCACGGTAAGAAATCATGAGTATAGTGGAGAGTGTCATATACTAGTATCATGAATATACGGTACATATGATACTACCTTTAATTAATTATAGCTCATAGTATAATACATAGAGTATAGTATCATATATAGATCATATGTATTGCCATGCATGA
Organism: Secale cereale; assembly: GCA_902687465.1. Taxonomy (NCBI): domain Eukaryota; kingdom Viridiplantae; phylum Streptophyta; class Magnoliopsida; order Poales; family Poaceae; genus Secale; species Secale cereale. The sequence continues at coordinate 678,315,886 of LR738710.1, read as the reverse complement.
CACAAATTAGCATCGCATTTAACATGATACGGTATCTACCTACTATATGTTACTCTAACCCTCTTTATATATATTTTATTCTTTGCCACATCAGCATACTTGCTATTTCCGAGTGCATGACATCGTCAGCTATGATACCACCACTATGGCCAGCCTTATATAGTGGGCAGTATCATATACTATATATATATAGTATCATGCATATGATACTAGTGTATGATACTACGTATGTACCTTCATAGTGCATATATAGTATCATAGAGTAGTACTAGCTCCCTCTGTAAACTAATATAATAACGTTTAGATTACTAAATAGTGACCTAAACGCTCTTATATTAGTTTACGGAGGGAGTATATATCATAGATGACCGTATTTATGAATTGAGCCCTATAAGGCTGGTTGTAATGGGGAGTATTATATATACTAGTAGTATCATGCATGCATATATATGATAGTGTAGCTAGGATACTACTTCCGTAATGCATAGTATCATAAGTTAACATCTTAGGTTGCCTTACTAATTGTCATGCATCACACAAAGTAGTAGTACAACATTTAATATGACACGGTATCATGATGTGATACCACATCCTCTCTTGTGTGCCACATCATCCAGAAAGTCTAGTTGGCATGCATGATACCTCTTATGATAATACCATTACAACCAGCCTAAACCGGAAAGGAGGGAGTATGAGACTAGCCACAATGGAGAGTAGTACACTAGTAACATACACATATCCCTAGACTATATGTGTTACTACCTTCATAGTGGGTAGTAACATAAGTGTAGTGTCATGCAAAGCTTCATTTCTTAGGTTACAGACTCATATTGCATTAGGACATGTGATGCTACAGTAACTAGCTAAGTTACTGAAACAATCTCTCTCCTCATTAACTTATTGCCACATAAGCAAGTTTGCTGAGTTGGAGTCAGTGTTACTGCTGAAGTGACTCCCACTGTGGCTAGTCTGATACTAGCTAGTCGTCTATGATATACTAGCTAGCTTCCTCACTAAGAGCATGGTTAATAATACAGCCAAGGGTCGGCTATAAGAAGTTGCCATGTCATATACAGCCAACCTCTTAGCGGGCATGTACAATAATAAGTTTTATATATGTACTAGTTTATCAATAGTTGGCCCACCTTACATTCTCACAAAGTGTCTTGGGTCTCGTGTTGCAGCTGGCTCTACTAACCAAGAGTCTGCTTCTCTTCTCTTTCCTCCAACTAATAAGCACATATATATTATTCTATTCCTTATAGCCGGACTACCCACAGTGGGAGTAACATAGGTAGTAACATCACACATATCTAGATAAAATAGATGATGTGTCAAGCAATAAATGAAGAAATGGAGGAAAGTGGATATGTGTGATGTTACTACGTACCTATGTTACTCCCACTGTGGGTATAGTCTTAATATAGTATGAGACTACCCACAATGGGAGTAACATAGGTAGTAACATCACACATATCTAGATAAATTAAGTAGATGATGTGGCAAGCAATAAATGAAGAAAGAGAGGAAAGTAGTAACATAGCTAGTTACTAGTAGTATGAGTAACATCACATGTACATATCAAGGCAAGATGTGTCTATAGCCTAATAAATGAAGTGTTGCATGTTACCACACATATATGTTAGACTAGCCACAATGGGTAGTAACATAGAGTAGTAACATGCCAGTTGGGAGTAACATATGTGTGGTAACATGGAAGACTTCATTTATTAGGCTATAGACTCATCTTACCTTGATATGTGTAATGTTACTCATACTAGTAGTAACTAGCTATGTTACCACATGCCTCTCTTTCTTCATTTATTGATTGTGTAGCGACCAGACCTCAAACAGTCTGATCTCTGTGCATCAGTGTCATCCCTGGATCAGTAATGCTGACACGCACAGTACTTGAAGGATTTATAACAGAGTAGCAATCACACACTTATTACATCGATAGTCCAACGATGAATTTATTACAAATAATATGGTTGAAGGCCATCTAATACGATAACAGCGGAAGGCTTGGAAGATAAGTGAGTCCATCAACTCCAGCGGCATCACTGAGTATAGAACCATGACCTAAAAGGGCATCTTACTCGTCGTCTGAAAAGTCTGCAACATGAAACGTTGCAGCCCGAAAATGGGTCAGCACATGGAATATGCTGGCAAGGTAACACAAGAGAATGCAATGATAATAAGCCTATACTATATGCAATATGGCTGGTGGAAAGCTCTATGGTTAAGTTTTTGCGTAAAGCCAATTTTTCCCTACTTCAAAGGAATGCATTTTAATTAACTATCATGGTAGTTGAAACATCGTTGAGAAGATAGACATCCTCTCAACCCCAATTAAAGTAATCATTAAACCCAACAAAATTAAATTAGAGTAACATGTTGAGATGCACATGAAAATCCAAGTACTAGATACTCAAGACATCCATAACCGAGGACACGGCTAATCATGATCAGTTTGTACACTCTGCAGAGGTTTGTGCACTTTTCCCACAAGACTCGATCGTCTCCGTTTGGTTTCTCGCACTGCATGGTGTTTGAGAAACGGATGACCGAGACATAGTCTTTCAGAAGCGCTAGCACCTTACGATCGGGCGGACCGTACCAACCTACATCCCCTACATCTGCTAGTCCACCACTGTAAGAGTTCACACGACTTACTCATACTATGCTAGAGCCCATAATAGCAATGTGGCTGCACACGGAAGTTTCTAGTATGAATAATCTCATGATCCCTTTGAGCCTGGGTGGCGGTCCAAAAGAAAAACAGGCAATCCTGGAATACCCAGATGCCTCAATCCACCCAGATGTGTATTAATGTTGCCACCTTAAGTTGAACCATTAATTAAACAATCTCACATCTATCATGGATTTCACTCACCCAATCCACGTCTACGAGCATAGCATGACCTAGCAGCAAACGTAGAAGTAACTCCCAAAGGTTTGAATGTAATCCAGGTAATAGGTTCTACCTCAATCTACTTCCCAATCCCACAAATTAATTGATCCTACTCATGCAATGTGTGAGGGTTTGACTAATGCAATGAAAACTGGGTAATTGGAAAGTATGATTAAAGTGTTACTTGCCTTGCTGATGATCCACAAAACCTAGAGACTCAAAGTAGCAAGCGGCGCACTCCGGGTACTCTATCGCAATCAAACAAACAAGCATACAATAAGTACTTAACTAATGCACGGGTAAAACTCAAATAAGAGATCTAACCAGAAAGTTCAACTTAAGAACTCCGGTTTGCAAAAAGAATGAACTCGAAAGAAGCAACGAAACTCAAACTGCAAAAGAAACGAGCTTCGGTTTACTAGTTGGCCTAAAGTCAAATTTTGCAGTAGTCAAAACTTCGTTCAAGTTGATCTAACGTAAAGAGGGCTTCGAGACGAAAATCTGGGATTTTGAATCACCTGATTTCGACTCTCGAGCATAAAGAAAAACGAAAAACAAGATCAGGGCAGAAATCGCGATCGGAATAACCGCGGATAAATACCCCGAAAAAGAAAAACGACGAACAGGCTAACGAACGAACGTTCGCTGTCTGCGGTTAACTAACGAAAACCATTCGTTAAAACGAACGTACGGACGAACGTCCGCTATTTAACTAAACCGGCGGAAAATAGAAAAAAAACTGAACCGATCTATTAGAAAAACAGATATAGGTTTTCCTAAACAAACCGACCGGTTAACCGAAAAAAAACGAAAACTACCTCGAACTCCGGCGAACTCCGGCGGTGAGGCGGCGGTCTCCGGCGACGGCGGCGCGGCGGGCTAGCGGCGGGGCGGCGCGGCGGCGGAGCGGCGGCGGCGCGGCTGGCGGGGCGACGGGGCAACGCGGCGGCGGGGCGGCGGGAGGCGGCGGCGGAATCCGGCGGCGGCGGCGGCGGGAGGCTCGGGCGGCTAGGGTTTGGGGGCGCGGCGTGAGCCGGCCGCGGGGCGACTTGGGCCGGCGGCTGCGGCTTATAAAGCCCAGTCTCCTGGTCCTTCACGAGTCTAAGTCGGTTTCCGTTTTTTTTTTTAAATAGTCCCGGCGCAGAAAAACTAACGAAAGAAATACCAAACGGACTCCAAAATTCCCGAAATAAATTTTCACCGTCCTCTAATAATATTTAGGACAAAGTGAACATTTTTGCCGGACCTAAATGCAATTTTGAAAAACGCGTATTTTTCCTATGCAAATAAATCCGCAAATAAATCCAGAAAAATACCAAAAGTGATTTTAATATTTTCCTCCAATATTTCTGTTATTTTGGAGAAGTCATATTATCTCCGCTCATATTTTGTATTTAGAAATATTTTTAGGAGAGAAAAATAATTAGAATCACACTGTCCTCGTACCGGTATTCGAGCGAACTCAAACACGAAAACGGTAAAATTCCCAACTCTCTCCGTAGGTCCTTGAGTTGCTTAGAATTTCGAGGAACTCCACGAACAAAAATGCAAAAACATGAAATGCAATACGATCTATGTATAACATTCCAAATTGAAAATTTGGGATGTTACAAACCTACCCCCCTTAGAATGAATCTCGCCCTCGAGATTCGGCTTGGCTAGAGAACAGGTGTGGGTGGTCCGTGCGTAGATCATCTTCTCGCTCTCAGGCGGCTTCTTCCTCGGTGTGGTGACTCCACTGAACTTTGCAAAACTTGATAACCTTACTGCGAGTGACTCTGCTCGAAAATTTGAGAATCTTAACAGGCTTCTCCTCGTAGGTCAGATCACTGTCCAACTGAATTGCTTCCAGGGGTACTGTGTCCCTAAGCGGTATATCGGCCATCTCCGCGTGGCACTTCTTAAGCTGCGAAACGTGAAACACGTCATGCACTCCTGACAATCCTTCGGGCAATTCCAACTTATAGGCAACCTCTCCCATGCGTTCCAAAACACGGTAAGGTCCCACAAATCTCGGGGCTAACTTCCCTTTAACTCCGAAACATTTAACTCCTCGCAGAGGCGATACTCTCAAGTACGCTCTGTCTCCGATCTCATAGGTTATCTCCTTGCGCTTCGAGTCTGCATAACTCTTCTACCTGGACTGAGCTACCTTCAGTCTATCTCGAATCAACTTCACCTTCTCCTCAGACTCTTTGATTAAGTCGGGTCCAAACAAATGTCGGTCTCCAACTTCGTCCCACGACAACGGTGTTTGGCATCTCCTTCCATACAATGCCTTGAACGGTGCCATCTTCAAACTAGCCTGGTAACTATTGTTGTATGAGAACTCCGCGTAGGGCAAGTTGTCATCCCAACTAGATCCATAATCTAATGCACAGGCTCTTAGCATATCCTCCAAAATCTGATTGACTCTTTCAGTCTGTCCATCTGTCTGCGGGTGAAATGATGTGCTAAACTCTAGCCTGGTACCCAAAGTTTCATGTAACTGATTCCAGAACTTTGAGGTAAACTGGGTTCCTCTATCTGATACGATGCTCCTCGGAACTCCATGCAGACATACAATTCTGGTCATGTATATCTTAGCCAACTTTGCACTGGTATATGTGGTTTTCACAGGAATAAAGTGGGCTACCTTCGTCAATCGGTCTACTACTACCCAGATTGAATCATATCCTGCTTTGGTCCTGGGCAATCCGGTGATAAAATCCATGCCAAGCTTCTCCCACTTCCATTCGGGTATTGGCATAGGTTGTAACAATCCTGCTGGCTTCTGATGTTCTGCCTTCACTCTCTGGCATACATTACAAACTGCTACATACTCTGCAATATCCTTCTTCATACCGGTCCACCAGAAAATCTCCTTCAAATCCAAATACATCTTAGTATTTCCTGGGTGAATCGAGTATGGCGAATCATGGGCCTCTTGTAGAATCAACTTCCTGATCTCCGGGTCATTGGGCACATAGATTCGATCCTCAAACCATAAGGTGTCGTGTTCATCCTCATGGAATCCTTTAGCTTTTCCTTCGCTCATCCTCTCCTTTATAGCGACAACCTCCTTGTCAGCTTTCTGAGCTTCTCTAATTTTATCCATCAGGGTAGACTGGATTTCTACCGTTGCTACATAACCTCTCGGAACTATCTCCATACGTAGTTCTCGTAGGTCCTCGGCTAACTCCTTTGGAAACTTTTCCATCATTAAGGTATTGACATGGCTCTTACGGCTTGGCGCATCGGCTACTACGTTAGCCTTTCCGGGATGATAATGCAATCTCATGTCATAATCCTTAATGAGTTCCAGCCATCTCCTTTGCCTAAGATTCAACTCCTTTTGAGTGAATATATACTTCAAGCTCTCTTGATCCGTATATACTTCACAATGGTTCCCAATAAGAAAATGCCTCCACGTCTTCAATGCATGCACTACGGCTGCTAACTCCAAATCGTGGGTGGCATAGTTCAGCTCATGAGGTTTTAGTTGTCGTGAAGCATACGAAACAACTCTTCCTTCCTGCATAAGAACAGCTCCAACTCCTCGACGTGAAGTGTCGCAGTACACCTCATAATCGTTATGTTGATCTGGCAGAATCAACACAGGGGACGAGACCAACCTTTTCTTCAATTCCTGGAAACTAGTCCCACATTCTTCTGTCCAACTGAACTTGGTGTCCTTCTTCAACAACTCTGTCATTGGCTTTGCAATCTTCGAGAAATTCTCGATAAATCTCCGGTAGTATCATGCGAGTCCAAGAAAACTCCGGATCTCTCCAACTGTTGTCGGTGCTTCCCAATTGGTCACAGTGTCCACCTTAGCAGGATCTACTGCTATTCCTTCTCCGGATATAACATGTCCGAGGAATCCGACTTCCTTCAACCAAAACTCACATTTGCTAAACTTGGCATATAACTGATGTTCTCTGAGCTTCTCCAATACCAAACGCAAATGTTCTTCATGCTCCTCTTCATCCTTCAAGAAGATCAATATATCATCTATGAACACTACGACGAACTTATCCAGATACTCCATAAACACTTTGTTCATCAGGTTCATAAAGTATGCCGGTGCGTTTGTCAGACCAAACGACATAACGGTATACTCGTACAACCCATACCTAGTGGTAAAGGTCGTCTTAGGTATATCTTGCTCTCGGATCTTCAATTGATGGTACCCTGATCGCAGATCGATCTTAGAAAATACCTTAGCTCCTTGCAATCTATCGAACAGATCATTGATCATTGGCAGTGGGTACTTGTTCTTGATCGTTACTTCGTTCAATCCTCGGTAATCAACAACCATTCTTAACGATCCATCATTCTTCTCCACTAGAAGTACTGGCAAACCCCAAGGCGAAGAACTTGGGCGTATGAATCCTTTATCCAGTAACTCCTTAATCTGCTTCTTAATTTCCTCCAAATCCTTTGCGGGCATCCTATAGGGCCTCTTAGAAATTGACCCGGTGCCTGGCAAAAGTTCAATCAAAAACTCTATATCTCTATCCGGTGGCATGCCAGGTAACTCCTTTGGAAACGCATCAGGATAATCCTTCACTACTGGCACTTCCTCCTGAACAACTCCTGACAAGGAATTTAATCTACTCCTCTTTGACTCATGCCGGGATACATACTTGATCCTTCTTCCTTCCGGCGTAGTAAGCAAAATGGTCTTACTAGCACATTCAATATTCCCTTCATACTTAGATAACCAATCCATGCCTAATATCACATCCAGTCCTTGAGATTCCAATACTATTAGGTCCGAAGGGAATATGTAATTACCAATCCTTAAGGGCAACTGATCACACCATGACTTAGCCATATACTCTGCTCCTGGTGAGGTTACTAACATGGGCGATCTAAGGGCTTGGGTCAGCAGCTTATACTTATCCACGAATCCCCTTGAAATATATGAATGCGATGCACCAGTATCGAAAAGAATGAGTGTAGTAAAGGACTTAACTAAGAACTTACCTATAACTGCATCGGGTTGCTCTTCTACTTCCTCCATAGTCACGTGGTTCACTTGTCCTTTGTTGAACGGGTTGGGCTTCTTCCCGGCGCTTCCATTGCCGTTCCCATTCTTAACTTCTGGGCATTCATTGGCATAATGTCCAGTCTTCCCGCACTGGTAACAAGTGACATGGCTAAAATCCCTCTTGGTGGGTGTGGATGGTGTAGGGCAGTTCTGGTTTCCATTGGCTCCATTCCCATTTCCATTCTTGGTGCCATTGTGATTGTGCGAGCTACCTCCTCCATGGGTATGCTGAAACTGTCCTCTCGCTTTAGGGGTAAAGCGAGGCTTCTGCTGAGCTCCAGAGTTATACTTTCCTTGCCCATACTTCCTCTTGTGACTCTCAATCTGTTGATGCTTCCTTTCAATCATCAGGGCACGGTCAACCAACTCCTGGTAATTATTGAAAGTTGCCACCATCAACTGTACACTCATCTCATCATTCAACCCTTCCATGAATCTCTCCTGCTTCTTGGCATCTGTGGCCACGTCATCTGGGGTATAACGAGATAGGGTACTAAACTCATCCACGTACTGGGCCACAGTACGATTCCCTTGGCGCAAATTGCGAAACTCCTGCTTCTTCATACTCATGGCTCCAGTTGAGACATGGGCGGTACGAAAGGCTTGCTGAAACTGATCCCAAGTCACATTGGCTACGGGGTAAGTGGCTGTGTAATTCTCCCACCATGTTGCGGCTGGTCCAGACAACTGGTGTGCGGCAAATCGCACCTTCTCATCATCCGAGCAATTGGCGGTGGTCAAATCCCTTCCAATCTTGCGTAGCCAGTCATCAGCCACAATTGGTTCGATGCTGCTAGCAAACACGGGTGGTTGCAACCTTAAGAAACGTGTCAGGTTGTCCACGGGTGGTGGTGGTGGAGGGTTGTTGTTGTTGTTGTTCCGGTTGTTCTGAGTGTTCTGGACAAGAAGTTGCATCAGGGTGTTCTGCTGCTGGATCAACTGAGTGAGCTCAGGGGGAAACTCGAATTCACGTCTTGGAGGCATCTGATGGGTGTAGAGGGAAGAGATTAGAATAGAAAAGAGGTCTAAGGGAAAATCACTACCCATATGCACATGAGACAAACACACAATCATATCACACCAATCAATTTCAAACAAGGTCTTACAAATCTAACGATCGTTTACAAAAGTGCTCTAAATCTAATATATGGAGGCAAACTACTAGTCACGGGGTGGTCATCTAAAAATATTGATCGGCAGAGGATTCCATAATATCTTCTCCAGCTTCATCGTCATAGTCTTCATCCTTGCTATCCTCAGCTTCCGAATCCGTGTCATCTATGATGATATAATCTTCCGGTGGAATCTCCTTGGGTTCTTCTTCCTCGTCTTCTTCTCCCATGAGTATCCCTAACTTCCGGGTCAAATCATCATTCTTCTCCACAAGTATCTTCATCTCCTCCTCATATCCATCGCGTGTAGACTTGAGTTCTTCCTCTAGCTCCAAATTCCTATTTAGGGCCTTCTTCAAATCTATCATCCCAGCACACATCCGGTGCTCCTGGCGACGAATGTGGTGGTTCAACTCCTGGATGAATGCTGCAATGGACATACCCTTCCGGGTGCTGATCATATCCCAATTCTCATCTCGGCGTCCACAAATCTGGTAGATAGTGTCCTTTAGCTCCTGCTTGTAGACTTCTCCAATCCTTCCCATAGCAATGTGGGCGGCCATACTCCTTCCTAGGCTCCATGTAGGTGCATTAAAGGAAAATGCTATGAGTGAGGTGACGAGTGTGAACGTCCTTCCTGGAACTTGAGCTTGAATCAACCAACGCTCCTCCTCAGGTAGAGTGGCATTGTAGGTTCCAGTGAAACTTGGTAATCCAATGTTGAGATATCTTGTGACTTCCTTCAGGTGTCGTCCAAAGGGTGTTTCTTCATCCGGTTGCATAAACTTGTGCTTTGCTTCCACCATCCTAAAGAGTAGAAAAGATGAGGAGTCAGAAAAGAGAAGAGTGAATTGTGTTCTAGGGCTTGTCTTAGTGGTGGTGTCCTATAGTCAGTGTGTGCTCTGATACCATCTTGTAGCGACCAGACCTCAAACAGTCTGATCTCTGTGCATCAGTGTCATCCCTGGATCAGTAATGCTGACACGCATAGTACTTGAAGGATTTATGACAGAGTAGCAATCACACACTTATTACATCGATAGTCCAATGATGAATTTATTACAAATAATATGGCTGAAGGCCATCTAATACGATAACAGCGGAAGGCTTGGAAGATAAGTGAGTCCATCAACTCCAACGACATCATTGAGTATAGAACCACGACCTAAAAGGGCATCTTACTCGTCGTCTGAAAAGTCTGCAACATGAAACGTTGCAGCCCGAAAACGGGTCAGCACATGGAATATGTTGGCAAGGTAACACAAGAGAATGCAATGATAATAAGCCTATACTATATGCAATATGGCTGGTGGAAAGCTTTATGGTTAAGTTTTTGCGTAAAGCCAATTTTTCCCTACTTCAAAGGAATGCATTTTAATTAACTATCATGGTAATTGAAACATCGTTGAGAAGATAGACATCCTCTCAACCCCAATTAAAGTAATCATTAAACCCAACAAAATTAAATTAGAGTAACATGTTGAGATGCACATGAAAATCCAAGTACTAGATACCCAAGACGTCCATAACCAGGGACACGGCTAATCATGATCAGTTTGTACACTCTGCAGAGGTTTGTGCACTTTTCCCACAAGACTCGATCGCCTCCGTTTGGTTTCTCGCACTGCATGGTGTTTGAGAAACGGATGACCGAGACATAGTCTTTCAGAAGCGCTAGTACCTTATGATCGGGCGGACCGTACCAACCTACATCCCCTACATCTGATAGTCCACCACTGTAAGAGTACGCATGACTTACTCATACTATGCTAGAGCCCATACTAGCATTGTGGCTGCACACGGAAGTTTCTAGTATGAATAATCTCATGATCCCTTTGAGCCTGGTGGCGGTCCAAAAGAAAAACAGGCAATCCTGGAATACCCAGATGCCTCAATCCACCCAGATGTGTATTAATATTGTCACCTTAAGTTGAACCATTAATTAAACAATCTCACATCTGTCATGGATTTCACTCACCCAATCCACGTCTACGAGCATAGCATGACCTAGCAGCAAACGTAGAAGTAACTCCCAAAGGTTTGAATGTAATGCAGGTAATAGGTTCTACCTCAATCTACTTCCCAATCCCACAAATTAATTGATCCTACTCATGCAATGTGTGAGGGTTTGACTAATGCAATGAAAACTGGGTAATTGGAAAGTATGATCAAAGTGTTACTTGCCTTGCTGATGATCCGCAAAACCTAGAGACTCAAAGTAGCAAGCGGCGCACTCCGGGTACTCTATCACAATCAAACAAACAAGCATACAATAAGTACTTAACTAATGCACGGGTAAAACTCAAATAAGAGATCTAATCAGAAAGTTCAACTCAAGAACTCCGGTTTGCAAAAAGAATCAACTCGAAAGAAGCAACGAAACTCAAACTGTAAAAGAAACGAGCTTCGGTTTACTAGTTGGCCTAAAGTCAAATTTTACAGTAGTCAAAACTTTGTTCAAGTTGATCTAACGTAAAGAGGTCTTCGAGACGAAGATCTGGGATTTTGAATCACCTGATTCCGACTCTCGAGCAAAAAGAAAAACGAAAAACAAGATCAGGGCAGAAATCGCGATCGGAATAACCGCGGATAAATACCCCGAAAAAGAAAAACGACGAACAGGCTAAGGAACGAACGTTCACTGTCTGCGGTTAACTAACGAAAATCATTCGTTAAAACGAACATACGGACGAACGTCCGCTATTTAACTAAACCGACAGAAAATTAAAAAAACCGAACCGATCTATTAAAAAAACAGATATAGGTTTTCCTAAACGAACCGATCGGTTAACCAAAAAAAAACGAAAACTACCTCGAACTCCGGCGAACTCCGGTGGTGAGGCGGCGGTCTCCGGCGACAGTGGCGTGGCGGCGGAGCGGCGGCGGCGCGGCTGGCGGGGCGACGGGGCAGCGCGGCGGCGGGGCGGCGGGGGGCGGCGGCGGCAGCGGCGGAATCCGGCGACGGCTGCGGGATCCGGCGGCGGCGGCGGGAGGCTCGGGCGGCTAGGGTTTGGGGGCGCGGCGCGAGCGGGCTGCGGGGCGACTTGGGCCGGCGGCTACGGCTTATAAAGCCCAGTCTCCTGGTCCTTCACGAGTCTAAGTCGGTTTTCGTTTTTTTTTCTAAAAGAGTCCCGACGCAGAAAAACTAACGAAAGAAATACCAAACGGACTCCAAAATTCCCGAAATAACTTTTCACCGTCCTCTAATAATATTTAGGACAAAGTGAACATTTTTCCTGGACCTAAATGCAATTTTGAAAAACACGTATTTTTCCTATGCAAATAAATCCAGAAAAATACCAAAAGTGATTTTAATATTTTTCCTCCAATATTTCTGTTATTTTGGAGAAGTCATATTATCTCCGCTCATATTTTGTATTTAGAAATATTTTTAGGAGAGCAAAATAATTAGAATCACACTGTCCTCGTACCGGTATTCGAGCGAACTCAAATACGAAAACGGTAAAATTTCCAACTCTCTCCGTAGGTCCTTGAGTTGCTTAGATTTTCGAGGAACTCCACGAACAAAAATGCAAAAACATGAAATGCAATATGATCTATGTATAACATTCCAAATTGAAAATTTGGGATGTTACAGATTGCCACATCATCTATTTTATCTAGATATGTGTGATGTTACTACCTATATTACTCCCACTGTGGGTAGTCTTACTCCTCACTATAGAGGTAGTAACATAGACTAGTAACACATGGGCATGTTAGTAGTCTATGTTACTACTCATTGTGGCTAGTCTGATTAATATCACACATCTCAAGGCAAGATGAGTCTATAGCCTAAAATAAATGAAGTGTTGCATGTTACTACACATATGTTACTCCCCACTATAGAGGTAGTAACATAGACTAGTACCATTACATGTTACTACCCATTGTCGCTAGTCTTATGTCACTCTATTGTGTACTTACTTTCTCTAATGCATAGTATCATAGAGTAGCTAGTATCATATGTAGTACTTTATTTATATTGTCATGCATGACACATAGTAGCATAACATTTATTATGATACAGTTTCACGATATGATACTTAACCCTCTCTTTCTTCATTTAATTAATTCTATGACATCTCATCAAAATTGCCTAGTTGGCATGCACGATACTAGTTATGATACCCCCTTACTATCAGCCTAGCAAAGGTGTACAAATCATTTGTGTGTCGCTTTGTGAGTTTTCATCTGTTTGTTCAAGAAGCGGGGAGAAGTTTCAAACATTTCGGCCGCGAGGTGCGGCCACTGGCGTAGGCCTAGTTGGTATTTTAATTATAGAAAATTTAGATGGAGTTCACACATCATCAAAATCGATGTGTGCATGTGGCGTGCTCTCACGACCCCGTGGAAAAAAATTGGTAAAGTTTGGCACAAGTTTAGATGACCGCTCCTTCCAAACCGGAGCATCTCACATGAAGGATCATGGTTTTCCAAAAGGAGATGTGTCAATTCAAACTCCTGTGGTCGATGACTTCATCTTTGGCCTCATAAAAATTTCCACGGTACGCAATCACCATTATACCACGGGTTTGATTTTCTGGCGCATTTCAGGTATCGTTAGCTATATTTAAGACATTTTTTGAGATTAACGTGCATTTTGTGCATAAAAATAAAATTACAACCGGAACTGCATGTATTGTCGAAAGGGATGAGGATCGACATTCGATTTAGGAGCATCCAACGGTGCACACGTACGATCCGTGGGGTTTGGGTTCTAGCCAATCAGAAAGCACGACTCAGATCGTGGGCGGGGTGGCGGGGTTTGGTCGGCACACGGCTTTCATCAACGAACCGTGTGCTATTCGCAAACCAGATTGCATATTTTTGTTCACACATACTGTAGTGAGATCGATTGAGTGTGCTACCTCTATGATATAATAATAACAAAAAACAGTTCATATTCATTGCCTGAGCGGACAGCATATCAAGGTCAACGTATTAATGGTTCTTACATCAACAGAAAACCAGGCATAACTCACAAATTCAGTACACGCGACAGTTCTAAATTGAACAAATTAAGTTGCAGGGTAGGCATAAAGACTAGTCTTACGGCTTAATTCCCATGTACATGTGGGAACTGGGATCATTAAGTTGACCCCGAATGAACTTGGGGTTTTTGATGATTTTACGCTTCTCTGTTGCACTGGTGTGTGATCCCTTGGCTGGCAACTCATCAGATTCATCGTACTCGTCCTGATCGGCAACATCGTCGACACCTAGTACCCTTCTCTTCCCATGCATCGCTAAATGGTCGTTCTTATGCAAGGGGACTTCCACAAAGAAAATCTGGGCAGCATCGCTGGTAAGAATGAATGGGTCCACGTGATATGCCATCGTTGTCCTGTTAACACAGGTCTTCTTGTACTCATCAATCCTTACCTGACCAAGAGGGATCCATGCGCACCTGAATAATGCCACCTTAACTTTCACATAGTCAAGCTCCCAAATCTCTTTGATGGTTCCATAGTATACCCTTTTATCATCTTCATTTGCAGTCATGCATTCTATTCGAACAGAGCTCTTCTGATATGAGGTCTTTGAAAGTGCGTTATATCGACTAGAAGAGGGGTGAATAGGCGATTTTTATAAATTCGTCTCTGAGGAAATTCTAACTGAGGAATTTCCTAAGTGACGAACTACTTAGCAGCGGAATAGATACTCGGTTGCAAGGATAACAAGACAGTAGCATGGTCATCATGATGAAATGAAAACAAGCACAGAGTATAAGTAGCGTGTAAACAAGGTAAGCAGGCTGAGGACTTAGGACTGAAGAAATAGGATTGAGGAAATTGAGAAAGTCTTTAGTCAAAGTCTTCAAACAGTACAGATCAAGTTCAACAACACAAGAATGAGTAAATGGAAGAGTTGAGGAAATAAAACGAGTAAGCTTGATGAAGACGATGATTTGGTAAACCAGTTCCAACTGTTGTGACAATTGTACATCTGGTTGGAGCGGCTAGGTATTTAAACCTGAGGACACACAGTCCAGGACACCAAGTCCTCACCGTATTCTCCTTGAGCTAAGGCCACACAGTCCTCACACAATCACTCGTGGTAAGTCTTCACATGTGACTTCCAAACCTTCACAAACTCGGTCACCCAGCGATCCACAATTCCTCTTGGATGCTCTAGACCATCGACACCTAACCGTCTGGAAGATCATGGTCTTCAAAGGTAACAAGCGTCGGTTCCACACAGGAACAATATCTTCAGTGATGCTCAATCACTTTGGGGTTTTAGGTGTTTGGGTTTTGGGTTTTTCCTCACTTGATGATTTTCGCTCAAAGTCCTTGGAGTATGGGTTGCTCTAATGACAAGTGTATGTTTCTCTCGGAGCAGCCAACCAGCTAGTGGTTGAGGGGGCGGCTATTTATAGCCTAGGGAGCAGCCCGATATGATCAGACATAAATGACCTTAAATGATATGACCATTAGATAGGTGGATATTTTGGGACAGCTGGTGCATAGCACAGCAACGATCGGAATGTTGGGTATCAAATTCCTCAGGGCTATCATGGTCCTCACTTGTAGGAAATCCGCACTGGCGAATTCCTAACTCCTCGGTTAGAACAAATTCCTCAGAGACCAGAAGAACTACGTCTCTGTCACTGAAGAAATTTACTGAACTGTATGAGATTTCCAATGCCTTCACTCGAAAGGGTTGGGTAGTGTAGGCTTTGAGTTGAGCATCATTTGGAAATATGCTTCCTTAGTTTTACCTCAACCCCCTTTAACAGTACGGTGTTTCCTATGACTCAAGAAAGAGAAAATGAAACTACGAAGACAAAAGTCTTCACGCTTCACAATGCTCGCATGATTATCCAAGTCTTCAAGGTCACACCAATTTCTTCACTTTCAAAGTCTTCAGAAAGTCTTCAGAAATCCAAAGTCTTCAGTTGAAGACATTCATTTTTAGGGGTCGACTTTCTCTGTAAATATCAAACTCCTCATAGACATATAGACATGTGTACACATACAAACGCATTAGTCCCTTAACCTATAAGTCTTCAATACACCAAAATCACTAAGGGGCCCTAGATGCACTTACAATCTCCCCCCTTTTGGTGATTGATGACAATATAGGTTAAGTTTTCAACGAGGAAAAACATATGAAGTGTAAATACTGATGTTAAGGAATTTGATTGCAAGATAAAGAAGAACCCCCCCTGAAGATGTGCATAGTGAGAAATTTGCTTCTGAAGTAATGCACATTTGAAGAGTAATAGCATGGAGATCCCCCCCCCCCCTATATCTTGTAATTCACACACGCATTCAACATATAATTTGAAGAATTTGAAATGCATGATGAAATATGGTGACTGATGTCATTCAGCATGCATGCATTAACATATATGAGGAAATAGCATGCAGAAGAACATAGCGAAAGTATCAGACCACCATCGGGTTTAAGTTTACAACTCGATCCAACAAAGTCTTCAGAAGAACGAGAGTTGTAACTTAGCAAAAAAACGCCCATATATAAAGACCCGTTTTAAGATTAACTCAAATTTCCCCCCCTTTGTCATCGAATGACCAAAAGGGACGAAAAATGAGGTCTAACGCCCCTGAAGAATATCACGGAGACGATGGAGGAGTGCCAGTGTTGTTGGGGTCAGTTGTTGGAGCAGGGCCTGTCGCAGTGTCGTCCAAATCTTCATACTTGTCAGTCTTGCGTGATGAAGAATATGAGCTGGCCACCAAGGAAGGAACTTTGACTTTCTTGAATTTCTTCGCCGAAGGCTGAGACCATTCAAAGTCTTCCTTGAAACCCATTTGCTCCAGATCTTCTTCACTATAGAGATTAGACATAACAGCCCAGGTGTGATTGAAAACTTCATGAAGGTAGTAATGGTTTTTCTTCACTGCATTATAAGTCGCAGTCATGTTGTGACGAATTGAACCAAATTACCTCTTGACCCATTTATGGTTGCGATCGACCTTCTGATGAAGACTGAGGAGAAGCTCACGATCGGTCATCACCCTTGTGGCATGACTGTTCAGATCTGAAAGATTCAAGACAAAAGTCTATATTGACATAAGAAATCATAATACTTCAAGCATACTAACAAAGCAATCGTGTCTTCTCAAAATACTATGGCTAAAGAAAGTTATCCCTACAAATTCATATAGTCTGGCTATGCTCCCTCTTCATCACACAAAATATTCATATCATGCACAACCCCGGTTTCAGCCAAGCACTTGTTTTCATACTCTATTCTTTCAAACCTTTCAACTTTCACGCAATACATGAGCGTGAGCCATGGATATATCACTATGTGGAATAGAGTGGTGGTTGTGGAGAAGTCAAAAAGGAAGGAGATAGTCTCACATCGACTAGGCGTATCAATGGGCTATGGAGATGCCCATCAATAGATATCAATGTGAGTGAGTAGGGATTGCCATGCAACGGATGCACTAGAGCTAAATATGTATGAAAGCTCAACAAAATAAACTAAGTGGGTGTGCATCCAACCTGCTTGCTCATGAAGACCTAGGGCATTTGAGAAAGCCTATCGTTGGAATATACAAGCCAAGTTCTATGGTGAAAATTCCCACTAGTATATGAAAGTGACTAAACATGAGACTCTGTATCATGAAGAACATGGTGCTACTTTGAAGCACAAGTGTGGAAAAAGATAGTAGCAATTGTCCCTTTTTCTTTTCTTTTTCTTTTCTTTTTTTCTTTTTTTGGAGGGGCCTTTTCTTTTGTTTGGCCTTTCCTCGTATGGGACAATGCTCTAATAATGATGATCATCACACTTATATTGATTTACAACTTGACATTACAACTCGATACTAGAACAAAGTATGACTCTATATGAATGCCTCCGGTGGTGTACCAGGATGTGCAATGAATCAAGAGTGACATGTATGAAAAATTATGCATGGTGGCTTTTCCACAAATACGATGTCAACTACATGATCATACATGGAAATATGACAATATGAAGCGTGTCATATGAACGGAACGGTGGAAAGTTGCATGGCAATATATCTCGGAATGGCTATAGAAATGCCATGATAGGTAGGTATGGTGGCTGTTTTGAGGAAGATATATGGTGGCTGTTTTGAGGATGGTATATAGTGGGTGTATGGTACCGGCGAAAGTTGCGCGGTACAAGAGAGGCTAGCAATGGTGGAAGGGTGAGAGTGCGTATAATCCATGGACTCAACATTAGTCATAAGAACTCATATACTTATTGCAAAAATTTACGAGTCATCAAAACAAAGCAATCAACGCATGCTCCTAGGGGGGAGGTTGGTAGGAGTTAACCATCGCGCGCCCCCGACCTCCACACAAAGGATGACACTCTGCAAATACCTCATGCTCTAACTTCGTCACATAGCGGTTCACCATACGTGCATGCTACGGGAATCACTAACTTTTACGCAAGTATTTCTCAATTTCACAATAACTCCACTAGCATGACTCTAATATCACTATCATCATATCTCAAAACAATTAAAAAATCATCCAACTTCTCATCATATTCAATGCACTTTATATGAAAGTTTTTACTACATTCATCTTGGATGCCTATCATGTGAAGGCTAGTTTTATAGCCAAAGTACATTACCATGTTGTTCTAATAGACTCTCAAAAGGATATAAGTGAAGCATGAGAGATCAACAATTTCTTCAAAATAAAATCAACACCGTGATCTAAAAGATATAAGTGAAGCACTAGAGCAAAAACTATTTAACTCAAAACATATAAGTGAAGCACATAGAGTGTTCTAACAATTCCTAGGCCATATTTATCTCTCTCAAAAAGGTGTGTCCAGCAAGGATGATTGTGGCAAACTAACAAGCAAAGACTCTAATAATACAAGATGCTCCAAGCAAAACACATATCATGTGGTGAATAAAAATATAGTCCCGAGTATAGTTACCGATAGATGAAGACGAAAGAGGGGATGCCTTCCCGGGGCATCCCCAAGCTTAGGCTTTTGGTTGTCATTGAATTTTACCTTGGGGTGCCTTGGGCATCCCCAAGCTTAGGCTCTTGCCACTCTTTGTTCCATAGTCCATCAAAGCAATACTCAAAACTTGAAAACTTCACAACACAAAACTTAGACAAAAATCTCATGAGCTCCGTTAGTATAAGAAAACAAACCACCACTCAAAGGTACTGTAATGAACTCATTCTTTATTTATATTGGTGTTAAACCTACTGTATTCCAACTTCTCTATGATTCATACTCCCCAATACTACTCATAGATTCATCAAAATAAGCAAACAACACACGGAAAACAGAATCTGTCAAAAACATAACAGTCTATAGTAATCTGTAACTTTCGCATACTTCTGTAACTCCAAAAAATTGAAATAAATTGGTAAACGTGAGGAATTTTTCTATTAATCATCTGCAAAAAGAATCAACTAAATAGCACGTTCCAGTAAAATCTGATGACTATTCTAGCGAGCGCTAATGATTCTGTTTTTCACAGCAAGATCATATAAACTTCACACAAGTCTTCCCAAAGGTTCTACTTGGCACACACACAAATTAAAACACAAAACCACATCTTAACACAAAACTACATGATCATATAAACCACATCAAAAACAAAAAATATAAAATTGGGTTGCCTCCCAACAAGCGCTATCGTTTTACGCCCCTAGCTAGGCACGATACAAACATAGATCTAGGTATTGTCATCTTTGGAAGGCAATCCATAAGTGGCTCTCATAATAGATTCATAACGTAATTTAATTTTCTTTCTAGGAAAGTGTTCCATGCCTTTCCTTAACGGAAATTGGAATCTAATATTTCCTTCCTTCATATCAATAATTGCACCAATCGTTCTAAGGAAATGTCTACCAAGAATAATAGGACATGAAGGATTGCAATCTATATCAAGAAAAATGAAATCTATGGGTACATAAATCCTATTGGCAACAATAAGAACATCATTAATCCTTCCCATAGGTTTCTTAATGGTAGAATCCGCAAGATGCAAATTTAAGGAACAATCATCAAGCTCATGGAAACCTAACAAATCACACAAAGTTTTTGGGATAGTGGAGACACTTGCACCCAAATCACACAAAGCAAAGCATTCATGATCTTTAATTTTAATTTTAATAGTAGGTTCCCACTCATCATAAAGCTTTCTAGGGATAGAAACTTCTAATTCAAGTTTTTCTTCATAAGATTGCATCAAAGCATCAACTATGTGTTTGGTAAAAGCTTTATTTTGACTATAAGCATGCGGAGAGTTTAGTACGGATTGCAACAAGGAAATACAATCAATCAAAGAGCAATTATCATAATTGAATCCTTTGGAATCCAAAGCAGTGGGTTCATCACTATGCAAAGTTTTAATCTCTTCACTCCCACTTTTAACAATTTTAGCATCAAGATCTAAAAACTCCGAATCATTGGGACACCTTTTACATAAAGTAGACTCATCTCCAATCTCATCTTTATCAAGATTCATACTAGAAAACAAGGATCTAATAGGAGACACATCAATAACTTTCAGATATTCATCTTTATTTTCATGATAACTAGAAGAACACGCTTTTATATAACTCTCTTTTTTAACACGCATCCTAGCGGTTCTTTCTTTGCATTCATCAATGGAAATTCTCATGGCTTTGAGGGACTCATTGATATCATGCTTAGGTGGAATAGATCTAAGTTTCAAAGAATCAACATCAAGAGTAATTCTATCCACACTTCTAGCCAATTCATCAATCTTAAGCAATTTTTCTTCAAGCAAAGCATTGAAATTCTTTTACGAAATCATAAACTCCTTAACACTAGTTTCAAATTCAAGGCATCTTTCCATAAGAGTTATTGTAGGAATTACCATAATTATTAGAGGAATTACTAGGAAAAGGCCTAGGATTAAAGTGTCCTCTATAAGCATTGTTACCAAAATTATTCCTACCAATAAAATTCACATCCAAAGATTCATTATTATTTTCAATCAACGTGGATAAAGGCATATCATTAGGATCAGAAGAAGCACTCTTAGCAGCAAATAATTTCATAAGTTCATCCATCTTTCCACTCAAAACACTAATTTCTTCAATAGCATGTACTTTTTTACTAGTAGATCTTTCGGTGTGCCCTTGAGAATAATTAACCACAATATTATCTAGGAGTTTGGTAGCTTCTCCTAAGGTAGTTTCCATGAAAGTGCCTCCTGCGGTCGAATCTAAAAGATTGCTAGAAGCAAAATTCAAGGCAGCATAAAAGTTTTGAATAATCATCAATAGGTTCAAACCATGTGTAGGGCAATTACGTATCATTAATTTCATCCTCTCCCAAGCTTGTGCAACATGCTCATGATCTAGTTGCTTAAAATTCATAATATCGTTTCTAAGAGAGATGATCTTAGCTGGAGGGAAATACATAGAGATAAAAGCATCTTTGCACTTATTCCACGAATCAATACTATTTCTAGGCAAAGAGGAAAACCAAGTTTTAGCACGATCTCTAAGTGAAAACGGAAATAACTTCAATTTAACAATATCATTATCTGTATCCCTCTTCTTTTGCATATCACACAAATCAACAAAGTTGTTTAGATGGGTAGCGGCATCTTCACTAGGAAGGCCGGAAAATTGATCTTTCATGACAAGATTCAACAGAGCAGCATTAATCTCACAAGATTCAGCATCGGTAATAGGAGCAATCGGAGTTCTAATAAAATCATTATTGTTGGTATCGGAGAAGTCACACAGTTTAGTATTGTTCTGAGCCATAGTGAAAAGCAAGCAATCCAACACACAAGCAAACAAGAAGCAAGCGAACGATAAACACATGGCAAAAAGAAGGGCAAATAAAACGGCAAGGGTGAAGTGGGGGAGAGGAAAACAAGAGTCAAATAAATGTAATGCGAAGGATAAGGTTTTGTGATAGGTACTTGGTATATGACTTTTGCGTAAGCCTCCCCGGCAACGGCGCCAGAAATTCTTCTTGCTACTTCTCAAGATTGCATTGTATTCCCTCGAAGAGGAAAGGGTGATACAGCACAGTAGCATAAGTATTTCCCTCAGTTTTTAGAACCAAGGTATCAATCCAGTAGGAGACCACGCGCGAGTCCCTCGCACCTGCACAAACAAATAAGAACTTCGCAGCCAACACGATAAGGGGTTGTCAATCCCTTGACGGTCACTAACGAAAGTGAGATATGATAGATATGATAGTTTGATATTTTTGGTATTTTTGGATATAAGAACAGAAAGTAAAAACCGAAAAGTAAAGTAGATTGTAGATTGATATGTTGAGAATAGACCCGGGGGCCATAGGTTTCTCTAGTGGCTTCTCTCATGATAGCATAATTCTACGATGGGTGAACGAATTACTGTCGAGCAATTAATAGAAAAGCGAATAATTATGAGACTATCTAGGCATGATAATTATATATAGGCATCACGTCCGAGACAAGTAGACCGAAACGATTATGCATCTACTACTATTACTCCACACATCGACCACTATCCAGCATGCATCTAGAGTATTAAGTTCATAAGAACAGGCTAACGCCTTAAGCAAGATGACATGATGTAGAGGGATAAACTCAAATAACATGATATAAACCCCATCTTTTTATCCTCGATGGCAACAATACAATATGTGCCTTGCTGCCCCTATTGTCACTGGGAAAGGACACCGCAAGAATGAAGCCAAAGCCAAGCACTTCTCCCATTGCAAGAACTATAGATCTAGTAGGCCAAACCAAACCAATAATTCTAAGAGGCTTGCAAAGATATTATAATCATACATAAAAGAGTTCAGAAAAGAACCAAATATTTCTCATAGATAATCTTGATCATAAACCCACAATTCATCGGATCTCGACAAACACACCGCAAAAAGAGATTACATCGAATAGATCTCCTCGAAGACCAAGGAGAACTTGGTATTGAGATCCAAAGAGAGAGAAGAAGCCATCTAGGTACTAACTATGGAGCCAAAGGTCTGTGGTAAACTACTCACAACTCATGGTAAGGCGATGATGATGATGTAGAAGCACTCCGTGGTAGATCCCCCCTCCGGCGGAGCTCCGGAATAGGCCCCAAGATGGGATCTCACGGGAACAGAAGGTTGCGGCGGTGGAACTAGGGTTTTCTCACTTCTTCTGATGGTTTCAGGGTACGTAGGTATATATAGGAGGAAGGAGGGCACCGAGGGCTGGACGTGGGGCCCATGAGGCAACGGGCGCGCCCTGTAGGGGGGCACGCCCCCACCCTCATGGATGCCAAATCAGCCCTATTCCGTGGTTCTCAAGTCTCCCGTGCGTATTTTGCTCCAAAAATATCTCTCTCGAAGTTTCATTCCGTTTGGACTCCATTTGATATTCCTTTTCTGAAAAACCCTGAAATAGGCAAAAAAACAGCAATCTGGACTGGGCCTTTGGGTTAATAGGTTAGTCCCAAAAATAATATAAAAGTGTATAACAAAGCCCATTAAACATCCAAAACATCATAAACAATAGCATGGAACAATCAAAAACTATAGATACGTTGGAGACGTATCATCCGCCACCGACCTCGATGGTTGAGCTCCTCCTATCTCCCGCCGCAGACCGAGGATTAACCTCCTCTCCGGTAGCCGCTGCCTAGGCCGCCGCCGCCATCTCTATATGCAGAGCGACCATTTTTTTGATGGATATCCGTGGAGCGGCTGTTTACACGGTATCTCACCGTAACTCAATTATATGGACAGGGTAGTACATCACATACGGTTATGTAACGGCAACCGTGTCTAACCTACATTGTCTTCTCACACGGTTTGGTGCGGAAATCGTGTGTGACGTTGTAATACCCAACACAAACGACATGTACAAACAGTGCGTCGTATACAACATATATATAATGCCATTAGTAGTTCCCGACCGTTAGCTTATCTCCACAGTTTCCCCATTTCCCCCAAATCCCTACATAGCCTCCAAATTCCCTCATGTGGCGCTGACATTGGGGGAATGCGGACGAGTGGTGCTGATGATTTCCATGCGGCTGCTCCAGCTTGTATCACTGCCGAGCACTTGCCTAAGGTCATCAGAATGCAGGTGTACTATGGATCCAAATTGTCCTATCAGGTTCCAATCTATCCCGATCTTTTTTAGCATGTCCAAAGTATAGATCCTTATTGAATCCGTCCTGAATGACCCCCCCCCCAGGAAAGCGAACTGGAGCTTGACTCCAGACTCTCGCAACACGAGTTCGACTCCGAGTTTGCGCCACCGAGAAGTACCAAAAGTTGAGTTGTGTGCACGAGCACACTCCCGCTCGACGTGTATGCACGGAGGGATTTTACATTGGCAGGTGGTTTCTCAGTTGCCCCTTAGAGGTTAGTGCTAATTAAGTTCATCATTTGACTTTAGTTAATGGCACCGCTCATCCAGAATACTATTTAACATTGGCAGGGATATGAGTCTTGTGCCTTTGTTAACTGGCTGGATGAAGAATGCATTGGCAGGGCTCGGAGTGTTATCACCAAGCTCGCAGAAGATAACGTAAAGCTAAAGAAGAAACTAGTTGTTCTGGAATGTACAATCAGTACGATGAAGCAAGAAAGAATCAATCACAGGCAACAGATGAAAGCAAGAGACAAGAAGGAACTAGCATGTGTAGTTGTGGCTGTCGCATTAGCCATGTTCTATGCGTTGTTGTAATGATGATTAGGGGTTTTGTTTGACAGTATTGCTAAAGCACATCTACATGTGCTCTAAGTAATGCACATCTAGGTCCTATGACATTGATGTTACGCGAAGATTCGTGTAGATATTTTTCTTTGTCTTTTTTCTTTTTCTTTCTAGTTTAATTATTACTAGCTTTATCAATAAGAAGAGATCAATGTATTGCTTGCCAACTGTCCTACTCCGTTCGTACAGGTACCGGTGCATAATCCCAAAACTCATTCTTTGTTTTTGTCCTGAAAAAGGAAATCAGCCAAATAGCCAATAGGAGTCCTGCGCAACCCCGGGAATTTGGAGCGACTGGGTACAAGTAATTGCGGTTGATTATATCAGCGGAAAGATAATACGTCAACCCCCGCTTCAATCCCCGCTTCAATTGGCAGTTCCTCTTCTCTGCATACCCTGCTTACGTGTCCACCATCTTCATCGTCCCCGGCAGGCCGCGCTACACACTGGCACACACTCTGCAGCCATGTCGAGCGATAGCGAGGACGACAAATAGGCCAGTAGTCTGGCGCCCGATGATAGGTCAACATCGGAATCATCCCACTCATCTTCCATGAGTCCGGCATCGAGCCCAGACCTCGATTATATCCGGTTCATGGAAGGGACGCCGCCTCCGAAGTCGTCAGACGACAACCAGACGGACGAGGAGCCGTCGGAGCACGAAGAAGAGGACGACGATGATGATGAGGAGGAATGGTCGAACGAGGAGGAGGAGGACGACGACAGCAACGACGATGATGACGGCAGTGGCGATGAAAAGCCAACGGTCAGCGGCAAGAAGCGTCCTCGCCAAGACGATGTCGCGGGGCCATCCAACAAGAACAACAAGAAGAAGAAGGACTAAATTAACCAGATTGTATATATCTCTATTTATCCTGTCAATCTCTTCGCAAACGGTTAGTAATATGTATTCGACGGAGATCTTCTACATTATCACCAACAGGTTGGTTAGTTGAAATGTGTGCCCTGACGAGCACACAATTCACAAAAAAAAGACCGTATGGGCTGTCTATAATGATTGCACACAATTCTGATTACCGACTTGTTTTCCGGGTATCACACACATCTTGTTACGCCGAATCGTTTGTGTTCACCTCACTCATTTCAAATGGTTCATTGGAGTGAACTGTATGCCGTATATCGCACACACCTTGATCTGGCTGCCCATTTCTGTTGTTCTGTCTCATCGCAAACAGTTTGTACAGATCAACCGTATGCCCCTCGTCGCACACACAACTATAATCTGAATTGTGTTTGGTGTATCATTCATCACAAACGTTTTGCATCATTTCTGACGATTTTTGTACAGCACCATTTGTGATTATTGCATCGCACATAGTTTCACGAAGGGTCTCTGATCGTAGTGTCGCGTTAGCAGCATCCTGCAGTAGTGAATGATACATGTGTCATGTCTCTTTCTGTCACTGAGATTGAGCACCGCAAGATCGAACCCGTAACAAAGAAACTCTTACCATGGCAAGATAAATCAATCTAGTTGACGAAACCAAACCAAAATATCAAAGAAGAAATGCGAGGCTATAACAAATCATGTATGGATAGATCCGATCATAAACTCACAATTCATTGGATCCCAACAAATACACCACAAAAAAGGGTTACATCAAATATATCTCCAAGAACATCGAGGAGAACATTGTATTGAAGATCAAAAAAAGAGAAGCCATCTGGCTACTATCTACAGACCCATAGGTCTGTGGTAAACTACGCATGCATCATCGGAGGAGCACCAATGAGGATGATGAACCCCTCCGTGATTGTTAACCCCTCCGGCAAAGTGCCGGAAAAGGCATGTATATTGGATCTCATGGTTCTAGAACTCGCGGCGACTGGAAAAGTATTTCGTCGACTCCCCCGGGGTTTCTGGAATATTAGAGTATTTGTAGAGTGAGAGGTCGGTGGATAAGCGTCATGTGTGCCCCACTACCCACCAGGGCGCGTCTGGGCCTCCTAGCGCGCCCTGGTGCCTAGTGGGCCCCACGGCTATTCAGTCTTTACTTTAAGTACTGTTGCAAACCCATTCATATTTTGTTATTACATTATATCTACCGTATTCTAACTTTACCATGGCTTATACCCCTCGATTCAATCCATAGATTCATCAAAATAATAATGCAATGAAAACAGAATCTATAAAAAAACAGAACATTCTGTGAATATGTAATTTTTAGTCATACGTTCGTGCTCTGAAAATCCTGAAAATCTAGGACATCGTGGGAATTTTTTGTATCAATCATGTGTAAAAATTTCATAAATTTTTCACGCTCTAGTAATTGCAAACAATTCTGCTACTAGACGCAAAAGTTTCTGTTAATGCACAAGATCAAATCAAATACCACCCAAATCAACCCAAAGGATTTGCTTTCCACAAACACTAGTTAAACATCAAAACACAATCACAACAGTAGCATAATTGTGTATTTATTGAAAAATAGAAAGAAAAGCAAAAAAACAAGAATTAAAAAAATAACTATTGGGTTGCCTCCCAACAAGCGCTATTGTTTTACGCCCCTAGTTAGGCATAGTGCATAGATTCAAGTATTGTCATCTTTGGTATCCAACTCCTCAGTCATACATCCATAATTTCTTAGAGATCTAGCATGCATATTCTCAATGATCATGCTCCTAGGGATAAAATTAAAGAATGCATTCATGCGCGTAGGTTCTTTTATCAATTCAGCAAAGTTGAGGTGAACACTAATCATCTTAAGATCTACATTGTTACTACTAGAAGCGGCACCCTTGTTCTTAGGAGTATGGGTATATTTCTTACTAGGAGGAGTTTTTTCAATAGTTTTAATGGAAGAAAAAGTTATGCCCAGATTACTAAAAATTTATTCCAATTTATCAATCCGAGCCGGACACTCCACTACCCTTTCACTAGTTACGGGTTGTTTATCTTTTAGTATTTTAAGAGTATCTCCTTCTTTGACCCAATTCGATTAACAAGATTATGGATCCTTTTTTCCAAATTTTCAATATCTCTTGGTGAGCATTTTCTTTTAAATAACATCTAATCTTTGCATAACATGCTCAAGAGTTAAAATTGTTTGATAGTAATGATAGGTGGAGATCCCACTAAACTTCCCATAGCATTCAAAGCATCAAGAGTGGGACAACTCAAGAAATTCTCCCCGTGATAGTATCAAGAACGAATCTATACCAAGTAGTGATTCCCACATAAAAATATGAAGAAAAACAGTAGTAGATTGCTTATGAATAGATCTATTATGAGCATTGCAAATCCTATACCAAGCATCTTTTAGACATTCTCCTCCCCTTTGCTTAAAATTAATAACATCACACTGCAAGGGAAGATCCAGCCATAGCGATAAAGCAAGAAGGAACACCAAACACGTAAAAAGGCAACTGAGAAGAAGGCAAATATTTTGTATTTTTGTAAAAATGTTTTAGAAGTGGGGGAGATGAAAATGAGAAGCAAATGGAAAATAACATAATTACAACAAGATGAGAGTTTATGCGTAGGTACTTGATAGATGTTGATGGTGTATCCCGGCAACGACGCCAGAAATTCTTCCTACTACTTGTGATCCGCGTTGGTATTTCCCCGAAGAGGAGGGGATGATGTAGGACGGTAGAGGTAAGTATTTCCCTTAGTTATGAAACCAAGGTTATCAATCTAGTAGGAGAACCAAGCAACACTATGTAAACAACACCTGCACACAAACAACAAATCTTGCAACCCAACGCATAGATGGGTTGCCAATCGTTCAACGGAATTGAGATTTAATAAATAGATAGATTGATAGATGAAAATAAAATAAAAGCAAATAAAACACAACAAAGTATTTTGGGGTTTTTGATTGAATAGATCTGAAAATATATGATAGGAAAAAGACACGGGGGGCGTAGATTTCACTAGTGGCTTCTCTCAAGAAAATAGCACACGGTGGGTAACAAATTAATGTTGGGCAATTGATAGAAAAGCAAATAATTACGATGGTATCCAAGACAATGATCATGTATATAGGCATCACGCACAAGATTAGTAGACCGAAGTGATTCTGCAGCTACTACTATTACTCCACACATCGGCCGCTATCCAGCATGCATCTAGTGTATTAAGTTCATGGGAAAACAGAGTAATGCAATAAGAACGATAACATGATGTAGACAAGGCAAACGCATGCATGAACAAACCCCATCTTGTTATATATCACCAAGAACAACAAGGAGAACATTGTATTGAATATCAAAAAGGGATAAGAAGCCATCTAGCTACTATCTACAGACTCGTAGGTCTGTGGTAAACTACTCATGCATCATCGGAGGAGCACCAATGAGGATGATGAACCCCTTCATGATCATTAACCCTCCGACAGAGTGCCGAAAAAGGCCTTTAGATTGGATCTCGTGCTTCTGGAACTCGTTGTAGCTGGAAAAGTATTTCGTCAACTCCCCCAGGGTTTGTGGATTATTAGAGTATTTACAGAGCCACAAGTCCGTGGAGAAGTGTCCCATGGGTCCCACTACCCACCAGGGTGCGCCTAGGCCTCCTGGCGAGCCCTGGTGCCTAGTGGGCCCCACAGGCCTCATCCCCCCCCC
>LR738710.1:678257987-678286413 GCA_902687465.1 Secale cereale | reverse complement strand
CCCCCCCCCCCCCCCCCCGTGTGGTCTCTTGGCTCCCTGGGTGTCTTCTCTCTAGAAAAAAACTCCAAAAAGGTTCATGGCATTTGGACTTTGTTTGATATTTATATTCTACAAAGTTAAAAAAATAAGCAGAAAACAACAACTGGCACTTGGCACTATGTCAATAGGTTAGTCCCAAAAAATGATATAAAAGTGCTAGAAAATTGATACGTCTCCAACGTATCTATAATTTTTGATTGTTACATGCTATTATATTATCTGTTTTGGATGTTTAATGGGCTTTATTATACACTTTTACATTATTTTTGGGACTAACCTACTAACCCAAGGCCCAGTGCAAATTGTTGTTTTTTCCTATTTCAGTGTTTCGCAGAAAAGGAATATCAAATGGAGTCCAAACGGAATGAAACGTTCGGGGGAGTTATTTTTGGAACAATATCAACATAGAAGACTTGGAGTACACGCCACAAAGCGAAGGAGGTGGCCACGAGGGCAGGGGAGCGCCCAGCGGGGTAGGCGCGCCCCCACCCTCGTGGGCCCCTCGTGGCTCCCCTTAGGTGCCTCTTCCTCCTATATATACCTATGTACCCTGAAACCATCGGGGAGCACCACGAAACCCTAATTCCACTGCCGCAACCTTCTGTACCCGTGAGATCCCATCTTGGGGCCTGTTTCGAAGCTCCACCGGAGGGGGCATCGATCAGGGAGGGCTTCTACATTGACACCACAGCCACTCTGATGAGTTGTGAGTGGTTTACCGCAGACCTTCGGGTCCATAGTTATTAGCTAGATGGCTTCTTCTCTCTCTTTGGATCTCAATACAAAGTTCTCCTCGATCTTCATGGAGATATATTTGATGTAATCTTTTTGCGGTGTGTTTGTCAAGATATGATGAATTGTGGGTTTATGATCAAGATTATCTATGAACAATATTGGATTCTTTTCTAAAATCTTTTATGCATGATTTAAATATCCTTGCAAGTCTCTTCGAATTGTCGGTTTGATTTGGCCTACTAGATCGGTAGTTCTTGCAATGGGAGAAGTGCTTGGCTTTGGGTTCAATCTTGCGGTGTCCTTTCCCAGTGACAGCAGGGGTAGCAAGGCACGTATTGTATTGTTGCCATCGAGCATAAAAAGATGAGGTTTATATCATATTGCTTGAGTTTACCCCTCTACATCATGGCATCTTGCTTAAGGTGTTACTATGTTCTTATGAACTTAATACTCTAGATGCATGCTGGATAGCGGTTGATGTGTGGAGTTATAGTAGTAGATGCAGAATCATTTCGGTCTATCACGGACGTGATGCCTATATACAATGATCATGCCTAGATATTCTCATAACTATGCGCTTTTTTATCAATTGCTCGACAGTAATTCGTTCACCCACCGTAGAAATCTGCTATCATGAGAGAAGCCACTAGTGAAACCTATGGCCCCCGGGTTTATCTTTTATCATATTAGTTTCCCGTCAACTTGCCAATTTCTCTCGCCGTTATTTTATTTTTCTTTCAATCTATAACAAAAATACCAAAAATATTATCTTATCATCTCTATCAGATCTCACTTTTGCAAGTGGCTGTGAAGGGATTGACAACCCCTTTATCGCGTTGGTTGCAAGGTTCTTATTTGTTTGTGCAGGTACGAGGGACTCGCGCGTGGTCTCCTACTGGATTGATACATTGGTTCTCAAAAACTGAGGGAAATACTTACTCTTCTGTGCTGCATCACCGTTTCCTATTCGAGGCAATACAATGCAAGCTCGAGAAGTAGCAAGAAGAATTTCTGGCGCCGTTGCCGGGGAGATCTACGCAAAAGTCATATACTGTAACATCCCGATGCTCGGAATGTTAAGAAAAACTTTTCCAAATTTCAGGGCGAGAAAATTTCGTTTCATTTATTTGTTAACAAATCATAAATTGAGTTTTATAAATTTAGAGGATTTAATTTTAACTAAGGTGAACCTAAATAAAAATTAGTGTTTAGTTCTTTTCTTTTAATTGGATTTTATTTTCTTGTCTTCGGCATATTATAATATGCGCCTTTGAATTTCTCTGGATTTGTGGAGTTCATTTAATTGTTGGAGCTTCTTTTTCCTTCTCTAGACTTACTAAAAAAACATTTATTTTCTTTCTCTCGATCTCAAGGCCAAATTTCATTGGCCTAGCATCTCTCGCTTTTCTTTGTGCAATTTTTCTGAACGCATGTGTCTCAGCACAAACATTTCTCTCTCATTTTCCCTTCTCCCTTCCTTCTCCTAATGCGCTAGCCGGATTGGCCCATGGCCTCCTCCCTCCCTCGCGCCTCTTCTCTTTCTCTTCCTCTCTTTACGTTCCTACCTGAGACTGAAAGGAAACTTACACCCCATGAAGGAAGCTCCTCCTCCAAATTCCTTTAATTGCTACTGTTTCCAAAATTGATGATAAATAAACCGGTCCATCTCTCCCACTAGCGAACGCCTCTTCTCCTCCTCTTCTCTGTACATTCTCAACCTACATAAGAGAAACGAAACAACCACACAGTCAGTGCGTACTTTCATTGCTGCCCTCCTCTAATTCTCATAAAGCTCATCCATTTGCAAAACCGAGGGCACCATTAGAAGACCATCTATCTCCTCTTCCATTCCCGCAAGAACCCCTGCCTTCTCCCTTCCTCTCTGTCTCCAGAACCTCTCTCCAAAGAATGGTCCTCCATAGACGTCAATGTTCGACCCTGTTGATGCAGGCAATCTCCATCCATATCCTTGTGCCAGATAATACTCCTCCATGCCACAACTCCATTCAGGGAAGAAGGAACGCGTTCCGTCGATCGCATGTGAAGAATTTCACATGTCCACGCACACTGTTCATCGAGTTCATCACATCGATTCGTCGTGCTCGCTGAGCCTCTGCCTAATTCATTTTATAGGCTTAATATATCATATCCGTAGTACGCTGTAGACATCTCTTTACATCCTATGATGGTAGTTGGCCGCGCCAATTCCGCCATGTCCATGAACCGGAGGCCATCCGATGGTATTAATATTTTTCTTTAGTTTTCATTCGTCGTATGACTTCGATCCCCGTAGATGAAATATTCCCTAGGACATTCATAACCACATGAAGGTGTTAGATTACTTGTTTGGTCAATTGGATGTACTGTACATGTTATTGATTGTTGATTGGTGATATTATTTTTGTGTGTTAAATACGTTATTATCGTATGCTCATGACATGCCTAGGAGTCGCTCCTAATTATTTCATAATCGTATGAGTTATATATGATTTACTAAATTTGTTTTACTCTTGTTTTAATTGTTAAAATAGTAATATGTATTGAGTCAGCTCGACAGTTTGTGTTACTACGCATAGTTGTATTTTATGCTCGTGTATTGATTTCTGTGAATGATTGTCATGTTTAGTATTTTGTTTGAGTTACAAAATATTATGGTGTCGTCATGTGTTATATGTGTGTGCCAATTTTGGTGGATGTTCACCATGTTTATAATTCTTTAGAAATGTTTTAGGAGTTGCTTTTATTTATTTAATCAAGGAAGATTTAATATTTGATTCTTTAGTTTTTGTTTATCATGACTATACCTTAAGTTTATTGTATAGATAATTCTATGTCATGTTGCACATGTGCTGATAGACTACAATCGTGCGATGTCTATGATATATGTGTATCTACTTATAATACATGCTGTTGGATAATTTTCTTTATGCTAGGTTCTAGATGTCAAATGAAGTGTTATGTTACCCTAGAACCAATCCAGTATAGTTCCTTGTTGCATAACACATTATGGTGTAGTTGTTCCTCTGGTTTTGTAGATCACACCATCCTAGATTACATAGTTGGTTCATATTTTAGATTTATATTGTTGCATATGGTTTATGCTTCTAGCAAATAACTTGTTTTTTTATTTAATAATTATCCTAGGATGATAGTTGATCATGCTTAGTAGTATGATGATATCATGTAGTGTTGTATCCTATGTCGTTGCAAGTGTAAATTGTACTAGAAAGGTAATGCAAGTCATCTTGTTATTCGTGCTATGATATTTCATTGCTTGATGTTGTTGATGCCATGATAGATGTTCACTTTCTTACATGCGTAGTATCATTCTCTTTTGTGCTTATATGTCGCATATCATGACAGTACGGTGTGATAATGCCTAGTTTGAAATTTATGTTGGTCATTTACTCGTTATCATACAACTTATGTTGTGGTTATTATTTGAATTGTATTGGGACCATTGCACGTAGCTCGTGTCATGATCATCCCTATGCTTAGCGTTATATATTGTTTATTTTACTCTTTCATTTGTGGTATGCCGAACGTATACATCTTGTCATGGTAGTGATCTTTCATGTCTTATTGTGCTCCGTATGTTATAGTTGAGTATTTAGTCCTCGTGCTTCTTATAGGTGATTAAGCTTGTCTCATGTTAGTATTATGCATGTTCTATACTTATTGCAATAGGTCATCACATGCATAGGATAGTTTACCTTTCATGTTAGTTGAGTTGTATCTCCCTCGTATGCTTAGTGTGCATAGTTTGATCTGTTATTAAGCATGAAATAGTAATCTTATTGCTAGTGGTTACTTGAGTATTAATTGTTCTTTATTAGTAAGACCATATCATACTTTATTATCTTCCCATGATAACTCGTAAGTGTGATGCTTGTGTTATTAGATAAGACCTATTTGTGATTTTCTACTCTTAAGCCTTGTATGAGATGTGTCTTATTATTTAGTTGTTTAATTAGCTTTCACCATAGTGTGGTTGGCTCTTGGTATATCATGTTTTCCGATAGTTGTTATGGTTGATGTTTATTTCTGCTTGATGTTAACCATAATAAATATTTAGTGAGATCTAAATATTTATTTGTGGTTAATTGTTACTCCTAAACATGCCATGTTCGTTCTTGTGGTAGTTTGTGGTTACATTAGCACATATTACCATGTCAGGTATATGACAACTCTTATTTATTTGATGTGTTGTTTAATTGAGCTATATTAGTTGACATGTGCTTTGGTTCATGATAATGGATATATGTGGTTTAGTATTGTTTTAGGACCAAACCTAGATCCAACTCAATTCATGTTGTGGTATGATGTTTTATTGCTTAACTAGAATGATTTGTAATGTTGGTTTGGTTTTCTTATGGACACTTGCTTTTGAATTAATATATAGTTGAGGTATATGTTTGGATGCTATTGACCATTATAAATATTTGGATTATATCCAAATATTTACTTGTGGTTAACTTTTACCTTTATCATGTCCTGTTGTGATTGCGTAGTTAAATGCATAGGATGGTTTCTTTTCATATGTGTTGATGCAATTGCCTTTGTTATGTAGTAGTTTCCTATACATTAGCTCAGATGTGTAGAGGCCACTACTATTGCTTAGTAGAACAGTTCATACTAGAACGTTAGTCTTGATAGCCAAGCCTTCCATAGCTGTGTCAACCTAAACCTTGTCACTTCGCTGATTCCTTTCTACTTACCTTCCTATCGTGATATACATTTCAAACCTCCATCTCGATCAATATCTTGTTATCCATCCTCTCTTAATTTGTTTTGGATGTTATTTGGATTTACTATTGCTTTGGTATTTATGTTCATTTGCTATCGTTACGACGAGTAGGGAGTGACGACGATGTTGGATATGGACAGAATCAGGTTACCGAAGAAGGACTCAACAACGAAGGCATGCCTCCTTCTTTGATCATACTTATCCTATGTTTTACAACATTGCATTGAGTTTTATAGTTACTATATGCATGCTTTTAATCTCGTAGCTAGCGTGTCGATTGACACATGCCTTGATCCGCTTGTCGCCTATTCACTTGACACCTGAGTAGAATTATATATTATTCCAGTAAAGTAGAAATGCTTAGCCATGCTTATTATTCTATAGGTCCTTATTTGAATGATCTTCGGATCATTAACACTTGGAACTTGTTGCTGAGCTCGCTGAGCTAGGTCGGTTGACCTTGTTGACCTTCTCTACTCTCTTCTACTCTGGGTGAAACTTACCATCTGAATACTGGTGCGGGCGACAGCTGAATCAAGGATTGAAGGAGCGATTGGCCGCCCTTCACAAGTTGAAGGGGGCAATCAGTCGTCCGTGCCGCATGAGGCCTAATAAGTCTTGGATTTGAAGATTGTGATAACAGTACAGCCACATGCTATATGGGCACTGGCTTGGTTAATTAGTTAGCTCACTCTTATTGTCGTCATCGCCATACCTCAGATGGGATAGCTGCCTTGCGAGGAGTGTCCTCGGCACAAAAGGGGGCTCGGACTGTGAACTGCGGTTACTTCCGTGTTGAAACCTAGTGGGCTTGGCACAGTAAGTTTGGTCTAATGAAATACCTCGTCACAATCCCCCTGCCGGTACACCAAATGGAGTACTATACCAGCGGCCACTGGTGGCATCAAGACGGGATTATGTCGTGTGGGTAAAGTGTACAACCTCTGCAGAGTGTAAAACTATTCGAATAGCCGTGTCCACGGTCATGGACGGCACATGAATCTTTCTTGACATACAGGACCTGTCTTTCTTATTCCCTCTTTCCCCTATTCTTGGAAATTGTGAAGAGTGTGAGTTGATCGAGGATCCTCACTTTGATGAAAGTTATTCTGGAGACAAAACATGTTTCCATCTAAAACTGCTATTATCCAACTACTATATGTTTTCAAACAAAATTAGCTTTTATGCAAATGAGCCATACAGCCTTCCTTTGAAGCCACATGTAGTTGTTAGGACCTTCCCCGCAGGAGGCATGTTGAGTACGTAATGTACTGATGGCAATAATTTTGTTGACAACAGAGATCCATGAAGACGAAGGTGATGACTACGACTACTATGGCGATATGTAGGAGTGAGGTCACGTGGACTACATCGACTGCCTGTGGCTGAGATGGAGTCGCTACGCATTGTACTTTCCGCTGTTTTTCTGATTGTAAATGTCATGAGACAATTCGCTAGGGTTGTGCAATACTACTTGTGACAAATATACTACTTGTAATACTTTTACGTATTGTGCAATGATATCATTTCACTGTGTTGTCAACAATGATCCTGGGGTTGACAAATATACACAGGAGGGTCTCGAAGCTAATTCCGGATTCTCACAGAAGTGGTATCAGAGCCGATGTTGGCCTAGTCACGTGGCCTTAGTTAGAAATGGAAAGCCTTAGGGACTATTATTATAAGAAAAACTATTTTGAAAAGGATCATCCTCGTACTCTTCTCCTTCACTATTGCTCTCCTTGTCTCATCTTATTCAAATAAGGTTTAAACTCTACTTTCTTACCTTCTTCATTATAGTATGTGAAACCCTTTTCCCTTGCACATGATGTTTAAAAGTTAGAAGCTTCAGAAGATGTGCCAAGAGTTTCCGGATAACTTCAACCCCTGAATCTCCGAGTAGCAACATTTTCTTGAACAAGACACCTCGAGAACTCAAGAATTCAACAACTGATGATGATGCTTCAATTGTCAAGGTTGAAGATCTGCACCAAGTTATGGTGAGACATGCCATATAGGATTAGGTTGGTTAACACCCCTGTAGTGAAAGAACTTGTAGCTTGTAGACGCAAAACCTTTCTTGTGTGAGTATTGTCTGCATATTTTTGGTGTTTTCCTATGCAGTCATACTAAAACCCTATTTGCTAAAATGAGTTGCTTTTGAGTTTTATTTGGATAGTTTCACGATTATCTTGGTGTTATCTTTTGATTATCTTCTGGGGTATATGTGCCTTTGGGTAGGATTCTTTAACTCATCTTTATGCTTTCCCTCTTCTCTATAAACCCCGAAGACACTTTGAGAGAAAGGAAGTTGCAACAACCATTCGGAGGTCTATTGTCAAAGCAA
Source organism: Secale cereale (assembly GCA_902687465.1). Classification (NCBI taxonomy): domain Eukaryota; kingdom Viridiplantae; phylum Streptophyta; class Magnoliopsida; order Poales; family Poaceae; genus Secale; species Secale cereale. Next base: position 678,278,545 of record LR738710.1, on the reverse strand, counting down.
TTCTTATGGAAAACCTCTTTTAACGGGGGGTAGTAGACGATGATTTGTGTCGAGGTCGAAGATTGAAGACCTCCATTCGTAAGGAAGATGAAGATTTGAAGACCTTCAGTGCACCGACCACAAGGTTCAACCTGAAGGCATTATTAGTGAGTCTATTCGTAGGAAATCTTGACCTACAGAAGACAGGAAAGATTGAAGAATGCCCAACAACTCAGAGAAGCTATCAGATTACCATCAGCACGACCGAAAGACTGCTTCTAAGCCTTGTGCAAGCTGGAGACAGTATAACAATCAAAGTATCTCCAATCAAGACCCCGAAGTTGCATGTCACCAAGTTCAGAATCGACCGTGGTTCCACAAGTTTCTGAGAAAATGCGTATCGAAGACGAGGCATAACCTAAACCCATTCTCTTTAGTCAGCCTGAATCTCGGGGACGAGATTTCTTTTAAGTGGGGTAGATTTGTAACATCCTGATGCTCGGAATGTTAAGAAAAAGTTTTCCAAATTTCAGGGCGAGAAAATTTCGTTTCATTTATTTGTTAACAAACCATAAATTGAGTTTTATAAATTTAGAGGATTTAATTTTAACTAAGGTGAACCTAAATAAAAATTAGTGTTTAGTTCTTTTCTTTTAATTGGATTTTATTTTCTTGTCTTCGGCATATTATAATATGCGCCTTTGAATTTCTCTGGATTTGTGGAGTTCATTTAATTGTTGGAGCTTCTTTTTCCTTCTCTAGACTTACTAAAAAAACATTTCTTTTCTTTCTCTCGATCTCAAGGCCAAATTTCATTGGCCTAGCATCTCTCGCTTTTCTTTGTGCAATTTTTCTGAACGCATGTGTCTCAGCACAAACATTTCTCTCTCATTTTCCCTTCTCCCTTCCTTCTCCTAATGGGCTAGACGGATTGGCCCATGGCCTCCTCCCTCCCTAGCGCCTCTTCTCTTTCTCTTCCTCTCTTTACGTTCCTACCTGAGACTGAAAGGAAACTTACACCCCATGAAGGAAGCTCCTCCTCCAAATTCCTTTAATTGCTACTGTTTCCAAAATTGATGATAAATAAACCGGTCCATCTCTCCCACTAGCGAACGCCTCTTCTCCTCCTCTTCTCTGTACATTCTCAACCTACATAAGAGAAACGAAACAACCACACAGTCAGTGCGTACTTTCATTGCTGCCCTCCTCTAATTCTCATAAAGCTCATCCATTTGCAAAACCGAGGGCACCATTAGAAGACCATCTATCTCCTCTTCCATTCCCGCAAGAACCCCTGCCTTCTCCCTTCCTCTCTGTCTCCAGAACCTCTCTCCAAAGAATGGTCCTCCATAGACGTCAATGTTCGACCCTGTTGATGCAGGCAATCTCCATCCATATCCTTGTGCCAGATAATACTCCTCCATGCCACAACTCCATTCAGGGAAGAAGGAACGCGTTCCGTCGATCGCATGTGAAGAATTTCACATGTCCACGCACACTGTTCATCGAGTTCATCACATCGATTCGTCGTGCTCGGTGAGACTCTGCCTAATTCATTTTATAGGCTTAATATATCATATCCGTAGTACGCTGTAGACATCTCTTTACATCCTATGATGGTAGTTGGCCGCGCCAATTCCGCCATGTCCATGAACCGGAGGCCATCCGATGGTATTAATATTTTTCTTTAGTTTTCATTCGTCGTATGACTTCGATCCCCGTAGATGAAATATTCCCTAGGACATTCATAACCACATGAAGGTGTTAGATTACTTGTTTGGTCAATTGGATGTACTGTACATGTTATTGATTGTTGATTGGTGATATTATTTTTGTGTGTTAAATACGTTATTATCGTATGCTCATGACATGCCTAGGAGTCGCTCCTAATTATTTCATAATCGTATGAGTTATATATGATTTACTAAATTTGTTTTACTCTTGTTTTAATTGTTAAAATACTAATATGTATTGAGTCAGCTAGACAGTTTGTGTTACTACGCATAGTTGTATTTTATGCTTGTGTATTGATTTCTGTGAATGATTGTCATGTTTAGTATTTTGTTTGAGTTACAAAATATTATGGTGTCGTCATGTGTTATATGTGTGTGCCAATTTTGGTGGATGTTCACCATGTTTATAATTCTTTAGAAATGTTTTAGGAGTTGCTTTTATTTATTTAATCAAGGAAGATTTAATATTTGATTTTTTTAGTTTTTGTTTATCATGACTATACCTTAAGTTTATTGTATAGATAATTCTATGTCATGTTGCACATGTGCTGATAGACTACAATCGTGCGATGTCTATGATATATGTGTATCTACTTATAATACATGCTGTTGGATAATTTTCTTTATGCTAGGTTCTAGATGTCAAATGAAGTGTTATGTTACCCTAGAACCAATCCAGTATAGTTCCTTGTTGCATAACACATTATGGTGTAGTTGTTCCTCTGGTTTTGTAGATCTCACCATCCTAGATTACATAGTTGGTTCATATTTTAGATTTATATTGTTGCATATGGTTTATGCTTCTAGCAAATAACTTGTTTTTTTATTTATTAATTATCCTAGGATGATAGTTGATCATGCTTAGTAGTATGATGATATCATGTAGTGTTGTATCCTATGTCGTTGCAAGTGTAAATTGTACTAGAAAGGTAATGCAAGTCATCTTGTTATTCGTGCTATGATATTTCATTGCTTGATGTTGTTGATGCCATGATAGATGTTCACTTGCTTACATGCGTAGTATCATTCTCTTTTGTGCTTATATGTCGCATATCATGACAGTACGGTGTGATAATGCCTAGTTTGAAATTTATGTTGGTCATTTACTCGTTATCATACAACTTATGTTGTAGTTATTATTTGAATTGTATTGGGACCATTGCACGTAGCTCGTGTCATGATCATCCCTATGCTTAGCGTTATATATTGTTTATTTTACTCTTTCATTTGTGGTATGCCGAACGTATACATCTTGTCATGGTAGTGATCTTTCATGTCTTATTGTGCTCCGTATGTTATAGTTGAGTATTTAGTCCTCGTGCTTCTTATAGGTGATTAAGCTTGTCTCATGTTAGTATTATGCATGTTCTATACTTATTGCAATAGGTCATCACATGCATAGGATAGTTTACCTTTCATGTTAGTTGAGTTGTATCTCCCTCGTATGCTTAGTGTGCATAGTTTGATCTGTTATTAAGCATGAAATAGTAATCTTATTGCTAGTGGTTACTTGAGTATTAATTGTTCTTTATTAGTAAGACCATATCCTACTTTATTATCTTCCCATGATAACTCGTAAGTGTGATGCTTGTGTTATTAGATAAGACCTATTTGTGATTTTCTACTCTTAAGCCTTGTATGAGATGTGTCTTATTATTTAGTTGTTTAATTAGCTTTCACCATAGTGTGGTTGGCTCTTGGTATATCGTGTTTTCCGATAGTTGTTATGGTTGATGTTTAGTTCTGCTTGATGTTAACCATTATAAATATTTAGTAAGATCTAAATATTTATTTGTGGTTAATTGTTACTCCTAAACATGCCATGTTCGTTCTTGTGGTAGTTTGTGGTTACATTAGCACATATTACCATGTCAGGTATATGACAACTCTTATTTATTTGATGTGTTGTTTAATTGAGCTATATTAGTTGGCATGTGCTTTGGTTCATGATAATGGATATATGTGGTTTAGTATTGTTTTAGGACCACACCTAGATCCAACTCAATTCATGTTGTGGTATGATGTTTTATTGCTTAACTAGAATGATTTGTAATGTTGGTTTGGTTTTCTTATGGACACTTGCTTTTGAATTAATATATAGTTGAGGTATATGTTTGGATGCTATTGACCATTATAAATATTTGGATTATATCCAAATATTTACTTGTGGTTAACTTTTACCTTTATCATGTCCTGTTGTGATTGCGTAGTTAAATGCATAGGATGGTTTCTTTTCATATGTGTTGATGCAATTGCCTTTGTTATGTAGTAGTTTCCTATACATTAGTTCAGATGTGTCGAGGCCACTACTATTGCTTAGTGGAACAGTTCATACTAGAACGTTAGTCTTGATAGCCAAGCCTTCCATAGCTGTGTCAACCTAAACCTTGTCACTTCGCTGATTCCTTTCTACTTACCTTCCTATCGTGATATACATTTCAAACCTCCATCTCGATCAATATCTTGTTATCCATCCTCTCTTAATTTGTTTTGGATGTTATTTGGATTTACTATTGCTTTGGTATTTATGTTCATTTGCTATCGTTACGACGAGTAGGGAGTGACGACGATGTTGGATATGGACAGAATCAGGTTACCGAAGAAGGACTCAACAACGAAGGCATGCCTCCTTCTTTGATCATACTTATCCTATGTTTTACGAAATTGCATTGAGTTTTATAGTTACTATATGCATGCTTTTAATCTCGTAGCTAGCGTGTCGATTGACACATGCCTTGATCCGCTTGTCACCTATTCACTTGACACCTGAGTAGAATTATATATTATTCCAGTAGAGTAGAAATGCTTAGCCATGCTTATTATTCTATAGGTCCTTATTTGAATGATCTTCGGATCATTGACACTTGGAACTTGTTGCTGAGCTCGCTGAGCTAGGTCGGTTGACCTTGTTGACCTTCTCTACTCTCTTCTACTCTGGGTGAAACTTACCATCTGAATACTGGTGCGGGCGATAGCTGAATCAAGGATTGAAGGAGCGATTGGCCGTCCTTCACAAGTTGAAGGGGGCAATCAGTCGTCCGTGCCGCATGAGGCCTAATAAGTCTTGGATTTGAAGATTGTGATAACAGTACAGCCACATGCTATATGGGCACTGGCTTGGTTAATTAGTTAGCTCACTCTTATTGTCGTCATCGCCGTACCGCAGATAGGATAGCTGCCTTGCGAGGAGTGTCCTCGGCACAAAAGGGGGCTCGGACTGTGAACTGCGGTTACTTCCGTGTTGAAACCTAGTGGGCTTGGCACAGTAAGTTTGGTCTAATGAAATACCTCGTCACAATCCCCCTGCCGGTACACCAAATGGAGTACTATACCAGCGGCCACTGGTGGCATCAAGACGGGATTGTGTCGTGTGGGTAAAGTGTACAACCTCTGCAGAGTGTAAAACTATTCGAATAGCCGTGTCCACGGTCATAGACGGCACATGAATCTTTCTTGACATACAGGACATATCTTTCTTATTCCCTCTTTCCCCTATTCTTGGAAATTGTGAAGAGTGTGAGTTGATCGAGGATCCTCACTTTGATGAAAGTTATTCTGGAGACAAAACATGTTTCCATCTAAAACTGCTATTATCCAACTGCTATATGTTTTCAAACAAAATTAGCTTTTATGCAAATGAGCCATACAGCCTTCCTTTGAAGCCACATGTAGTTGTTAGGACCTTCCCCGCAGGAGGCATGTTGAGTACGTAATGTACTGATGGCAATAATTTTGTTGACAACAGAGATCCATGAAGACGAAGGTGATGACTACGACTACTATGGCGATATGTAGGAGTGAGGTCACGTGGACTACATCGACTGCCTGTGGCTGAGATGGAGTCGCTACGCATTGTACTTTCCGCTGTTTTTCTGATTGTAAATGTCATGAGACAAATCGCTAGGTATGTCTTGTGACAAATATACTACTTGTAATACTTTTACGTATTGTGCAATGATATCATTTCACTGTGTTGTCAACAATGATCCTGGGGTTGACAAATATACACATGAGGGTCTAGAAGCTAATTCCGGGTTCTCACAGAAGTGGTATCAGAGACGATGTTGGCCTAGTCACGTGGCCTTAGTTAGAAATGGAAAGCCTTAGGGACTATTATTATAAGAAAAACTATTTTGAAAAGGATCATCCTCGTACTCTTCTCCTTCACTATTGCTCTCCTTGTCTCATCTTATTCAAATAAGGTTTAAACTCTACTTTCTTACCTTCTTCATTATAGTATGTGAAACCCTTTTCCCTTGCACATGATGTTTAAAAGTTAGAAGCTTCAGAAGATGTGCCAAGAGTTTCCGGATAACTTCAACCCCTGAATCTCCGAGTAGCAACATTTTCTTGAACAAGACACCTCGAGAACTCAAGAATTCAACAACTGATGATGATGCTTCAATTGTCAAGGTTGAAGATCTGCACCAAGTTATGATGAGACATGCCATATAGGATTAGGTTGGTTAACACCCCTGTAGTGAAAGAACTTGTAGCTTGTAGACGCAAAACCTTTCTTGTGTGAGTATTGTCTGCATATTTTTGATGTTTTCCTATGCAGTCATACTAAAACCCTATTTGCTAAAATGAGTTGCTTTTGAGTTTTATTTGGATAGTTTCACGATTATCTTGGTGTTATCTTTTGATTATCTTCTGGGGTATCTGTGCCTTTGGGTAGGATTCTTTAACTCATCTTTATGCTTTCCCTCTTCTCTATAAACCCCGAAGACACTTTGAGAGAAAGGAAGCTGCAACAACCATTCGGAGGTCTATTGTCAAAGCAATTCTTATGGAAAACCTCTTTTAACGGGGGGTAGTAGACGATGATTTGTGTCGAGGTCGAAGATTGAAAACCTCCATTCGTAAGGAAGATGAAGATTTGAAGACCTTCAGTGCACCGACCACAAGGTTCAACCTGAAGGCATTATCAGTGAGTCTATTCGTAGGAAATCTTGACCTGCAGAAGACTTATCCTTCGCATTGGTTCAACCTGAATCTATTTTATTTTTCTTTCAATCTATAACAAAAATACCAAAAATATTATCTTATCATCTCTATCAGATCTCACTTTTGCAAGTGGCTGTGAAGGGATTGACAACCCCTTTATCGGGTTGGTTGCAAGGTTCTTAGTTGTTTGTGCAGGTACGAGGGACTCGCGCGTGGTCTCCTACTGGATTGATACATTGGTTCTAAAAAACTGAGGGAAATACTTACTCTTCTGTGCTGCATCACCGTTTCCTATTCGAGGGAATACAACGCAAGCTCGAGAAGTAGCAAGAAGAATTTCTGGCGCCATTGCCGGGGAGATCTACGCAAAAGTCATATACCAAGTACCTATCACAAACACTTATCCTTCGCATTGCATTATTTTCCATTTGCCTCTCGCTTTCCTCTCCCCCACTTCACCCTTGTCGTTCTATTCGCCCTTTTTCCGTTCGCTTGCTTCTTGTTTGCTTGTGTGTTGAATTTCTTGCTCATCACTATGGCTCTACCTATTAGTGTTGATCCTCACCTTAGAAGGGTGGAAGAAATTGAAAACTATGTTAGAAGTTTTATGTCTGTGCAATTTGAGCATAATGATTTCTTTAGAAACGGGCTTAAAGAACAGAAAAGTTTTATGGAGTACCTGAATAAAGAGCTTGATGATATGTCTAAAGAATTTTATGGTTTGAAATCTCAGTTTGCTCATCTTAAGAACTTAATAGCCCAAATATTGGACAAGCAAGCCACCTTAGTTAATAAGAGGCCGCTAAACCGGAAGATTTAGAAAATAAAGATGAAGATCTGAAAGTGATTGATGTGTCTCCTATTAAATCCTTGTTCTCTAGTATGAATCGTGATAAAGATGGGACTGGAGATGAGTCTATTTTAGTTAAAAGGCGTCCCAAAGATTCAGAGTTTTTTAGATCTTGATGCTGAAAGTGTTAAAAGTGGGATTGAAGAGGTCAAAACTTTACATAGCAATGAACCCACTATCTTGGATTTCAAGGGATTTAATTATGATAATTGCTCTTTAATAGATTGTATTTCCTTGTTGCAATCCGTTCTAAATTCTCCGCATGCTTATAGTCAAAATAAAGCTTTTACCAAACACATAGTTGATGCTTTAATGCAATCTTATGAAGAAAAACTTGAATTAGAAGTTTCTATCCCTAGAAAGCTTTATGATGAGTGGGAACCTACTATTAAAATTAAGATTAAAGATCATGAATCCTATGCTTTGTGTGATTTGGGTGCAAGTGTTTCCACAATTCCAAAAACTTTGTGTGATATGCTAGATTTCCATGAACTTATGATTGCTCTTTAAATTTGCATCTTGCGGATACTACCATTAAGAAACCTATGGGAAGGATTAATGATGTTCTTATTGTTGCAAATAGGAATTATGTGCCCGTATATTTCATCGTGCTTGATATAGATTGCAACCCTGCATGTCCTATTATTTTTGGTAGACCTTTCCTTAGAACGATTGGTGCAATTATTGATATGAAAGAAGGAAATATTAGATTCCAATTTCCTTTAAGGAAAGGCATGGAAAACTTTCCTAGAAATAAAATCAAATTACCTTATGAATCTATTATGAGAGACACTTATGGATTGCCTACGAAAGATGGCAATACCTAGATCTATTCTTGTATCATGCCTAGCTAGGGGCGTTAAACGATAGCGCTTGGTGGGAGGCAACCCAATTTTATTTTATTTGTTTTTGCTTTTGTCTAGCAATAAATAATTCATCTAGCTTCTATTTAGATGTGGTTTTGTGTTTTAATTGGTGTTTGTGCCAAGTAGAACCTTTGGGAAGACTTCGGTGAAGTTTATCCGATCATGCTGTAGAAAACAAAAACTTTAGCGCTCACGAGATTAGCTACCATTTTTTTACTAGAGAGTGTTTTTAAGTTGATTATTTTTGCAGATGATTAATAGACAAATTCCACACGTCCACCAATTTATTTCAATTTTTTAGAGTTACAGAAGTATTCGAAAGTTACAGATTGCTCAAGACTGTTCTGTTTTCGACAGATTCTGTTTTTCGTGTGTTGTTTGCTTATTTTGATGAATCTATGAGTAGTATCGGGGGTATGAATCCTAGAGAAGTTGGAATACAGTAGGTTTAACACCAATATAAACAAAGAATGAGTTCATTACAGTACCTTAAAGTGGTGGTTTGTTTTCTTATACTAACGGAGCTCACGAGATTTTTGTTAAGTTTTGTGTTGTGAAGTTTTGAAGTTTTGGGTAAGGATTTGATGGACTATGGAACAAAGAGTGGAAAGAGCCTAAGCTCGGGGATGCCCAAGGCACCCCAAGGTAAAATTCAAGGACAACCAAAAGCCTAAGCTTGGGGATGCCCCGGGAAGGCATCCCCTCTTTCGTCTTCGTCTATCGGTAACTTTACTTGAGACTATATTTTTATTCACCACATGATATGTGTTTTGCTTGGAGCATCATGTATGATTTGAGTATTTTCTTTTTAGTTTACCACAATCATCCTTGCTGGACACAACTTTTGACAGAGATACAAATGAGTCGGAATTTATTAGAATACTATGTGCTTCACTTATATCTTTTGAGCTAGATAGTTCTGCTCTAGTGCTTCACTTATATCTTTTAGAGCATGGTGGTGGTTTTATTTTGTAGAAACTATGAATTTCTCATGCTTCACTTATATTATTTTGAGAGTCTTTTAGAATAGCATGGTAATGTGCTTTGGTTATAAAATTAGTCCTAATATGATAGGCATCCAAGATGGGTATAATAAAAACTTTCATAAAAGCGCATTGAATACTATGAGAAGTTTGATACTTGATGATTGTTTTGAGATATGAGGATGGTGATATTAGAGTCACACTAGTAGAGTAGTTGTGAATTTGAGAAATACTTGTGTTGAGGTTTGCAAGTCCCGTGTGGAGGTCTTTCATTAGGTATAAACACCAATATAAACTTTCATAAAAGCGCATTGAACTGTTGTGTGACAAATTTGAAGCATGAGGTATTTCATTGAGTGTCATCCTTTGTGTGGAGGTCGGGATCGCACGATGGTTAACTCCTACCAACCCTTCCCCTAGGAGCATGTGTGTAGTACTTTGTTTTGATGACTTGTAGATTTTTGCAATAAGTATGTGAGTTCTTTATGACTAATGTTGAGTCCATGGATTATATGCACTCTCACTCTTCCACCATTGCTAGCCTCTCTTGTACCGCACAACTTCTGCCGGTACCATACACCCACCATATACCTTCCTCTAAACAGCCACCATACCTACCTATCATGGCATTTCCATAGCCATTCCGAGATAAATTGCCATGCAACTTTCAACAGTTCCGTTCATATGACACGCTTCATCATTGTCATATTGCCATGCATGATCATGTAGTTGACATCGTATTTGTGGCTAGGCCACCATGCATAATATTTTGATTGTTCCATGCTATTATATTATCTGTTTTGGATGTTTAATGGGCTTTATTATACACTTTTATATTATTTTTGGGACTAACCTACTAACCCAAGGCCCGGTGCAAATTGTTGTTTTTTTTTGCCTATTTCAGTGTTTCGCAGAAAAAGAATATCAAACGGAGTCCAAACGGAATGAAACCTTTGGGAGAGTTTTTTTGGAACAATATCAACACACAAGACTTGGAGTACACGCCATGAAGCGAAGGAGGTGGCCACGAGGGCAGGGGCGCGCCCCCACCCTCGTGGCTCCCCTGACGTGCCTCTTCCTCCTATATATACCTACGTACCCTGAAATTGTCGGCGTTCTGGGAACAGGGGTACCCAGACTTGCCTTCTTGCGGCCCAGGGCGTGGCTCATCAGGCGGCCTAGTATGACCCAACATGTTCAGCGACCACTCAAGACCCTCACAAGGGGCCAAGCCTCGTGAGGCAGACGACACAAGGCATCCCCTGGGGCGGCCTCACCAGACCGGCTCGTGAGGATCGGAGATATCGAGGCGAGGGACACCTCGCGAGGTCCTAGTGACGTGAGCAGTGACAACCAAGGCCAAGCGGGCGCCAGCGGGCGCAGAGTACCAGTTTCCTCTTTGGTGCTAAAGAAGCAGGTGCAGACGAAGAGCCCCGAGGTGCTAGGCGAAGGTTTCCATATCAGTGCAACAAGACCAAGACCAGCAGGACAGCCAGACGGAGGTCATCCCGGAGCCCACGGTGGCGTCACCACCAGAGCCTTTGGCAGGCGAAGACTACCTTTTGTCAGGATAGCTTGTACTAGTTGTCCCCCTTCAAATTTGGCCATTGTGGGATCTCTTCCCGCTCAATATTTGGGAAGAGGACTCGGGTCACTATAAATAGGACTAGCCACCACCATTGAAATCATCTCATCTTGAGTTGATTAGATAGAAGGCCACACACCACCAGCTCACCCGAGCAAAAGAACTCCTCTCCTCAAGAGGCAGTTCATCCATGTACTAGTTCTTCCTGAGCCTACAAGGCAATCCACCACATCACACTAGATTATGGTATTACACCACAACCACTACAGGAATCAGGAAGTTTGCCGTCAGGCAAGTACAGACGGCAAAGGCAGAAATACATACGGCAAAGATTTTGCCGACAGCCGCTGATGGCAAACGTAGTCGGCAAACCCAAAGTCGGCAAAAAGTACTTTGCCGTCAGCTTGTTATCGGGCAGACAGGAAAGAGATTTTGCCGTCAGTAAAACAAATAACAGACGGCAAAGAATAGGGTCTCTGTCGTCAACCAAACTCCATGTTTGCCGTCACCCGGAATCATCACAGACGGCAAATTGCTTTTTCATGATTAAAAAAAAACTAAACCAGCAGCGTTAGTAAACCCATCACAGTCGTAGTTTTGCACTAGTGACCCAATTTTCACACATTAATTCGTGGCACAATGTACAATGATTAGAAAGAAAAGTGGAATCTCTGAAACATCAATGCAGCTACACGCATAGGCAATGAGCATCAGATTTTTCCAGGTACACACACATAGCAATTAATGCCACAAATTAAGTGCGGTGGTCGGTGCGAGCTGGAAAACGTCATGGCGCCAGGGGACAGGGCCGGCGGTGTGCTGCTTCTCGGGGCGACGATGGCCGGGCCAAAGGGGGAAGGGGTCGGGGCCGGCGGCGCCGGGGAGCAGGGCCCGCCACCTAAGGCTGCACGGGGCGACGGGGGAGGGCCGGGGCCGGCGGTGCCATGGATGGCCACGTGCGGCTGCTCGGTCGACGGGGGAGGGCCGGGGCCGGCAGCGCCATGGCCCGCGACGTGCTGCTGCTCGGGCGACGAGGGAGGGCTGGGGCCGGCAGCACCATGGCGGGCTGCCTGGGGATGCTCAGGCGATGGGGGAGGGTCAGGGCCAGCGGCGCCATGCCAGTCCTCCTGCAGCTGCTCGGGGCGGCGAGGGAGGGTCGGGGCCGGCGGTGCCATGGCGGGCCTCCTGTGGCTGCTCGGGGCGACGAGGGGGGGCCGGGACCGGCGGCGCCATGGCTGGCCTGCTGCGGCTGCTCGGGGCGGCGAGGGAGAGCCGGGGCCAGCTGCACCATGGCCAGCCGCCTCTGGCTGCTTGGGACGGCAAGGGAGGGTCGGGGCCGGCGGAGCCATGGCCGGTCGCGTGCGGCACTCGGGGTCGCGAGGGAGGACCGAGGCGGCGGTGGTTGCTCAGGGCGATGGGGGGGCCGAGGCCGGATCTGTGCGGCTGCTTGGGACGAAGAGGGAACGAGGAGAGAGGAGGGAGAACGAGGAGAGAGGAGGGCGCGTGCGACGTGGGCGTGCGTGCATCGTGGGCTGATAAGTGTGTTCGTCCGACGTGAGTGGTGGGATGGGGCTGTGCATTATGGGCTGCTGTGGCTGAGATTTTGCCATGTCATCGATCCGGGAGATCAATCCCGTGATGTGCTTTCTTCTTTGCCGTCAATAAAAAAGAACACAGACGGCAAAGAGTCTAGTTTGCCGTCTGCCAATAAAAAAAGAGACGGCAAATATTCTTTGCCGTCTGTGGATAAAAACACACACGGCAAAGTTTTTTTGCCGTCTGTATTTTTATTGGCACACGGCAAACTAAGGTCTTCGCCGTCTGTGTTCCTTTTGGAAGACGGCAAAATACACAAGAGACGGCAAAGTTGTCTTTGCCGTCAGGCACGACAAAAAGCTGACGGCAAAGAACCCCATAGACGGCAAATTAACTAATTCCTGTAGTGAACGGTGGCCCGAACTAGTATAAATCTTGTGTCCCTTGTTCTTCACATCTGACAAGCTAGGCCTAGGGTTATTGAGTAAACGAGCTAGAGCGGAAGGAGAGATCTTCGTGCGCACCCCAGAGTTCGAACCTTAAGGGTTTTACCGGAACCCGAGGTCCAACAGAAACCATCGGGGAGCACCACGAAACCCTAATTCCACCTCCGCAACCTTCTGTACCCGTGAGATCCAATCTTGGGGACTGTTCCGGAGCTCCACCGGAGGGGCATCGATCACGGAGGGCTTCTACATCAACACCATAGCCTTTCCGACGAGTTGTGAGTAGTTTACCATAGACCTTCGGGTCCATAGTTATTAGCTAGATGGCTTCTTCTCTCTCTTTGGATCTCAATACAAAGTTCTCCTCGATCTTCGTTGAGATCTATTTGATGTAATCTTTTTCTGGTGTGTTTGTCGAGATTCGATGAATTGTGAGTTTATGATCAAGATTATCTATGAACAATATTGGCTTTTCTGAAATCTTTTATGCATGATTTAAATATCCTTGCAAGTCTCTTCGAATTGTCGGTTTGGTTTGGCCTACTAGATCGGTAGTTCTTGCAATGGGAGAAGTGCTTGGCTTTGGGTTCAATCTTGCGGTGTCCTTTCCCAGTGACAGCAGGGGCAGCAAGGCACATATTGTATTGTTGCCATCGAGGATAAAAAGATGGGGTTTATATCATATTGCTTGAGTTTATCCCTCTACATCATGTCATCTTGCTTAAGGCGTTACTCTGTTCTTATGAACTTAATACTCTAGATGCTTGCTGGATAGCGTTTGACGTGTGGAGTAATAGTAGTAGATGCATAATCGTTTCGGTCTACTTGTCACGGACGTGATGCCTATATACAATGATCATGCCTAGATATTCTCATAACTATGCGCTTTTCTATCAATTGCTCGACAGTAATTCGTTCACCCACCGTAGAAATCTGCTATCATGAAAGAAGCCACTATTGAAACCTATGGCCTCCGGGTCTATCTTTTATCATATTAGTTTCCAGTCAACTTGCCAATTTATGTCGCTGTTATTTTATTTTACTTTCAATCTATAACAAAAGTATCAAAATATTATCTTATAATCTCTATCAGATCTCACTTTTGCAAGTGGTTGTGAAGGGATTGACAACCCCTTTATCACGTTGGTTGCAAGGTTCTTATTTGTTTGTGCAGGTACAAGGGACTCGCGCGTGGTCTCCTACTGGATTGATACCTTCGTTCTCAAAAACTGAGGGAAATACTTACGCTATTGTGTTGCATCACCCTTTCCTCTTCGAGGGAATACAACGCAAGCTCGAGAAGTAGCAAAAATGTATATAAAACATCTAGGATTGATAATATAATGACATGGAACAATAAAAAAATATAGATACGTTGGAGACGTATCAGTATGTACCAGTAGCTATGTGTTTGATCTCTCTCTCTCTCTCTCTCTCTCTCTCTCTCTCTCTCTCTCGTGTTGTTGATTTGGCACGATCTTGATGTACCGCGAGCTTTGTCAATATAGTTGGATCATATGGTGTTTCTCCCTCTCTATCTTGTTGTGATGAATTGAGCTTTTACCTTTGAGGTTTCACTATTATTGTATTGAATACTTGTTGGATTTGAGAACACACTATGTATGTCTTGCATATGAATACCGTGGTGGCAATGGGGTTATATTGGTTCACTTAATGTATGTTTTGGCAGTCAACTCATGGATTCCCGAGGTAACATTGGGGTAATATATGCATAGGGTTGATGCACGTTTTTGTCCTCCTTTCTCCGATAGAAACATTGGGGCACTCTTTGAAGGTCTTCATCTTGGATTGAATATTATGAATTTGATTTTTTTATGCATACCATATAATTGACTCACGGATACTTGTGGGGACATTGGAGTATCTAGGTGACATTAGAGTTGATTGATGTGTACCATATGGTGTTATTTTAGTATGAACTCTATGGTTGTTTGTGTTGGGTTCTACCGTAGGGTGCGTTAACTGCAAATAAAAATTCCTATGCGCAGAACATCTAGGAACATGCTAAGGGAGATGGATCACAGATCATTACCACTAGACGCATAGTGCCGTGCAACGGAAGTAGAGTTGGGGCAACGCGTCGCCGGAGTTGTCTCCTCCTCGTCGATCTCCCACGTAGTCATTCAGATGCCGCGAATAGGTTCGCCGAAGCGGTGCAAGTGCACCGCCTCTAATGGTATCCGCGCGTGCACGAGGAACATCGTGCGGCAGACTGCTAGGTCCAATCACACAACCGGCGACGAGCGGAGGTGGCTAGTTGCAACACATGCAAAGACATAATGACGGCGCCGAAGCGATCAACCGAATAAGTGTGCCACACCTCCACTATATATAGGCACCTGTCGCGGGCTCAACTCTTGGGCCTCGCACAGATCCTAAAGCCCACAAGTCTACTCGGCACAATCCGAATACAGCTTGGATCACATCTGACCAGTGTCCTCAGATCCGACCTCGTAGGTTCCTTCCCTTAAGTGCGCGACCCCTTAGGTTCAAGTCGGCTTGGTCGCAGTTCGGATCACCTCTGAACTGCATGGTTGGCAGCGGCCTCTAGCAAGGCATGCCGAACACCAAGCAGACTATGAACCTGGTTAGGCAAACCTGTACAACATGTCACACTTCTGTTCCCTTTGCCACATGATATATGTTGTCGGGATCAAGGCGAGACTGTCATCCTTGTGCTAGCCCGACCTCATTCTCGTTCCAGTGATGCCGACCCAAACCAGATTATCTCATAATCCTTGTCGCATGGCCGTGCTTATCTTGGTCGGATCACACGAGGGGCCCAGAGAATGTCTCTCTTAATCAGAGGGGTAAATCCCATCTTGCTCGACCACGTCTCGCAGCATGGGTCTATACAAACCCAAAACCTACCTTTGTAACTACCCAATTACGGAGTAGCGTTTGGTCGGCCCAAAGCAAGTATGTCACCATCCCGAGTATATGTGTCAGCTCAAGTCTTAGGACATAGAACATATGTTGCACCAGAGACTCACAGATGACATATCATTGCGTCTCATAGTTGGGTCTGTCTGACTCGGAACTTATCTCGACTCAGATCCGACTACATCGAATGCGACCAGACCTTTCCAAGTCCATATTATCCGGTTAGCATCCAATGATCCATGGCCAGTGAGACCGAGCCATCCACCGTGTCATACGCTAGTCTAGTACGACGTGTGCCCACACGTCACTTGCGACTAGGGACAATTTAGGATGTATCATACAACACAAGATCTCACAGACAAGTCACATACTTGCCAACAAGTATCATTGATTACATCCAAGGACTATCTTTATCACAAACACATAAGAAATATCATCATACATGATTGCCTCTAGGGATATCTCCAACAGTATCCCACTTGCACTATAGTCAATAAAATAGACATTGTATGCCCATAGCTCTAACGTGCCCCTCATGCTTGGGTTGTGGAAGTGGCTTAGTCAATGGATCTGCAACATTTGCATCCGTGTGAATTTTGCATAACTTTATATCACCACTCTTTACGATCTTTCGTATCAGGTGATATTTCCGATCTATGTGCCTGGCTTGTGGTGGTTCCTCGGCTCCTTGGCTTGTGCGATGGCACCAGAATTATCATAATAAAGGTCCAATGGTTTTGCCGAGGCTGTGTAAATACCAAGATCATCCAGAAAGTTCTGGATCCAAACACCTTCCTTTGCAGCTTCACAAGCCGCAATGTATTCGGCTTCTGTGGTAGAATCGGTCACTGTATCTTGCTTGGAACTCGTCCAGCTCACTGCTCCTCCGTTCATGACATAAATGAATCTAGACTATGATCGACAATCATCTCTATCGGTTTGGAAACTAGCATCGGCGTAACCCTTTACGACGAGCTCCTCCTCACCTCCATAAACTAGGAACATCTCTTTAGTCCTTTTTAGGTACTTCAGAATAGTCTTTACCGCTGCCCATCGACCCTCACCTGGGTTGGCCTGGTATCTAGTTGTTAGGCTTATTGCAAAAGCAACATCAGGCCGTGTACATATCATGGCATACATGATGGATCCGATTGCCAAGGCATACAGAATCCGACTCATCTTGATTCGCTCATCAGATGTCCAAGGACTATGAGTCTCGCTTAGCCTTATACCATGTGAGACAAGCAAGAACCCTTTCTTGGACCCGCTCATGTTGAACCGCTTCAACACTTTATCTATGTACGTGCATTGGCTCAAGACGAGCAGCCTCCTTGATCTATCTCTATAGATCTTAATGCCCAATATGTAAACCGCTTCATCGAGTTCCTTCATCGAAAACTTTCCATTCAATGATTCCTTGACCGAGTTCAGCATCGAAACATTGTTTCCGATCAGCAATATGTCATCCACATATAGTATCAAAAACTATCGAGCTCCCACTCAACTGCTTGTATAAACAAGCGTCCTCTTTGCTTTTTGATAAAACCGAGACCAGTGACGACCTTGTCAAAATGAATGTTCCAGCTCCGAGATGCTTGTCCTAACCCATAAATGGATCTCTTGAGCTTTCATACCTTACTAGCGCTAGTCGGATCGACAAAACCCTCGGGTTGTATCATATACACATCATCGGTTAATTTACGTGAAGGAAAGCCATTTTGACATCCATTTGTCATATCTCATAATCGAAATTGGCAGCTATAACTAGTATAATACTCACCGACTTAAGCATCGCTACCGGCGAGTAAATCTCGTAGTAGTCAATTCCTTGAACTTGTACATAACCTTTAGCGACAAGCCGAGCTTTGTGGATCTGAACATTTCCATCCACATTGGTTTTCTTCTTAAAGACCCATTTGCAACCCATGGCTTTTACGCCAGGTGGCGGATCAACCAAGTCCCAAACTTGATTTTCACCCATGGACTTTAATTCGGGCCTCATGGCCTCCAGCCATGCCTCAGAATCTCGGCTTACCATCGCTTCCGCATACGTAGCCGGCTTGTCGCTTTCCAGCAAGAACACGTGGTTCCGGTGCCGCTTCCACCTCAGGTTCCATGACAGACTCCGGTATGATCACATTACCCCCCGAGTTGTCCCCAAGTGGTGCTCGAACTTCTTCGAGTTGCACCTGCCTCCCAGTAGCCTCCTGTTTCGAGCAACAAACACTTTGTTCTCTTCGCGGTTGTAGAAGCTATATCCCAAGGTTTCCCTCGGATATCCCACGAATATGCATTTATCTAACTTGGGTGTAAGCTTGTCTGACATAAGTCACTTGACAAATGCTTCACAACCCCAAAAAGACAACTTGGGACTCTTCCCAGTCCACATCTCATGTGGTGTCTTATCTACGTATTTAGATGGTACTCTATTGAGTGTAAAAGCTGCGGTTTGTAGAGCGTATCCCGAATGACAAGGGTAAATCTGATTTTCTCATCATAGATCAAATCATGTCCAACAAGGTACGATTCCTCCGTTCCGACACGCCATTTCTCTGTGGTGTACCCGAAGGTGTGAGCTAAGGTACTATACCTTGACTTTTCAGATGATCATCAAACTCCTGGCTCATGTACTCACCTCAACGATCAGATCGTAAAAGCTTAATAGTCTTGCCGAGCTGATTCTCTACCTCGTTCTGAAACTCTTTGAACTTTTCAAAAGTTTCTGACTTGCGCCTCATCAAATAGATATAGCCATATCTACTCAAGTCGTCAGTAAAAGTCACAAAGTACTGATAGCCACCTCTAGCAGTTGTGCTCATTGGACCACACACATCGCTATGTATAAGCTCCAACAACTCGGATGCCCTCTCGCAACTCTCTACAAAAGGAGACTTAGTCATATTGTCGAGCAAGCATGATTCACATGTCTTGAACGAATCAAAATCGGGCGAAGTTAGCAGGGCCGGTCCTGAGATTTTGAGGGCCCGGGGCGAACTAAAAATTGGGGCCCTTAATATTTAAGCCGTTGTAATATATATATATATATATATATATATATATATATATATATATATATATATATATAGGACTCCTATTTTATACTCCCGGGAGTATGTACTCTCATCCTCAATATACCTCATATACGCATTAATTATACCTCTTTATCATTCTTAATATACTTCATTAAATATTCTAAGATACCCCAATACGAGTTTTGTTAAAAAAATATCATCTGCGACGTACATTTTATAATATATCTTTTTCACGTACAAACACAACAGTATATACCTAAATATTTAAAATATGTAGACTCGCATGAATTTTTTCATGAAAATCATTTTGAGGTATCTAATAATTACTAATGAAGTATATTAAAAATAATAATGAGGTATAGAAGATTCATCTATATGGTATATGAGGAGCGGGAGTACGTACTCCCAGGAGTACACAACCATTTTCCTATATATATATATATATATATATATATATATATATATATATGTACCCCTCAAAAAATTGTCTAAACAATAATGTATATATAAATTATTATGAGTAACACTTCAATGCATCCAAAATCAGTATGCATATCAAACAATTTATACATATTACCATAACTATTTCTTCTAACATTCCGCGATGCAAAGTCACTTATGATGGGGTCGATGGCATTCTCATCCAATAATTTCCTCTTGATGCATAATGTAGCCAAATCATTTAAGCACTCTTGAGTCATTGTTGACCTGAAATAATTCTTCAATAATTCCAACTGCGGAAAGCTTCTTTCGGCTGATGCGACCGTCACAGGCACAGTAAGCAACGAAGATATTAGGATAACAATCAACTTATCTGACATGCCCGAAAATCTATCATTCAAAGAAGTGGTCGCCATATCAACCAAAACATTAAAATATTTAACTCGAAAATCCTTCTCAGCTTCTAGAACTTATTCTTAACAATCACTTTCATCAAACTATTTCTTCCTCATAGCACGACGTTTTACTGGAAACAATGTCTCTATTAGTTGGCTTGAGAAATTTGTGAATACCTCCGCGTTGCATGTGTATTAATTTCTCCACTTCCTTCTTATTTTTCCTTTTGTCGCTACCCGATGGAAATTTTCTCTTACTGGAGAAAAAGTTTGTTCTATCAATTATTGAACAGTGCCCGCTATTCATCAAAGGAAATTTTGTACCTTAATGCCTGATGGAGTGATGGTCAAACTTCAGCGCATTTAGGGCCCTGTGTGCGTATACAATTACAATACATAGGAGACTGCACATCCACAACGCTAGAGTCTGTAGAGGATTGAGAAGAGAACAATTGAGCAAATGCCAAAGAGGGTCCCGTAATTGAAATCAACGATGAACATGTACAGATTAGAAAGGAAATTACTAGGGGCTGGCGAGGTGGGAGTGCGTGCATGCGTGTACAAAGGCATCGGCAGCCAGTAGCTAGGGCTGGCACCTTGTCACTGCGTGACTCTGCCTGATGGAAGAGTCGAACAGAACATGAAGGGAATCGTCATGGGTGCTGATTGATCGCTCTTTTTTATGTGAAAGGAAATAGCATTGATCGCTCGTTCGCTCGCTATCAAAACCTTCACAACAGGAAGGGATCGGAAGATCGGGCTGCTGCTTCCCATAGGCCCTATAACCTATGTACATACACCTCGGGGGGCCCCTGGATTTGGGAGGCCCGGGGTGGCGCCCCCCCCCCCCCCCCCCCCCCC
>LR738710.1:678220333-678257837 GCA_902687465.1 Secale cereale | reverse complement strand
CCACAGAGCCGACCCTGGAAGTTAGGAGCCCATCACTATGGAGCTTCTTCATGCGTTTCAGACTAATGTGTCCAAGCCGGCAATGCCAGAAGTATGCCGGATTTATCTCATTAGGATTATGCCTCTTGACATTCATATTATAATCAGGTTCCATTTCCAGATTCAAAATAAATAGCCCATCAATAATGGGTGCATGGCCATGGAACATACCATTCAAAAATATCGAACAACCATTGTCCTTTAAATTGAGTTCATAACCTTGACTCATCAAACATGAGGCAGAAATAATGTTCTGACTAAGTGCAGGAATGTGATAACAATTATTCAATTCCATAATGGATCTGGAAGGAAGCTGGAGCTGCATCGTGCCGACCTCCAACTCAACAACTCTTGCTTTGTTGTCGACCCTGATGTCAATCTCCCCTTGTGCCACACGCCTAGTTCTTAACAGCCCCTGCATCGAGTTGCAAATATGAACAACTGATCCGGTATCAAATACCTGAGAGCTACTATGTATGTCAACAAGGTAAATGTCTATAACATATGCAACAAGTGTACCTTTGCCTGAAGCAGCATTTCCGGCCTTCTTGCCATGCTCTGCAAGACACTTGCTACAGTTCCTCTTCCAGTGACCGGTCTCCTTACAGTGATAGCAAACGGTCTTTGAGTTCGGTCTAGACTTTGGCGCTGCGGTGGAGATTGCCTCCTCCATGCCCTTTGCCTTAGCCTTTTTCTTAGACCAACTCTTCTTGAACTTAGCTGAGTTTTGCACCATCAACACTTGATGCGTGCCTTTCTTTATATCCTATTCTGCCACCTTAAGCATACCATGCAATTCAGTGAGCTTCTTATCCATGCCATGCATATGATAGTTCGAGATGAACGTCCCATAGCTGCGCGGAAGAGAACCCGGAACTATATCTGTAGCCAGCTCATCCAAGAGCGGGAAGCCTAACCGATCCAAAGCTTGCACATATCCGATCATCTTGATCACATGTGGGCTTACTGGATCACCTTCCTTCAGCTTACAATCCATCAAGGATCGCCAGACGTTGAACCTTTCAGTCCTAACCTGAATCTGAAACACGCTCTTGATACTCTCGATCATATCGAAAGCCCCAACATTTTCGAAATGTTGCTGGAAATCGGGCTCCATACAAGCCAGCATGAGGCAGTTGGTCTCGTTTGATTCATCAACGAGTTTCTGGTAGGCATTCCTGGTTGTGGCATTAGTAGTATCGATAGGTTCATATGGAAGTGGATCCTCTAGAACATGTTCCTTCTTATCATGCTTGAGAACAATTCTCAAATTTCTATACCAAGCAGTAAAGTTTGTTCCATTAAGTTTATCATTTTCCAAGGTTGATTTCAATGCAAAGTTGGGTTGAGTAGGTGGTGCCATTGATCTACAACAGAAAAATATGCAATCACTAAGCAATGTGTTTATTATGTAGAGTAATCCAAGCCTTAAACATAAATACTCCCACTGAAGTTAGCATCCCTCTGCAAACTCTCAGTGATCCAGGATTCGACTAGTGCATGCGACTAGTGAGATTTAGCATCACTGCTAGCCAGCATGACTATCCGGTAAGCAACTCCTTGCTAATCGTATCTCTATACGACTCCTGTCGATCGGGTAGGTATCTCATACCCCGGCTCCCGACCTCCTTTGCCACAAGGCCCAAAACCATTTTGATAGCCTTGTCAAGTTAACCTGATGTAGTGCATGTCCGTGTCCGACACGAACCCTTCAGTTCAAGTACACCTAGCAGCACCCCAATTTTATGAGCCCACTACTGGACGTACTTGACGTGCGAAGGTGCAACATCGGTAATGGCAATTTACTTTATATTCATGAGGGATCTTACTACCATTCAAACATGTATAGAAAGTAAGAAGCATAACAATCACAAATAAACATATATTGTGAAATAGTATGGCTCCTTCATGGATGTTCTTCAAGGTCGGCACAGACTCCGATGACCATCTGGGAACTCCATCTTGTTCGTCACGCTGGGACGCCAAGCCACCGACCTGATCTCTATTATCCAACTACTACAACCAGTAATGAATTTTACATAGAGTCACAAGTCGACATGCAGGTCGTTATACATTATAATGACAACAATTTGGCTCCTGCCGGCTGATAAACATGACGCGCGGGCCATGTATAATTTACACACATGCATAACATACACATGAGCCATACTATTCACATCAAACCTGCAAAACAAAGTTATGCATAGAATCGCATTCTACCTGAGTGTCGGGTACGAAATACAATCACAGATCGCATCTGAACTCCGTTCACGCTGAATTTCTGATCTGACCGATCTCATCAATCATCGCGAATCCGATTCAGATTTACGTTTCACTATTAACCTCGATGGCGGATAACCGACTGGTAGGGGTAGGTTGTGTCACGACCTCGTCGATCCCGATTGACAGAAACATAGTCAGTTCAATACCCATGTGCAATTGATCTCATCAACCATGCACATGGCCGATCTCATAAATGACAACAGATCTCATATGTCGCGTCCACATATCTAATATGCATATGATCTGAATCCAAATCCTACAGCAGAGGCTCTGATATCACTGTTGGGTTCTACCCTAGGGTGCGTTGGCTGCAAAAAAATCCTACGTGCAGAACATCCAGGAACATGCTAAGGGAGATGGATCATAGATCATTACCACTAGAGGTGCAGTGTCGTGCAGCGGAAGTAGAGTTGGGGCAGCGCATCTCTGGACTCGTCTCCTCCTCGTCGATCTCCCACGTAGTCGTTTGGATCCCGCGAACAGGTTCGCTGGAGCGGCGCAAGTGCACCGCCTCTAATGGTATCCGTGCATGTAGGAGGAATATCGTGCGGCGGACGCGGACTGCTATGTCCAATCACACAACCGGCGACGAGTGAAGGTGGCTAGTTGCAACACATGCAAAGCCCTAATGACGGCGCCGAAGTGATCAACCAAATAATGTGTCGCACCTCCACTATATATAGGCATATGTTGCGGGCTCAACTCTTGGGCCTCGCACAGGTCCTAAAGCCCACAAGTCTACTCAGCCACAATCCGAATACAACTCAGATCACATCCAACTAGTGTCCTCGGATCCGACCTCATAGGTTCCTTCCCTTAAGCGCGCAACCCCTTAGGTTCAAGCCGGCTTGGTCGCAGTTCGGATCACCTCCGAACTACACGGTTGGTAGCGGCCTCTAGCAAGGCATGCCGAACACCAAGCAGACTATGAAGCTGGTTAGGCGAACCTGTACAACATGTCACACTTCTGTTTCGTTTTCCACACGATATATGTTGTCAGGCTCAAGGCGAGACTGACACCCTTGTGCTAGCCCGACCTCTTTCTCGTTCTAGTGATGCCGATCCAAACCGGATTATCTCATAATACTTATCGCATGGCCATGCTTATCCTGGTCGGATCACAGGACGGGCCCAGACTGTATCTCTCCTGATCGGAGGGGCAAATCCCATCTTGCTCGACCACGTCTCGCAACATGGGTCTGGACAAATCCGAAACCTACCTTTGTAACTACCCAGCTACGGAGTAGCGTTTGGTCCGCCCAAAGCAAGTCTGTCAGCATCCCGAGTACATGCGTTCGCTCAGGTCTTAGGACATAGAACGTATGTTGTACTAGAGACTCACAGATGACATATCGCTACATCTCATTGTTGGGTCTGTCCGACTCGGAACTTATCTCGACTCGGATCCGGCTACGTCGAATCCGACCAGACCTTTCCAAGTCCATTATCCGGTTAGCATCCAATGCTCCATGGCCAGTGAGACCGAGCCATCCACCGTGCCATATGCTAGTCTAGTCCGACATGTGCCCACGCGTCACTTGCGACTAGGGACAATTTAGGACGTATCATACAACACAAGATCTCACAGACAAGTCACGTACTTGCCAACAAGTATCATTGATTACATCCAAGGACTATCTTTATTCATAAACACATAGGAAATATCCATCATACATGATTGCCTCTAGGGCATTCTCCAACAGTTTGTGACACTTATAGTAATAGCTCAATAGATTGATCGGAAAGGGTAACTTTGAGGTGGTTTCGTACCCTACAAGCAATTTCATCTTATGTTCTCTGCATGATAAGAAATTTGGAGTGATTCTTTGTCGCATGTTGAGGGATTGATATATGATTGAATTATGTTAGCATTATTGAGAGATTGCACTAGTGAAAGTATGAACCCTAGGCCTTATTTCTAAGCATTGCGCTACCGTTTGTGCTCCGTTTTATCACTTGCTACCTTGCTGTTTTTATATTTTCAGATTACAAAAACCTATATATACTATCCATACTACACTTGTATCACCATCTCTTTGCCGAACTAGTGCACCTATACAATTTGTCATTGTATTGGGTGTGTTGGGGACACAAAAGATTTCTTTTATTGGATTGCAGGGTTGTTTGAGAGAGACCATTTTCATCCTTTGCCTCCCACGGATTGATAAACCTTAGGTCATACACTTGAGGGAAATTTGTTGTTGTCCTACAAAACTCTACACTTGGAAGCCCAACAACGTCTACAAGAATAAAAGTTGCATATTAGACATCAACCCCCTTCTTTCACATGACAGATACGAAGGTAAAGGTTAATGAAACCCACTACTTAATGCAATCAATGGCTCAGTTCTATTTTATACTCTTACCTGACATGTGAAACGAGGAGCTAAGAGGGAGCATGTTAAGAAAAACTCCTCACAGGGGGACTAGACGTTGGTTCCCATTGACACAACAAGGATGGTAATACTACATGCTAGAGGACGAGACATGGGGCCGCTCGACAGTTGCAGCTGTTGTAGGACGCCATGCTCAGATATGGTGAGGATGTGTGTGACGCGACACGCTGGAGTCATAATAGCGATGGTGACCTTCACCACCACTTTGCTTGTGTCATCTACTCTAAACATCAATGCATAACAATTCAACTGAAATCATCTAGCATGGCTTCTCCAATTAGTTTTCTCCTAAAAGTTAATAATTATTAAATACTCTCTTTGTCCCATAATATAAGATATTATTACAGCAAATATGTGAGTATATTGGGTGTAATAGGATATTATATTGTGGGACGCGAGAGTAGTTTCATAATGATTTAGTATAATAAAAAATACGCAGCTAATTTTAATATTTTTCTTGAGTTTTGCGTAATGTTTCATTGTTGGCTAACTGGATAAGTTCATTTTTTGTGCATATAATGGTTGTGGCATACCAATGTGCATTCTTTGTAAAGAATTTTTACTTTGCTTTTTTTTGTGTGAATATATAAAATAAGTGGCTATTTATTTTTCAGAGAGTGTGTTGTCGTGCAAAAAGTTTGTGCTCTTATGCATAATTAGTGTTTCTAGAGAATGTGGTATTGTGGATTGTGCTTCTTTTACTTAAACGTTGTATTTGAACAGTTACACGTCTAACGGCTTGCAGATAACAAAGCAACCCTAGAGACGGAGTCGGACGCATGTGGTTGTGTGAGAATTAACGACGGTGGATATGAAAGCTTTCGGCAGAAGAGTTGGAGCACTAGCACGTGGCTAACCCTTGAGTGAGTTGTAATTGGCAACTGTAAGGATGGTGTCTGCATGTCATCCTTGCTCGATTTGGATGTCGGTGGTGTTCACAGCTATTGGAAATATACCCTAGAGGCAATAATAATTGTGTTATTATTTATTTTTCAAGTTTATAATTAAATTTTGTATTCTATGTTATAACTGACATGGTTCTCGAACTTGTAAAAAGCCAAGTGGTTTAGAGGAAAACTCATATGCATGTGTAGGCTTATAAACGGTAAAACAATATTCCTAGTCTTTCCTCTAGGGTGCGCGTTGGGTCTCGTTTGCACGGTACACGCCCGTGCGCACTGGTGTGCGTGTTCCAGTCACAGAAGCCTCCTGAGCGGCCCATGCGCACGGGGTCGCCTGGGAGGTGTTGTCTTCTTCTTGTAGTCCTCCTTCTTCTTCTCCATGGCCTTGGGGTCCTTCTCCTCCTCCTTTGGGATGTCCATTAGCTACTTCGAGGTGTCCTTCTTCGTACCTAATGACACAAGGCATGTTTTGGTGAGGTAGCATCCAAGTTCCATCCATATTCATATTGAGATTAAATAGGAGTGAGTTCACCTTTGTTTCGATGGCCCTTGCACGAGCCCTTGTCATGGGTCCTTTTGTAGCTTGAGGAGCCATAGTGGAGTCCATGAGGATGGTTGAGGGATGCTCCACATCACAACCCCTCCTCCAAGCTAGCCTCCTCCACATGGCTATTATAAATGGAGGGTGGGCCATGCTCAAAGGACACACATTTTTTTCCTGGTGCCTTTGGTTGTGCCCTCTCTATCTTTCATTTTCCATAATAGTGGATCTCCTTTCGAGGGATACCGATATATTTCACCTCAGGATTTGCAAAGTATCATGAAGGAATAGGAACGACACATGATAACTAAAGGTTCACTCGAATATCATTCATGTGGTTATAGGGCGCCAATATGGATGCCCACGGTTTCACTATTAATTATTGATCAAAAGGTATTTCGGTCATGTCTATATTTTACCAAACCTACGGGGTCACACACTTAAGGACCTTTGATATGTTGAGGATTAGATGAGTTAGGAGTACTTGAGAGCATCATCATATTTTTTTTTGAGGTAACAGAAATAGTTACGATAGAGAACCAGAGGTTTTGAAAGAAACCCGAGAAAAACTAAAAACAGAAAAGTTCCGGATAACCCTGAATGATCTCCATAGTATGTAGGAAGGTTCTAGGATGTTTCGATTTCCAAAAATCCGGGAGTGCGCCATCGTCTGCCACTTGGTGTTGGACCGAAGTGAGGCAACCCTTCACGGGCCATGTGGCCCAATGGTGGGAGACACCCCCTTTAGGTTTGGGGCCAAGTCCCCTTGGCGGCTAGGGTTGTGGAAGAGGGCGTGTACCCCTTGGGATTGCCAACCCTAGATGGGGGTGCACCCCTTGGGGAAACCCCTCCTCCAAGCTAGCCTCCTCCCTGGGCTATTATAAATGGAGGGGAGGGGCATGCTCAAAGGGCACACGATTTTCTTGGAGTCTTTGGTTGTGCCATATCTCTCTTTCATTTTCCACAATAGTGGATCTCCTTTCGAAGGGCCGTTGCTCCCTCTTCTTCTACTTCGACATTGCTTAGCTCTGGACGGTAAAGCGATGCCTGACCACTGGCGTCGTACGTGTGCAATACACAGAGGGATCGCGCGTTCGATTCTTGTTCGATGGAGCTGTTTGATGGACGGTTCGAGGGACTTCAAATATAATTTTCGCGAACTCTTCTCCCGCTGCAACTTGAAGTTGATAACAATCAGATCTAACCTTGCATGCAGTGGCGGAGCCAGGCCCATGCAACAGGGGCCTTGGCCTGGGGCGTAGCTGCCAACTCCTCCGTTCACTGTTCAAAATATACCTATCGTTGATCACGGTAGATATTATAGCTCCGAAGGTGGCCTGGGGCGTACCTCTGTCCTGACTCTGTTACCGCTTGTATGCATTTTCGTAGTAATCATAGGAACTTGATTTGTACACCCGCAAACGGCTCTCAGAAACACTCAAATATTTCACAGAAAAGTCATCAAAGAGTCTTGACATTGCGTACATGTACAACAATTTCTCAGATGTCGTCGGATCTGAGATCCAACGGTCCAAACGTCCGTATCGGTAGCACCGATCAGACGGTAGACACGCGACCGCGGCAGCAGCCCGCGGGCGGAGAGTTCCTCCCACAGGCCTTCCCCTTCCCCCTTCCCCATCTTCTCCTTTACCTTATCGGCGTTATCGCCATCACCCGTCATAACTCGCGGCCGCACGCGTCGTACCAAAAGGAGGGAGGAAAAAGGGATCTCCACTCCACTCCGCCTCCCCCCACCGCCCCGCGCGGTTCCAATCTGGTTCCCGGCCCAGCAATCGAGGATGGGGAAGAACCAGGCGTACAAGGCGATGCAGCGGGCGCGGCTGGGCTCGTCCTCCGGCGCCCCCGGCGAAGGGGAGGAAGACGGCATGGTCGGTCCCCTTCCTCCCCTCCCCTTACCACAGATCCTTAATCCCCCCTAGTTCCAAGCTCGTAATCCATATCTGATTGCTCTGCCCCGCAAACCCTATCGAGATCTGCCGGAACGTCCATGGCGAATCTTGCTGTTTGTAGATGCTTTTCCCCCCTTTTGATTAGGGGACTTTTACTAACGAGGGCCGTCACAGACGGACGGTTCATTTCATTCTCCAGAGTGGCACGCGGCGCGCTTGGCCAGCCTCAACAAGACCCACACCCTCACGTGGGAGGAGTTCAAGAAGAAGCAGAAGGTATGCGGGGCCTCGGCTTGCTCTCTGCTGGCTTTGTTGGTGGATTTAGTTTCTTCACCCTGTAATTTTGTGCATCCTGGCCATGACTTTATCCATGCTGCTGTGTTGCTGCTTAAGCTCTCTGATGTGTTATTCGTGCTCATATTTTATGTTAATGTACGGTGGATGCTTAATTTCAGGCATACTGCCTTGTATGTGATGCCCAGGTTCGTTTTAGCCTGGTACAGAATGGTGATTCACTTTAGTGCATACAGTAACGAATTAAGCTATGGTAGCATAGGAGGGAAATTAGCAGCCTGAACTTTGTCTGTGGAAGCTCAGTCTGGTGCCACCCAGGGTCCCGGCGCCCTTCCCCTGATTTGCTGACCTTTGAGTTTCTCTATCGTCGGTTTGCCATCAGACAATTAGACCTGAGCTACTGTAAAAGGTATCACAACCATTTATCAGTGGCACATCGCTTATTGCAGACATCCACCATACTTTACCTAGCTTCAGAAGTCTAATGATGCCATTTACTTGGTTTTGATTCCTTGGCTTGTCTTGTTCTCTTTGATAAATACTCCCTCCGTCTCAAAATAAGTGACTCAACTTTGTACTAGCTTTAGTACAAAGTTAGTACAAAGTTGAGTCACTTATTTTTGGACGGAGGGAGTAGCAACTTAGACGGAGTATGTATATGCTGATTCCAAACAGATCAAATCAACCTACGTCCGCATTAGTCGGGGTGGGGTTTACTTGGCAAAGCTTTATTGTTTTCTGCATTGACTCCACACGGCTATTGGCTTACTAGTTCGAACTACAGATCAGGCTCAGACTTTTTGTACTTATAAGGTCACTGTGTAGCTATAATAGTTATCTATTATCGGTACCTTCATAGTAATTTATGATGCTCTTGTCCCCTATAGGACGAGGAGCTAAAGAGAGGTGAGGTGGAGGCTGACAAAGATAAAATGATGAGAGAATATAGAGCTCAACTGGATGCTGAAAGGGCCCAAAAGCTTGGACGTGGAAGAGACGTTGTAAAGTCAAAATCATCATCTTCCAAGAAAGGTAAATCAACTTAATGACATGCTGTACGATGTTTCTTAGATTTAGGTCCCATTAGGTGAACTTCAAAATCTATTCCATGTGTGAGTTTTCTGACAAAGGATTATGGATACAGAAAAGAAGGAAAAGGACGCAAAGAAACGGATTAAAAAAAGGAGGAAGGTATTACTCTCAAATACAAATGTAATAATTGGCCACATGATGATGAATGGAAAACACCAAAAAGATCCGCTATATAAATGATTTTTAGATATGAGCATTTTTCTACCTTCTTCTGCTGGGATGGATTTGGAAAAAAATGGTCCATGTGCTCACTTCTGCATTCTTACAGCACAGAAGTTCGTCAGAAAGTTCCAGCTCATCAGAATCATCAAGTAGTGATGATGAGGACAGGGGTTCAAGAAAATCCCGATCCCGCTCAAGATCAAAGCGAAGTAAGAAAGATAAGAAGCACAGGTCCCGATCCAAGCACGCTGGAAGTGACAGCGAGGAGGAAGGCCCTGTTCGCCTCTCAAAATTCTTTGGGAATGCAAAGAATTAGATGCTATATCGATACGCCCAATACCAATTTGCTTGCTCCTGAGGTCATATCATTTTGAATCGTCAATTGGTGGGTGTTGATTGTATTCTATTGAGACGACTCTCAGAAGGTTGTGGGAACCAGTTTCCATCATGTTTCTCAACAGAATGTTTGGTAACTGGAGATTTAGGTGTTGAACCATTATATGGTATCCTGCAACTTGTAAGAAATATCAAATCATTGTTACATTGTTGTACTTGATGGATAGTGACAGTATTCATATTTGATTTGAACTGCTTTAATTCTTTCAGAACTTGATATTTAAATTATTATCTTTCTTTGGCTGACCTTTAGATCGCTTATGAGAATCAACTTCTCTGTTGGTGTATTTGCTGTGAGCTATGAAAGTACAGCCCCCTCCGTCTCTATGTTTGATTACATTCACAGAGAAATGTAACATGTACAATACCAAATAAGTAAAATATGAATATGTATATATCATAATGAAGCTGATGATATTGATTTGGTATTTGTGGATAAGCTTGGTCAAATAGAGAGTAGTTTGACTTCTAAAATAGTGATCTAAACAGAGTACCTTGCTACCAGTTGTCAGCTTTAGTACAACCTGAGGGAGTACTACAAATTTTACCTTTCCCGGGTGTTCAATCTTTAGGCCTCATTCGGTTAGGGGAACCAAAACGTACTCCCTCCGTTCCGATTTACTCGTCGTGGTTTTAGTTTGAACTAAAACCACGACGAGTAAAGGTAAATCGGAACGGAGGGAGTATGAATTAGAAGTAGTGTATGAATTTCATAGAAGTAGTGTATGAATTTCATAGGATGGCACTTGAAATCCTAAGTAATTGTCTTTGCCTCGTTCCTATCCAGAAATGAGCTTTGAGTGAAGGTCTAGATTCCTTTAAAAACACAGAAAATGAGTAGTACTCATATGAAATTCTTGTATCCGTTTCCTATAAACTGAACGCACCTATATGAAATTTTTCTCCGAATTCTTGTTCCTATGTTTTTCCTATAAATATCCTCCAAACCTAATGAAGCCTTAAAAGGCCGACTGAAGGATTTGTAACGCCTTGCCCCTTCGATCTATATTTATTGTCGTTTCACCAAAAAAAAAAAATTGTCACAGCTTTAGTACAACGGAGGGAGTACTGCAAATTTTATCGTTCCCGGTGGTGTTCACTCTGTAGAAGGTCAGGTCGCCGTGCTACTTTGTTTACCAGCAGAAAGGTTTTATTATAAATAGAGTATTAGTTCTTTTTGTTACAACAACGTCTGGGTGGTGTAGTTGGTTATCACGTTAGTCTCACACACTAAAGGTCCCCAGTTCGAACCTGGGCTCAGACAATCTATTTTTCTTTTCTGGCTCGTTGCCGCTCCTCT
Source organism: Secale cereale (assembly GCA_902687465.1). Lineage (NCBI taxonomy): Eukaryota > Viridiplantae > Streptophyta > Magnoliopsida > Poales > Poaceae > Secale > Secale cereale. Next base: position 678,246,522 of record LR738710.1, on the reverse strand, counting down.
TTTTGCAGTCGCGTCCTTGGGCATCTCCCTTGCATTTGCATATTTTCTGGCTCGTTCTGCGTCATCTTGGTCTTGCTCGGGAGAGGATTTTGGCAGCGATGATTTTCTAACAACGGCAGCATATACCAGTACCGTCAGCACAATGGGACGATTCTAAATACTTTCTCCGTTCACTTTTGTAAGACCTTTTAGAGATTTAAGATGACACCTAAAACAGTTCAATTTCAGCTGTCCTAGAGGACTTACAAAAGTGAACAGAGGGAGTAGCATGTTTGTACATGTTAGCATGGCAAAAATGCTCAACCTCTGCAATGTAGGAGTACATCAGGACAAAGTTTAGCTGATGTAACAGTTCCGCTGCTTAAAGCTAACCCAGAAGCAGTCGCAGTATGAATAATCGGACAAACAGATGGCCCAGCTGCTCTTTTCTGTTTTGCTGTTCTTGTAAATTTCACGCTATCAGCTACAAAACAGCCCTAAACTGCCGGGCGATCGGAAAACTTCCTATGTGGATGCTTCCAGCTCTTCTCCAAAGCGCTCCAGCCTCGACACCTCAGCATCATAGTCACGGATGAGAGCATGCTTGATCGAACCGTCATCCTCTGTCGCGTGTATTTGCCTCCCACCAAACCTGCACGGCAAGGAATGTAGTTTAAAACCCTTCTCCAAGGTAGGAAACCAAAGCATGCACAATCTCAACATCAGCTCCTTTCCTTCCTTTCTCCAAAGTGTTCACAAGATAACATTGTTTCTAACACTTGAAACGAATCTCACGGATGGATTTGACAAACTCGGGATGCAGACCAAACATAACTTTGCTTTAATGCTTTATCGCGACATAAAAAAACAATAGGAAAAGAACGGCACAATGATTTCATGTTAAACCTACCATCTTCCATTCATCTTCTCTATGCATTTGAGACCATCTTTCCGGTCTTTGAATTTTACCAATACAACCCCCTGTGGATGATTTTCGCAAACCTGCCACAGCAACATGTAAACAAAAATGGTAAGCTGGAAAAGGGAGAAAAAAGAAACCACCAAAACTTACTGGTGGTTAGGGCCAGTTTGCTCAGTTACGGCTCATTCTGGGGATTTTCTATATATTTCATCATTAATTACAACAAAGCTTAACACTAGTTCAGAGAGCCCCACATGGGCAGATGTAAGATCAGATCTAATTTCTGGACAGGTGAAGATAGGAACAAGTAAATGAAAGTCGTAGCAGCAGACTTATAGAGCATAGCGCTGAATAGTTTATAAATATGCTTGCTACCATATAGTCCTACTAAAATGAAACACGCCAGCCCATACTTATGTGGATTAAAGACCTTGGCTACTCAGCTTGCATGCTCTCCCTCATTAGTCTGTTTGCCTTTTCCAGACTAAGTAACACGTTCTCACAGGAGAGTACGCATATGGCCAGCTTTGGCATCGCAATAAACAAGGATCATTCAGTTTGGTGTAGAATGTGGATGCAGTTCTCCAGTATGTCTTTCAGAGACTGGTTACACAGGTTAAACTCGAAAAGTGGTAACAGCGAGGAACTTCCGTACTCCAAATGGTTCTTGATCATATCAGGCTTCTACATAATTAGGAAGAAGCACAGCTAATAAAGGAGCAAACAACTTTTTAACATTCCCTTTTCTCTAATCAAACTGATCTATTTCTTATGATTTTCCTATGATGCCAAGTAAAGACATATGAGTGCAATTAAAAATTACCTTGACATTGTCGATCGGACCAAACTTCACGCATTCCTCTCTAACATCTACCTCAAGTTCAGGAAGAAGGGTTTCATCATTCTGCAATGATCAGGAACTTCATTCTTAATAAAACCGACATGAACAAAAAAGTTCCTATAGCAACAGGAGCAATCTGAAACGACGCATTTGTTCCATAAGAAAAGGGCACGTCAAGCATACTTCCATAATTACTTACTCTCAATTCAGCAGGACTGAACATATTCGCCAAAATCACCTGAGTAGGAATTATCACCTTCTTATCATCATGTCCACCTAATTACAGAACATTGTCACAACAAAATAAGTAAATGGGATTTTGATCTCGAGATAAAGCTAGTTTGCATGCAAGAAATGGAGATAATAATGAAAAGGTAACGGGAATTGCTCATCAACCAACGGCGTAATGATAAATGAACACCCTGCGTATAACAATAGTTTTTGCAGCTTAATTCTTTTAGGGCTATCTGCTAGTAGGAAAAGATTTAGAAGCACAACATATTATTCTCAACACGCCACATCCCTAATTATAGCATGAAACATTCAAAGCTTGAACACGACCTACAGTTCGGTTGTGTCAACATTGAAGCAACAGAAACTCATCGCTGTGTACATGTATTCAAATCAACCATAATAAAAACAATTGACATAATTTAAAGATAGAAATTACCCCATCCCAGCATCTTATCTTCAACCTTCTTGCCTTTCTTTTTCTTTTGCTTATCTGCCTTCTTTGCTAAAAAAACGTCACCTGAAGCAGATGAAACCATTAGTAGTATATATTTTGTAGTTCATGTCGCTTTAATAAATCGCGAACTTACCTTTCTGCTGAAATTTGGCCACGCTAACAGTCATTAGGGTCTTACCACCAGGACGGAATGATGTTCCATCCAATAATTGAATTGCTAAAGGTACAGAAGGCTCCTGGATCATTGAAAGAGAAGTACACAGTAAATAAAATAAACATGCATAATTCCGACTAGTAAACTCAGTCAATCTGATAAGTTCAGTAAGGCAATACCTTGAGATAGGTCACAAGTGCATCACCCTTTTTCCTGCCTGTTTCCTTGTCAGTATAGATCTTCACTCGGGGTTTCCTTGTCTCTGGATCCTATATGATCACAAACATGTTAGAAGTGCATCAGTAGTTCAGTACTCTGAAGCTCAGGAACAGAATATTGATTACAAATAAGATAAGAACAAAGCTATCCAAATATAGGATATACTACCTCTGTCCTAAAATATAAGACGTTTTTGCAGTTCAATTTAAACTGCAAAAACGTCTTATATTTTGGGACAGAGTTGTACTCCCTCTGTAACTTTTTATAATACGTTTTTAGAGTCCATAACAGTGTAAAAAAAACGTCTTATATCAAGTTACAGAGGGAGTAGTAATTAAATATCATAATCATGTACAGTTTAATTTAGAGTTGACCTTCTTCTAAAATTAATAATCCATCCAAAGATAATATATGGCTAAAATTTTCAATATGACGATATCTACTATCATCAATACCTACCACAAATCCAGATAGCTGGAATTCACTAGATTTGACAGTCATGCTGAACACAAACTGAACATCTTTGACATGAAAACGTGAAGATAGCAAGATTCTGAGCAAATCAAATTATGAATTTTGAGACACAGTAGTTACATGCACAAGCGGCAAACATGGATCTGTGAGTGTACTAAGTACTGATAAAACCAAGTTTAGGAACGAAAGACCATCAAGGTTCAAGATGAGAAATCAGTCTGATCAAGTTTAAGCTGTCTCTGCAAGAAATGAAAAAATAAAATGCATACCTCCTTTATAATTCCACACTTGGAAAATACTTCTACAATCTGCAAATGAAATCCACTATCAGATGTCAGAACTAGTAACTTTTTGTATAGCTATGAACATGTTATAGTTCATTTTGAGAATGGTCTTCCTACGAGGAAAACAAAGAGTAGCCTCAGCATTTGGAGATAGAAGAAACTTACTTCCTCAGCCGTGACATCTTCAGGTAAACCAGTAACATAGACATGTGTGTTGACTTTAAGATCAAACCAACTTTCTGGAGGTTTCTGAGGTTCCTGCCCAGATGAAAATAGTTTTAAAGAATTAGCTTGTGCAAAACTTATCAAGAAGTCCCTCAAGAGTAACTTGAGAACTACCTTCTTTTCAGTTGGCTTCTCAGACTTCCGCTTCTTTTCTAGTCGTTTATCTACCTTCTCTGGCACTTTCTTTTCCTTTTCAGTTAAAGCATGGTTTTCATCCAATGTGGACGAACCAGGAATATCTGGTGGTTGAAATACTTCTTCCTCGAGTGCAAAAGTCATGTCTTCAAGTTCATAGTCATCCTTTTTACGTGATATGTCATTCTCTCCATTGCCGTCCATTTCACCCGATACATCATTCTGAGAAGGTACACAAGGAATCAGGTTAGCTGATAAACCCTGGTAATAAGGAACATTAAACAAGACGGATAAGAGAATGTGTTCTTCCTATGGAAGAACAGCTGGTGCAATACAGAATACACTCTTATAAAAAAATATCACCTATGCCTAAAGAATAAGGCATTGACAACACTAGTAGTGACTAAGGGGAGCTAAATTAGATTCTCGGCTGAACCGCAACTTAGACTACTACGTATTAGTTAAAATAAAATGTAGTAGCTTTTTTCGGGAATAAAACTTCCACCTAACATTGAAAAATATTTTTTGTAAATAGATACACAAAGAGTAAATGCAACGACGAACGATAAATCAAGAGAAAGTGTGTACGAACTTTAGAAGTTAGGTTTCTTAAAAGTTGTTTACTGAAGGGTAAATTTTACGGAAATTTTTAAAATTGATGCAACCAGGCCAAGCACATACAGTAACTTTGTATTCATAACTTGGTGTAAATATTAGTGAAGTTTGGATAGTGTCAGTTATATTTGAGGAGCCACCACAAGACATCTCTGAGTTATCGTGTATTGAGAGTTACTGGAGAGGGAAAAAAAACTCCGGATAGATGTTGATCATCAAGTTGTGAAGGATCACACTGGTTTACACTACAATTTCATTTCCAGAGTTGGTCTGCGAGAGTATGACTTGGTATTGTTTCTGATCAACATTTTTGCTTATTCGGACTCAATACTGAGTTGTTCCTTTATTCCTTATGTTCAATCATGAAAGATCAGGCAACCCTATAGAGATCATCGTCTCTAGGTTGATTTATCAATAATAAATCAATGAGAATGTACGCTGTAAAGTTAAAAGAGGCTTCATTTCTCTAAAGTTGCGTATACAAAGGGTATATATCCACACATAGTTTACTTCATTTGAAAGGCTAGCTGGAAGGCTGTTTCGGAGAGAAAGATAGCACAGATACTCATGTCCAGATTAAAATCTTACCATGGAGCAGGTAATAGATGGCACAAGCCTATCAGAAAATTTACTTTGACATGAAAATACAAAGGTGCCACATGCCATGCAATAAATTTCCCGAACTAACAAGCCCTATACGCTAATAAATCATGTAGCTGAGATAGTCGGTACTTGTTCTACTATATGATTACAGCTAAGTGATCAGAAATCGTGAATTTTCATCTGATAATGGTTATCTAGAAAGCCTAGCATTGGAATAGAAAAGCAACACTTACTTGAGGAACCATTGCTCTCAGAGTGCGATCCCACTTGTAGATGGTGCCGTCATCATCAGTAAATTCTTCCACACCATCTGGCGGGGATGCTGGTCGCTCGTCGGGATCATCAATGACATGCTCTTTGCTTAAGTCACCATCTGTAGCCTTTGCTTTCAGCGCTTCCACCTCTGACTCAGCGTCTATAACCTCCTTCTGGAATTTCTCGAAATCATCTTCAGTTTCTGAAGAAACCATTTCAAAGAGCGTCAGGAGGTACTTGAAGAGAACCATACTGAATTTGCTTTAAAGGGAATGTAGAACGCCCTAAGCTCCTAACCTTGTTCAGGTTGATCCTTCTTTGTGACCCCAGAATGCAGCTCTGGAATCGAAGATAGTGGCGTCCATTCACTCCTCCCCTCCGCCCAGAGCATTGTGCTCTCGTTGAGGTACCCATTAGCAAAATGATCTGTACAGGGAGCCAAGTTCCTCAAATCCAGATCACATCGAAAACAAGACGCATAGATCTTCAGAATGTAAAAGGGCTACTAGCTGCAATTCTGAAACAATATGCGCCCACAAAACAAACAAGCAACCTCACAACGTGACAAAACCCTATCTCGCAACCTGCCAGTGCTAACAACTCATCGATGAGCCAGCTTTGGAGTTAGGAACTACTCCATAACGCAACAGTGGTGGATAATGCAGTGAATAACACTGTCGAATGATACATACACTCTACGGATAACCTCACAGCATGAATTCAAAACTGCCATCTGGGCTACAACCGTTACTTCCATATCCATTGATTGAAGCATCAATTTACTGGTTACAAAGGAAATTGCGAGCTTATGAGTAACACACCCAATTGACACAATCTAACAATACCGGGTACTGGGATTTGCACCACCTCACAGCCAACTCGACACTTGCTGATACTCACAGGAAATACAAAACCAGCGAATAGGGAGCCTTCCGGATTACAGAAAGGCTGCACGCGAAGTTTCTCTGATTTTGCGAGGATTCAATCCCAGCTTGCGAGCTACCGGCGTGCGCATTTGCACTAGTAGATATGGCGAGAAGATTGGGTGTCGAAGAGGGGCGGAGGTACCTCGCAGCTCTGAGAGCGTGTAGGGGCCGACGTGCTCCTGGCTCGGGCCGAGCACGTACCAGCCCACCTCGCCGCCGCCGTCCATGGACCTCCGCGCGCGGGGAGCGGAGGCCGGGGCCGGAGATTCCGGTCTCGTCGCCGCCGGCGATACGAAATCCTTTTTCGTGAAGCGACCGCCGGAGAGGGGGAGGAAATTTGGGGGGCTGGGGTTTCCAGAGTGGTCTAGACTCTAGACCTGGGTCGAGCCGCTGCCCTCCGATGGAAGCCGCTGCCGTCCGATCAAGAGGGTTTCACGATCAATGTCGGTCCAGACCATAGATGTGTAAAGTTTTTTCTTTCGAGTATTCATACACCTCTAAAGCTATCCTGACAGAATAGTTGCGTGGAAGAGTGAACATTTAACCGAGTATGCTCTTTTTTGTCCGGCTGAGATGTAATCGTCTTTCATTTCAAATTTAGGTTCGATGATGCGTCATAATTCATGTTACTTTTCAGTCGCGGGATGAACTAACCTAACATTTCGAGCATGCTTTTCTTATCGGATTTCCCGCAAGCCACCTTTTATTGGTTGTCTTTCTTTTAATATTTTATTTTAACTTTTTTTACTTGTGGCACTTGTCCTCTTATCCATTTTGCATCTTTGAAATAGAAAGAAATAAAGCTACATGGAGAGGTAGAGAACTGAAGAGAGAAGCGACTACCTCGTTCTTTTTGCATGGTGATTCTGGTGGCTTTCTTCTCCTAGTGTAAAGTCGTGTCGGGTGTAGTGGTTTGTTAGCTCGTTTGCTCATCCCTCCTGATGCTGCTGCTCCCGAATTGGTCGTCCACATTCATCTTTAGATCCTTTTTGGTTTGTTTAGCCCCACCCCCACACCCCAATTCCTAGGATTGGTAGGTGTTCATCTGGGATGCACCCCTTTGTATCACATTGTTTTCAGGCGATTCGTACAGAGGGGTCTTCGTTCTGGGTTGGGATTGTTTGATTTTTAGGGTTCTTAGCTGGGTTAGTTATAGGTTAATTTGGTTCAGTCGCTTGTGCTCAGCCTGGAGCTAAGATTGTCGGATTCTACTGGTTTCCTAGCTGATGAAGTAAGAATGTACTTTTCGTATATGCTACTGTGTTATGTGGTCTTTGCGGTGAATGGTTTGTGTAGTTTTGCATGTTTTGAATCTGGCGATTAGGTTTGTTAGTGGTTTGTTTAGTGCAAGTTTACAAGGTTACTATATTAATTGGTAGGTGTATTGCATTTAACTGGAGTATTTGGTGTGCTAGATACTCCCTCTGTTCCTAAATATTTGTCTTTCTAGATATTTCAAATGGTTGCAACACACGGATGCATGTAGACATGTTTTAGAGTGTAGATTCACTTATTTTGCTTTGTATGTACTCACTTGTTGAAATGCCTAGAAAGACAAATATTTAGGAACGGAGGGAGTAGAATTTATGTATGCATGTAATTGTAGGTTTTGTAATTTGTCATTGTATAGTGATAGTGCTTGGGAGAAACGCAGGTCTGCACGCAGCGACATCTGCACACGGCATCGACGGCGCGAGGCCCTTCACGATTCTCACCAAGCTGGCATGCTTCCTAGAGTATAGGCCGGAGATGGACTTCATTTGCAACGTATATACTATGCGTTAGTAAGACCAGACTGACAGTACGATGCGTGCAGACCTGTGCACTGGCGTGCACGCAAGCGGCCGCACGGTCCAAACCAAAAGACGACATGCAACGTGTCAGAAGGCAGCACCACCCCACCGCACGTGGTATAGCCAACCTCCCACCGATCCACTCGCACACACATTAATTGCGGTTACCCCCAACGATGCTGTAGACGAAACAGGGGCTATTGTAGTTGTAGCCTGTGCAAAAAAAATTAAAAAATTGTGCTACGAAATGCTATTAAGTATACCTCCGTCTTGGTTTATTGACCCTCATCGTATTTCGTGCCAAATTTTGACCATAAATTTAACTAACAAAATGTTCATGCATGTCACAAAAAATATATAATTGGAAACTATGTTCAAATACAAATCTAACGATACAATTTTTGTTAACATGCATTAATATTTTGTTAGTTAAATATTTAGTCAAATTTGGGCACAAATTTTAAGAAGGACCAATAAACCAGGACGGAGGTAGTAAACTTTGTTTTTTACAAAGACAAAACAAAAATACATTTTTCACAATACTTTGTACCGCGGACATACTTTTGCGTCCGCGGCACAAAGTTTTGTGAAAAATGTATTCTTATTTTGTCTTTTTCATAATATTTTGTCTTTTTTGGCTTCTAAATAGCGTTTTACGGCATAATATTTTGTCTTTTTTGCACAAGCTACAAAAAGGTTTTTTTTCGTGAAACTTCTGCACACACATAGAATTTGGAGATGTCCGCGCGCACCTTTTATTAGAATTTTTTGGCTTTTCAATATGTATTTTCCAAAGTGGGTTCATATGTATTCGGGTTCATCTATGCACTTTCCGTGACAAGCCAACACGTCCTCCACACGGATACACGCACCCAATTATGTGTCGTCCGAAACACTTTAACAAAACCAGAGCAGGCGGTCCCACATGGTAAAGAAAAATGTCCAGCCACTGCACGACTGTATATGGCGATGTATGCAAACCTTTGTCACTTTCCCACTTATTCTATGCGCGCATCACAGCGACACAACGGACGGGCGGATATCTGCAGCGAGCGGAGCAAAAGTGGTATGTTCCAGCTGCAAATATTATAAACGAGCAGAGATTTCGCTCACCCAGATTCCGCGCTGCCGAAATCGCCATGAGCAGAAGTTGACGAACCATCGGCGCCACCGCTGCCTCCGACTGGTCTTGGTCCTCCGCGCATATGTGAAAAGAAACCCTGTGCTAGACGTAGGACAGGAGCCCAACCTGGTTACACTCCACCCCAGATAGGGCCCGCCTGCCAAAAACAATAATGTAACGCCACTGCACGTTCTGAACCGGCCGGCCCACGCGTATGTCAAAACATACCAGGCTACCCCATCGAAAGCGACATGCGTTGTGTATTCGCGTGTATCGATCGCTTTACTTACTTTCCCGTTTTTCTTCGCACGCATCGCCTCGCACGCCGCGGCCGTCGATGCGCTGCGTGCATCTGCCGCTGCGTGCAGGGAGGCCGCACTCGATTCATGCGTGACACTTGCAATACTTAGTCTGCTAAACACATCTTGTTCCATTATGTAAGTATTGACTTAATGTGTTGTATTGCTTCTTTTCTTTGTCATGTCTCAACATTAAATATAATTGAGTTGACTATGAGATCTCATGATCCATCTTTTGTCATATGGTTTATAGGTTGCCTGTTATAGGGGTGTGTTGTGGTGTTATTGGTTTTTATTACTTCCATGTTGGTGTTGGAACTAGTACATGTGTTTGTATCTAATTATTTAGTGAGGTGGTTGGTGGTATGCATCGGGGGTGGCTCATCAGGTGGTATTCCGAACAGTTGGTTGACCACGAGGGCTATCAGGCAGCCCCATCGTGCACGGCTATCCGACCTCAAGCAAACATTCGCTTCTGCGAACCCGAAAAGGTGTGTTTTCGATTTTTCGTAGGGCCGGTTCCTGGCTTCATCGTCTCTCAACAAGGCATAGAAGCAAACCCATAAAAGATTACGACCATCATCAAACTCGAAACGTCGGAAACTGTACGTGAAGTCTAGAAACTTGTTAGATGCGTGGCCGCCCTAAGCCAATTCAGCTCCCAGTTTGGGGGAAAAGCACTTCCCCCCTAAAGACTCATCTGGAAGAGCGGAAAGCTCCAATGGAGCGATGATGCGTAGACAACATTCGGGGACCTCAAGCACCTCTTCCAAAGTGCACTACAGTCTTGTTTTCCAACAATACACTCACCACTAAAAAGCGCAAAGTAACAAATAGAGGGAAATTGAATACTTTTTATTCTAGCTTGCGTCACTCCCTATCCTCACCATTCCAAAGGCTACTAAGAAACATATCATAATCAGATTTCTGGGATTTGCTAAGTGAACCCCAATATGGAATTTTGCATGCATCACATAATTCTTCTAGAGACATACCATAGGATCTATCATAAAGATGAAACAAAACTCTAGAATCACGGGAATGATACTCAAACTTTTGACTGAGCGAGTGGGTGAGGTTATAGTGTTGAGTGCACTTATCTGCGAGGAAGGCAGTGAGCTCAGTGTTCGGAATATATTGATCAAATTCTTCCTTAATACCAACACCTATCATGAACTCATTACACGACCACTGACATGACTTAGTTGTTGATGAATTTTCGTATAACACTAGGTTACCTCAATGGGGATATGCATCTCCCCAACAATAAGAGTTTCATATTTCTTTTTGATGGATGGAAGAGGGAATTCAAAACCTCCAATAGTGATTGTCATAATTCTTTCAATAGAGTTGATACTATTCATTTGGAGTTGTTTCTTCAAAAAATATATCGTATGCTCATTACTATTGACATGAAAAGTGACCTTGCTTTTGTTGCAATCAATAATAGCCCATGCAGTATTCAAAAAGTGTATACCAAGGATAATCGGCACGTTGTCGTCCTCGGGCATATCAAGTATAACAAAGTCTGTTAAGATAGTAACATTTGCAAGTACAACGTGTACATCCTCACAAATACCGATAGGTATGGCAGTTGATTTATCGGCGATTTGCAAAGATATTTCAGTAGGTGTCAACTTATTCAAATCAAATCTTCTATATAAAGAGAAAGGCATAACACTAACACCAACTCCCAAATCACATAAAGCAGTTTTGACATAACTTTTCTAATGGAGCAAGGTATAGTAGGTTGTTGGGGAACGTAGTATTTGAAAAAAAATCCTACGATCATGCAAGATCTATCTAGGAGAAGCATAGAAACGAGCAGGAAGAGTGTGTCTACGTACCCTCGTAGACCGAAAGCGGAAGCGTCAAGTGACGCGGTTGATGTAGTCGAACGTCTTCGCGATCCAACCGATCCAAGCACCGAACGTATGGCACCTCCGCATTCAGCACACTTCAACTCGATGACGTCCCACGAGCTCTTGATCCAGTTGAGCGTCACGGGAGAGTTTCGTCAGCACGATGGCGTGGTGATGGTGATGATGAAGTAACCGGCGCAGGGCTTCGCATAAGCACTGCAACGATATGACCGAGGTGTGTAACTGTGGAGGAGGGCACCACACACGGCTAAAACTGATGTTTGTGTTGTTGGGGAACGTAGTATTTTAAAATTTTCCTACGATCACGCAAGATCTATCTACCAGATGCATAGCAACGAGAGGGAAGAGTGTGTCTACGTACCCTCGTAGACCGGAAGCGGAAGCGTCAAGTGACGCGGTTGATGTAGTCGAACTTCTTCGCGATTCAACCGATCAAGCACCGAACGTACGGCACCTCCGTGTTCAGCACACGTTCAGCTTGATGACATTCCACGAGCTCTTGATCCAGTTGAGCTTCACGGGAGAGTTTCGTCAGCACGACGGCGTGGTGACGGATATGATGTATCTACCGGCGCAGGGCTTCTCCTAAGTACTGCGATGGTATGACCGAGGTGTGTTTCTGTGGAGGGGGGCACCGCACACGGCTGGAACAATTCAACTTGTGTGTCTTTGGGTGCCCCCCTGCCCCCGTATATAAAAAAGCAAGAGGGGAGGGCCGGCCGACCTCCTATGGTGCGGCTAGGGCAATCCTACTAGGAATAGGATTGCAATCCTATTCCTAGTAGGAGTCCATCAAGAAGGAAGAGAGGGAAAGGAAAAGAGGGAGAGGTGGCGCCCCCCCAATCCTAGTCCAACTAGGATCCCTAGGTGGGGCGCCGGCCAGCCTCTATGGGCTGCCTCTCTCCTTTCCTCAAGGCCCACTATGGACCATCCCCCCTCGTAGGGGGTTCCGGTAACCCCCTCCGGCAATCCAGTTAAATCCGAAACTTTTCCGGAACACTTCCGGTGTCCGAATATAGTCGTCCAATATATCAATCTTTATGTCTCGGACATTCCGAGACTCCTCGTCATGTCCGTGATCTCATCCGGGACTCCGAACTACCTTCGGTACATCAAAACTCATAAACTCATAATACCGATCGTCATCAAACGTTAAGCGTGCGGACCCTACGGGTTCGAGAACTATGTAGACATGACCGAGACTCATCTCCGTTCAATAACCAATAGCGGAACCTGGATGCTCATATTGGCTCCTACATATTCTACGAAGATCTTTATCGGTCAAACCGCATAACAACATACGTTGTTCCTTTTGTCATCGGTATGTTACTTGCCCGAGATTCGATCGTCGGTATCTCTATACCTAGTTCAATCTCGTTACCGGCAAGTCTCTTTACTCGTTCCGTAACACATCATCTCGTGACTAACTCATTAGTCTTTTTGCTTGCAAGGCTTGTTGTGATGTGTGTTACCGAGAGGGCCCAGAGATACCTCTCCGACACTCGGAGTGACAAATCCTAATCTTGATCTATGCCAACACCACGAATACTTTCGGAGACACCTGTAGAGCATCTTTATGATCACCCAGTTACGTTGTGACGTTTGATAGCACACAAGGTGTTCCTACAGAATTCGGGAGTTGCATAATCTCATAGTCATAGGAACATGTATAAGTCATGAAGAAAGCAATAGCAGTAAAACTAAACGATCATAGTGTTATGCTAACGGATGGGTCTAGTCCATCACATCATTCTCCTAATGATGTGATCCCGTTGATCAAATGACAACTCATGTCTATGGCTAGGAAACATAGCCATCTTTGATCAATGAGCCAGTCTAGTAGAGGCATACTAGGGACATACTATTTTGTCTATGTATTCACACATGTATCAAGTTTCCGGTTAATACAATTCTAGCATGAATAAAAGACATTTATCATGATATAAGGAAATACAAATAACATTTTTATTATTGCCTCTAGGGCATATTTCCTTCAGTCTCCCACTTGCACTAGAGTCAATAATCTAGCTCACATCGCCTTGTGATTTAATACCGATAGTTCACATCGTTATGTGAATAACACCCATAGTTCACATCGCCATGTGACCAATACCCAAAGGGTTTACTAGAGTCAATAATCTAGTTCACATCGCTATGTGATTAATACCCAAGAGTAATAAGGTGTGATCATGTTTTGCTTGTGAGAGAAGTTTAGTCAACGGGTCTGTCACATTCAGATCCGTATGTATTTTGCAAATTTCTATGTCTACAATGCTCTGCATAGCGCTACGCTAGCTAATTGCTCCCACTTTCAATACGCATCCAGATTGATACTTAGAGTCATCTGGATTTAGTGTCAAAGCTTGCATCGGCGTAACCCTTTACGACGAACTCTTTATCACCTCCATAATCGAGAAACATTTCCTTAGTCATCCAGTTACTAAGGATAATTTTGACCGCTGTACAGTGATCTACTCCTGGATCACTATTGTACCCCCTTGACAAACTCATGGCAAGGTACACAACATGTTTGGTACACAGCATGGCATACTTTATAGAACCTATGGCTGAGGCATAGGGAAAGACTTTCATTCTCTCTATATTTTTCTGCCGTGGTCTGGCTTTGAGTCTTACTCAACTTCACACCTTACAAGTCAGGCAAGAACTCCTTCTTTGACTGATCCATTTTGAACTACTTCAAAATCTTATCAAGGTATGTACTTATCGAAAGTCTTATCAAGCGTCTTGATCTATCTCTATAGATCTTGATGCCCAATATGTAAGCAGCTTCACCAAGGTCTTTATTTGAAAAACTCCTTTCAAACACTCCTTTATGCTTTCCAGAAAATTCTACATCATTTCCGATCGACAATATGTCATTCACATATACTTATCAGAAAGGTTGTAGTGCTCCCACTCACTTCTTGTAAATACAGGCTTCACCGCAAATCTATATGCTTTGATCAACTTATCAAAGCGTATATTCCAACTCCGAGATGCTTGCACCAGTCCATAGATGGATCGCTGGAGCTTGCACATTTTGTTAGCACCTTTAGGATTGAAAAAACCTTCTGGTTGCATCATATACAAGTCTTCTTTAATAAATCCATTAAAGAATGCAGTTTTGTTATCCATTTGCCAGATTTCATAAAATGCGGCAATTGCTAACATGATTCGGACAGACTTAAGCATCGCTACGTGTGAGAAAGTCTCATCGTAGTCAACTCCTTGAACTTGTTGAAAAACTTTCGCAACAAGTCGAGCTTTGTAAACAGCAACATTACCGTCAGCGTCAGTCTTCCTCTTGAAGATCCATTTATTTTCGATGCCTTGCCGATCATCGGGCAAGTCAACCAAAGTCCACACTTTGTTCTCATACATGGATCCCATCTCAGATTTCATGGCCTCAAGCCATTTTGCGGAATCTGGGCTCATCATCGCTTCCTCATAGTTCATAGGTTCATCATGGTCTAGTAACATGACTTCCAGAACCGGGTTGCCGTACCACTCTGATGCGGAACGAACTCTGGTTGATCTACGAAGTTCAGCAGAAACTTGATCTGAAGTTTCATGATCATCATCATTAGCTTCCTCACTAATTGGTGTAGGAATCACTGGAACTAGTTTCTGTGATGTTCCACTTTCCAATTCGGGAGAAGGTACAATTACCTCATCAAGTTCTACTTTCCTCCCACTCACTTCTTTCGAGAGAAACTCCTTCTCTAGAAAGGATCCACTCTTAGCAACAAAGACCTTGCCTTCGGATCTGTGATAGAAGGTGTACCCAACAGTTTCTTTTGGGTATCCTATGAAGATTTACTTCTCCGATTTGGGTTCGAGCTTATCATGTTGAAACTTTTTCACATAAGCATCGCAGTCCCAAACTTAAAGAAATGACAGCTTAGGTTTCTCGTCAAACCACAGTTCATATGGTGTCATCTCCACGGATTTAGATGGTGCCCTTTTTAATGTGAATGTAGATGTCTCTAATGCATAACCCCAAAAGCGATAGTGGTAGATCGGTAAGAGATATCATCGATCGCACCATATCTAATAAAGTACGGTTATGACGTTCGGACACACCATTACACTGTGGTGTTCCAGGTGGCGTGAGTAGTGAAACTATTTCACATTATTTTTACTGAAGGCCAAACTCGCTAACTCAAATATTTTACCTCTACGGTCATATCATAGAAACTCTTATTTTCTTGTTACGATGATTCTCCACTTCACTCTGAAATTCTTTGAACTTTTCAAATGTTTCAGACTTGTGCTTCATTAAGTAGATATACCCATATCTGCTCAAATCATCAGTGAAGGTCAGAAAATAACGATTCCCGCCGTGAGCTTCAACACTCATTGGTTTGCATACACAAGTATGTATGATTTCCAACAACTCTGTTGCTCGCTCCACAGTTCCGGAGAACGGAGTTTTAGTCATCTTGCCCATGAGGCATGGTTCGCAAGCACCAAGTGATTCATAATCAAGTGATTCCAAAAAGTCCATCACTATGGAGTTTCTTCATGCGCTTTACACCAATATGACCTAAACGACAGTGCCACAAATAAGTTGCACTATCATTATTAACCTTGCATCTTTTGGCTTCAATATTATGAATATGTGTATCACACGATCGAGATCCAACAAACTATTTTCATTGGGTGTATGACCATAGAAGGTTTTATTCATGTAAACAGAACACCAATTATTCTCTAACTTACATGAATAACCGTATTGCAATAAACATGATCAAATCATATTCATGCTCAACACAAACACCAAATAACACTTATTTAGGTTCAACACTAATCCCGAAAGTATAGGGAGTGTGCGATGATGATCATATCAATCTTGGAACTGCTTCCAATACACATCGTTACTTCATCCTTTAACTAGTTTCTGTTCATTATGCAACTCCCATTTCGAGTTACTACTCTTTAGCAACTGAACCAGTATCAAATACCGAGGGGTTGCTATGAACACTAGTAAAATACACATCAATAATCTGTATATCAAATATACCTTTGTTCACTTTGCCATCCTTCTTATCCGCCAAGTATCTAGGGCAGTTCCACTTCCGGTGACCATTTCCTTTGCAGTAGAAGCACTTAGTTTCAGGCTTGAGTTTAGCTTTGGGTTTCTTCATGGGAGTGACAACTTGCTTGTCATTCTTCTTGAAGTTCCCCTTCTATCCCTTTGCCCTTTACTTGAAACAAGTGGTCTTATTAACCATCAACACTTGATGTTCTTTCTTGATTTCTACCTGCGCCGATTTCAGCATTGCGAAGAGCTCGGGAATTACCTTCGTCATCCCTTGCATATTATAGTTCATCACGAAGTTCTACTAACTTGGTGATAGTGACTAGAGAACTTTGTCAATTACTATCTTATCTGGAAGATTAACTCCCACTTGATTCAAGTAATTGTAGTACCCAGACAATCTGAGCACATGCTCACTGGTTGAGCTATTCTCCTCCATCTTGTAGGCAAAGTACTGTCAGAAGTCTTATACCTCTCGACACGGGCATGAGTATGAAATACTAATTTCAACTCTTGGAACATCTCATATGCTCCGTGGCGTTCAAAACGGTTTTTGAAGTCCCGGTTATAAGCCGTAAAGCATGGTGCACTAAACTATCAAGTAGTCATCATACCGAGCTTTTGTCAAAACGTTCAAAACGTCTACATCTGCTCCTGCAATAGGTCTGTCACCTAGCGGTGCATCAAGGACATATTTCTCTGTGCAGCAATGAGGATAATCCTCAGATCACGGAACAATTCCGCATCATTGCTACTAACATCTTTCAACTTAGTTTTCTCCAGGAACATATAAAAATAAACGGGGAGCAACATCGTGAGCTATTGATCTACAACATAGATATGCTAATACTATGAGGACTAAGTTCATGATAAATTAAAGTTCAATTTAATCATATTACTTAAGAACTCCCACTTAGATAGACATCCCTCTAGTCATCTAAATGATCACGTGATCCAAATCAACTAAACCATGTCCGATCATCACGTGAGATGGAGTAGTTTCAATGGTGAACATCTTATGTTGATCATATCTACTATATGATTCACGCTCGACCTTTCGGTCTCCAGTGTTCCGAGGCCATATCTGCATATGCTAGGCTCGTCAAGTTTAACCCGAGTATTCCGCGTGTGCAAAACTGGCTTACACCCGTTGTATTTGAACGTACAGCTTATCACACCCGATCATCACGTGGTGTCTGGGCACGACGAACTTTCGCAACGGTGCATACTCAGGGAGAACACTTATACCTTGAAATTTAGTGAGGGATCATCTTATAATGCTACCGTCGTTCTAAGCAAAATAAGAAGCATAATAAGATAAACATCACATGCAATCAAAAATATGTGACATGATATGGCCATCATCATCTTGTGCTTTTGATCTCCATCTCCAAAGCACCGTCATGATCACCTTTGTCACCGGCGCGACACCTTGATCTCCATCGTAGCATCGTTGTCGTCTCACCAACTATTGCTTCTACGACTATCGCTACCGCTTAGTGATAAAGTAAAGCAATTACATGGCGATTGCATTTCATACAATAAAGCGACAACCATATGGCTCTTGCCAGTTGCCGATAACATTACAAAACATGATCATCTCATACAAAACCGTATAACTCATCATGTCTTGACCATATCACATCACAACATGCCCTGCAAAAACAAGTTAGACGTCCTCTACTTTGTTGTTGCAAGTTTTACGTGGCTGCTACGGGCTTAGCAAGAACCGTTCTTACCTACGCATACAAAACCACAACGATGTTTCGTCAAGTATGTGCTGTTTTAACCTTCACAAGGACCGGGCGTAGCCACACTTGATTCAGCTAAAGTGAGAGAGACAGACACCCGCCAGTCACCTTTAAGCAACGAGTGCTCGTAACGGTGAAACCAGTCTCGCGTAAGCGTACGCGTAATGTCGGTCTGGGCTGCTTCATCTCACAATACCGCCGAAGCAAAGTATGACATGTTGGTAGGCAGTATGACTAGTATCGCCCACAACTCATTGTGTTCTACTCGTGCATATCATCTACGCATAGACCTGGCTCATGATGCCACTGTTGGGGAACGTAGTATTTTAAAATTTTCCTATGATCACGCAAGATCTATCTACCAGATGCATAGCAACGAGAGGGAAGAGTGTGTCTACGTACCCTCGTAGACCGGAAGTGGAAGCGTCAAGTGACGCGGTTGATGTAGTCGAACTTCTTCGCGATTCAACCGATCAAGCACCGAACGTACGGCACCTCCGTGTTCAGCACACGTTCAGCTTGATGACGTCCCACGAGCTCTTGATCCAGTTGAGCTTCATGGGAGAGTTTCGTCAGCACGACGGCGTGGTGACGGATATGATGTATCTACCTGCGCAGGGCTTCTCCTAAGTACTGTGATGGTATGACCGAGGTGTGTTTCTGTGGAGGGGGGCACCGCACATGGTTGGAACAATTCAACTTGTGTGTCTTTGGGTGCCCCCCTGCCCCCGTATATAAAGGAGCAAGAGGGGAGGGCCGGCCGGCCTCCTATGGTGCGGTTAGGGCAATCCTACTAGGAATAGGATTGCAATCCTATTCCTAGTAGGAGTCCATCAAGAAGGAAGAGAGGGAAAGGAAAAGAGGGAGAGGTGGTGCCCCCCCAATCCTAGTCCAACTAGGATCCCTAGGTGGGGCGCCGGCCAGCCTCTATGGGCTGCCTCTCTCCTTTCCTCAAGGCCCACTATGGACCATCCCCCCTCGTAGGGGGTTCCGGTAACCCCCTCCGGCAATCCAGTTAAATCCGAAACTTTTCCGGAACACTTCCGGTGTCCGAATATAGTCGTCCAATATATCAATCTTTATGTCTCGGACATTCCGAGACTCCTCGTCATGTCCGTGATCTCATCCGGGACTCCGAACTACCTTCGGTACATCAAAACTCATAAACTCATAATACCGATCGTCATCAAACGTTAAGCGTGCGGACCCTACGGGTTCGAGAACTATGTAGACATGACCGAGACTCATCTCTGATCAATAACCAATAGCGGAAACTGGATGCTCATATTGGCTCCTACATATTCTACGAAGATCTTTATCGGTCAAACCGCATAACAACATACGTTGTTCCTTTTGTCATCGGTATGTTACTTGCCCGAGATTCGATCGTCGGTATCTCTATACCTAGTTCAATCTCGTTACCGGCAAGTCTCTTTACTCGTTCCGTAACACATCATCTCGTGACTAACTCATTAGTCTTTTTGCTTGCAAGGCTTGTTGTGATGTGTGTTACCGAGAGGGCCCAGAGATACCTCTCCTACACTCGGAGTGACAAATCCTAATCTGGATCTATGCCAACACCACGAGTACTTTCGGAGACACCTGTAGAGCATCTTTATGATCACCCAGTTACGTTGTGACGTTTGATAGCACACAAGGTGTTCCTACAGAATTCGGGAGTTGCATAATCTCATAGTTATAGGAACATGTATAAGTCATGAAGAAAGCAATAACAGTAAAACTAAACGATCATAGTGCTATGCTAACGGATGGGTCTAGTCCATCACATCATTCTCCTAATGATGTGATCCCGTTGATCAAATGACAACTCATGTCTATGGCTAGGAAACATAGCCATCTTTGATCAATGAGCCAGTCTAGTAGAGGCATACTAGGGACATACTATTTTGTCTATGTATTCACACATGTATCAAGTTTCCGGTTAATACAATTCTAGCATGAATAAAAGACATTTATCATGATATAAGGAAATACAAATAACATCTTTATTATTGCCTCTAGGGAATATTTCCTTCATGTGTGTGTGTACTAGGGTGCCCCCTGCCCCCGTATATAAAGGAGCAAGGGGAGGTCGGCCGGTCCTATAGGCGCGCCCAAAGAGGGCCACTCCTACTAGGAATAGGAATCATATTCCTAGTATGAGTCCACCAAGAGGGAGAGGGGGGAGGAAGGAGAGGGAGAGGGGGAAGGAAGGGGGCGCCGCCCCCTTTCCTTGTCCTATTCGGACCAAGGGGGAGGGGCGCGCGGCCCAGCCCAAACCGGCCTTCTCTCTCTCCACTAAGGGCCCAAGTGTCCTATTAGTTCCCCCGAGGGGTACCGATACCCCTCCGGCACTTCGGTTTAATCAAAAACTCATCCGGAACACTTCCGGTGTCCGAATATAGTCGTCCAATATATCAATCTTTATGTCTCGACCATTTCGAGACTCCTCGTCATGTCCGTGATCACACCCGGGACTCCAAACTACCTTCGGTGCATCAAAACACATAAACTCATAATACCGATCGTCCTCGAACGTTAAGCGTGCGGACCCTACGGGTTCGAGAACTATGTAGACATGACCGAGACTCATCTTCGGTCAATTACCAATAGCGGAACCTGGATGCTCATATTGGTTCCTACATATTCTATGAAGATCTTTATCGGTCAAACCGAATAACAATATACGTTGTTCCCTTTGTCATCGGTATGTTACTTGCCTGAGATTCGATTGTCGGTATCACCATACCTAGTTCAATCTCGTTATCGGCAAGTCTCTTTACTCGTTCCGTAATACATCATCTTGTGACTAACTCGTTAGTCATTTGCTTGCAAGGCTTATTATGATGTGTATTACCGAGAGGGCCTAGAGATACCTCTCCGATACTCGGAGTGACAAATCCTATTCTCGATCTATGCCAACAACACAAACACCTTCGGAGACACTTGTAGAGCATCTTTATACTCGGAGTGACAAAATATGTGCATGTTGTGATTGTGATATCTTTTTGTGTGATTATCCAAATTGAGTGAATAATATGTCCAAATGTTCATCTCGTGATGCTCTTCATATTGTTGTACTGTGGCATGCTTGTTTGAGTTCATCTTGATGCCCTAATCATCGTTGCAAGAGTGCTAAATGTTTTAAAGTGCCGAAAACCGTTATAATGTTAGCATGTTTGTGAGGTGATAACTTTGTGCATGTTGGTCCAAATGGAGTGTATGATATGTCAAAATGTTCATTGTGAAGTGCTCTACATGATGGTTGATGTAGCATTCATGTTAGGTGCCATATTGCCATGCTAATCTCTGTTGCAAAAGTGCATGTGGCTGTTAAGTGTTGAAACTTGTTATGAGATGCTGATTTGTCTTGTTCATAGCTATTGGTGTAATTGTCTTTGATGCCACATGTTAATATGCTTTAGAAGCACAATCATGCCATCTTTGCTGTGGTGCAATCCACTTTTCATGATATGCCTTGTGATGTTTGCAACAAGCTGGCAAAGTGGCCTACTCGCTATTGTTATTTTCTGAGACTTGTTGAAAACTGCTAAGTCTGAAACTGTTAACCTGATGCCATGTTTGCTTGATGCCCCACTCAAATCCATGCATGTTTTAGTATGTCCAATGATCATGTCTTGTTTTCCATGTTATGCTCTATCCATCCATGTCCTTTTTGCCATTATAGCCTGCTGTAGCTTGTTTATTTCTTGTTCTCAAGTTGCTATAAAATGTTTCTGTCAGCCTGTTATCATCAAGTTCAGTTTTGCTATGTGAATAGTTAGTGTTCTATGCATCCTTTGACCATGTTCTTGCCATGAGTAGCTTCATAAACATGCCTTCTTACTGTTGGTTATCTTCTTATGCCATGTTATGCTCTGAGTTGAGTTACACAAGCTTGCAAACATGCCTACTCGTCGTTGTTGCTGTCATGCGAAATCAGTAAACTTCTTGTATCTTGCCATGCTAGTTTAATTATGTTCCAGCAAGTGTTTGGGTGTACTCTGAGTTCATGCTTGTTGAGAATCATGTCTATTTCACATCCACGCCTTTTTTATCATGTTTGGGTGCTGTAGCATAAATATACCTTGCTCCAAAGTTGCTATGTTGTTGTTAACTTCAGCTTTGCATTGTACCTTGTTTTGCTTATACCTTCTAGGCCGTTGCTCCGTTTTGAGCGTGTCCCATATGAAACTTGTGTGTTTTTGCATGTAGTTGCATAATATCATGTTGTTTACATGCTTGGAGTGTGTTTGCTTATTGTTTGGATGCATCTTGCATCGTTACCATGCTTAACTTGTTTTGCTCATATCTTCTAGGTTGTAGATGCTCATCTTATTCTTGTACTCGTAAGTTAGCCAACATACTTATGCTTAGCCGCTGCTGCAACCTCACCATTATCCTTTTCCATACCCATTAAGCTTTACTAGTCTTGATACCCATGGTTATGGAATTGCTGAGTCCTCGTGGCTCACAGATACTACAACACCAGTTGCAGGTGCAGGTTTCCGATGACTTGATGTGAGAGCGATGTTACATTTTGTTGGAGTTCCTTCTTCTTCTTCTTCTTCGTCAGTCTTGGGCTAGGTTCCGGGTCGGCAGCCTGGGATAGCAGATGGATGTCGTTGTGCTTTTCATGTTTGCATCCATAGTCGGATGCCTTGTATTGATGTTGTTGTATTCGCGTGACTTGTATGAATTGTTGTATCTCATATGTATGTATGTAATAGTACGATGTAACGATATCCGTCTTGCTAAGCGCCCGAAATGCAGTTGTGCCCCAATCATGAGTTCGTCACGTGATCGGGATATAATCGCATCTTGGGTCTGACAAGTTGGTATGAGAGCCTCGACCGACCATAGGAGCCCCCTTGATTGATCGTAGCTTGGACGTTGTCAAGTCTAGCAGAAAACTTTTTCAGAGTCTACTTATATCGGAGAGTAGGAATTCTTTTTACTCCTCAGCCCCTTCGTCACTCTGGTGAGGAATTTTGACGTAGGTGTTTTGAATTACTCCTCTCCCCCTTCAATTTTTTTTAGGATCGCGCGGTTAGTTTCGTTCGTTGCGTCTTCTGTTCTTTTCATCTGGTGCATCTCTCGTCAAGTGGATTCGACCCTCCTCGTCTTTTGCTTCAATCCTCAGTTCTTTCCAACCGGTGTTGTTTTCCCCGTCCGATGTGGTCTTTCTTTTCCCACCCGCCCACCCTTTTTCTTCTCAGAGTTGGAGTTCTAATCGAGTATCCATCCTACTCGTGTGAAGTCTTTGGATTCCTTTCATCAATTATTTCAACCGGTGAATTCTCCTCTCGTTCGACATTCTTCATCTCTTTTCTTCTCCGGTGGATTCAATTCAAGTATCTCGGTGTTCATCATATTCTTTCCCTCGACTCAAGTGATTCCAATTGCTCATTCGTCTCTCGTCATTTAATTGTTCCAGAGTTCTAAAGACATCTTAGGATATTTGTTCGTGTTCCAATTAATTCGAGGTTGTTACCTCATTCGAGTCTTTCAATTGTCCTGATGCATCACCTCCTTTTCAATCCTTCCAACGGTGTTTTCTCTTCGGTGGGCTCATAACCCACAGGTCTTTTCCCAGGATCTTACCTGACTCTCCTAATTTCCCGGAGTGTTCCGAAATTCTTTTCAATTGTGACATAAGTATGGATTCCATCAGTCATATGCCTTCTCCAAGATCGCTTTCAATTCTTTTCATGCTTGGTTCAACATGTTCCTCTTTTTATCCTTCCGGAGTATCTCAACAATTTTGGTGGCATTTCTCGACGTCATTTTCATCATTTCAACACCGAAGCAGAGTTTTAATCTAATCTTGACCGTTCGTTTGGAGATTCATGCTTCTAGCTTAATGCTATCCTCTCAAATTATTCCGTTTGTCATCCATTCTTTTCCTTACCCATCCGGAGTTTTTCATGAATTCTTTTCTTTGTGTTCCTCCGGAGGTCATCATTTCAGAAGATCTCTTCGTTCTTAGTTTTCAACTTCGCCCTCCAAATATTCTTCATTGATGCCTCTTCGTTCGTCTCACATTCGTCCGATGCTTCGTTCAAGTATTCTTTAATCAGTTCACGATCTTTTCTTTCTCTTGTATCTAAATTCCCCAAGTGCTTATTCTTCCCGGCAATTCATTCTCTTGTATTCACTCAATTTCAATTTCTTCATGGTGGCTCATTCTTTTCTCCACGTGGTTTCACTTCTTATGGTGGTTTGTCCTCTTTCATCACTTGGTTTCAATTCTTACGGTGGTTCGCTCAAGAGTTCTTTTTCCTAAGTTATCATATCAATTCTTTCGTTCTTTCCAATCCTACCGGTGGTTCATGAAGACTTTCTCGAGTTTTGCGCTATATCCCTCTTTAATCCTTTTCAACGAGAATAAGTAGTATGCAAATCCATTGCTTCTCATCAATTTATTGGTGATAACATAATTCTTATTGTTCTTTATGAAGTTGATTTATCCCTTCCTTTGGAGTTTATTCTTTAGGGATAAATTCTAGTTCCAAGTCCTTTCATCTTTTCTTTCCGGAGTTCAAAGTTTCTCGACAATCTCGTCAGAACCCCCGTCTAAATCATCGCAAGGCTTTATTCTTATTCTTTTGCATCCTTCATAATCCTTTTGTTACCGGAGTTCCTCATGGTGGTTCTTCAGGAGATAATTCATTCATCAAGTGTTCATCAAATTCTTGTTGAGCAGCTCACGCATTATTCTTCTTGCATCTCGAAGTGCAATCAATTCTCCGTTTTCTTCAAGTGGGGTTTTGCATTTCTTCGTTCTTCTCAGCTAATCCATCTTTTTGTTGCGGCCGAATTTCACCTCAAGTTTGGGATGATTTTCATAAGTCCACATCAAGTTAATTCTTTTCGTTGTTGATTTTCCAAAAAACTCCGTTCGTCCCTTCTTCGCAAGGATGCTTTCAATTCTTGTGTGCCAGAAGATGTTGTTCTACCTCCTTTCTTCTCATTCTTAATTTGATCCGGAGGCATTTGTGTTGTTTCATCTCATCAAGGATTATTCGATCCTCTCAAGTTCAAGTCCTATTCCTTCAATGCTCAACCGGAGTGCTGCCCGAATTGCGTTTCTATCTCTTTTAACCAGAGTGGTTTTGAATTCATTCTTCTTCCTTCAACTCGTGCTTCATATCCTTCAACCTTTTGGTTTTGGTCGTATCCCTTGTTCTTCTTTGTCTAACAAAGTATTTGCAACTTCGTTCATGTTCGTTATATTCTTTCTTTCAAATTGTTCAACCTCTCAAGGTTCTCTGGTTTCACTCTTTTGTCCTCGAAGAACTTTGTTCTTTCATTTTCCTCTTCCGTCTCGTTTCTAAGATCTCGGGACGAGATCTCTTGTTAGTAGGGGAGTGTTGTGACACCCCGAGACCGGTGCGCCAGGTGTCAGCTAGTTATTCGTCGCTGTTGCCATGTCATTTGCTTGCATGTTGCATTTTGCCATGTCATCGTGTGCATTGCATCAGCATGTTCTCAAAACTTGCATCCGTCCGATTCTGCTCGTCCTTTCCGTTGTCCGTTCTGAGCCCATACACACCCGCACGCATCCGCGGCACCTCCGAATATTTATTTTATAAGTGGCCGAAAAATGTTCTCAGAATGGGATGAAACTTGGCGTGTGGTCTTATTATAGCATAGGTAGACCGCCTGTCAAGTTTCGTAGCGTTCGGAGTTCGTTTGATAGCCCAACGGTTAACCGCCGAAGCCCCTTCTCTTTTGGCCCAGAACCCCTCTCCAACAGCCCATTAGCCCATCCCAACCACCTTCATGCTCTCGGTCGTTGGATCGTGATCGCGTGGCCGAAAACCGCTCCTCATTTGGACACTCCTATATATAGGAGGCATAGTATCATCAAAGTAAATTTGGACATCCACTTGAGGGAAATTGTTGCTGTCCTACAAACCTCTGCGCTTGGAGGCCCAACATAGTCTACAAGAGTAGAAGCGTGTGTAGACATCAGC